>CM022779.1:12121833-12611833 GCA_012411365.1 Ameiurus melas
ATTCATCTGCAGCTTAATGACAACCTTCACCATTGATTTAACCCGGCGAATATCCTCTGATGGATGGTGTACAGTTAGATCGATGGTTTCTTTTCTACAGCCGGCGTGCGTCTGCTGTTTGGCAGATGAAGATGTTTACGAAAGGATCAGCGAGATCGTCAGTCCGAGCAGCAGGATCTCTGTAGCACTGCTCTGGATCTCGGCTCTGCTTCTTAAACAGCTGTTCGACGGAGACAGCTTGAGCTCGGGAACGTTCGCCGTGTCCAACACGTTGTACTGCGAGATAAACAGGATATTTACTGCCGTTATTATACACGCTCACAAACCAAAGGTTTCTCAAGACGTTTTTAGCTTTCTTAAGTAGTTCCACATAAAACCATCGAACTAAAACTGAAATACGAGAACATACTGGAATGGAAACTTGAATTCAAAAGAAAAGCTCGACTTTAGTATACATTCCGTGACACTGTCGCTCCTTAGACGCACAGGAATAACTACAACTCATAAAGACTCATGGAGCTGAAAACCGTCGAATGTGTAGGATGGATAGATCTCCAGGAGCAGGACTGCGAACCTGTGTGTTTACAGTATGACAGCAGGAGTACAGCGCAGGCCATTGCTTCAAATATCACTGAGCAGCAAGTAAAGCTCAACATGGCTGCTGTATTAACCTTCAGTCACAAGAACTAATCACCTTGTTGATTGAGAACGTTAGCGGAAAAGGCTAATCAGATTCTTACGCGGACAAGTGCAGAAATAGTGCCTTTTGCCAAAAAATAAATAAATGCATAAATAATCGTTTTGTCTTATTAGCAAGTATGCCTGGAGAACCAGTGAGAGAGACAGGTACACAGAGAAACTGTCCATTACGATGCATCAGCCAATCATAAAAGGTTAAAGTTAGGTTTAAGGTTTAACCAATTATATACCAATCATTATATATTGATTGTGCAACAGAGAACGTTCTCTTTATTGTCAGGAGCTCACAAGTTGGAATCCTAACAAATCCTAACCATCCATGGCTGGGAGTCTAGGGAACAAAACTAGCTGGGAGGGGCATACTGTCTCTCCTGTCAATCACAGAGATATTAGCTAGTCATGGGCATCTGCGAACTCATGTATGAGGAAGTGGATAGATAACCCTTTTTTTCTTTCTTTTCCTGTGTGTGTTATGCTGGTCAGTGTCATGGCCCCCAGGGGCAATACCACATCGGGCCACTAGAGGGCACCCTGACCCGGAACAACCAGAAACTAGGCAATACTAGATAAACACGGCTAGAAAATACTTCAAAAAAAAAGGCTATGCATAGTACAAATGGAAATAAAGAAACAAACACAACCCGTGACATAACATGAACGTAATGCTTCTACAACAAAGGAGAGGAAAACGGAGAATTCAAATAGGTTGAGAAAAACAACGAAGAGGTGAGCATGGTAAAAAAAAAAAAAGGAAATCAGTGAGACAACAGAAGAAGAAATTCTACAAGGACAGTCAGGGTGCCCTCTAGTGGCCCAAGGTGGACTTGCCACTGGAGGCCATGACAGCCAGTGACACAGCATGAGGAGCAGTTTGAAAAGATACCGAGGCCAGCTTCACTAGTCCATACTCTCCGTGGTTGGTAGTTGTCCTATGACAGGGGAGAGCAGGCTGGTGGGTGGGAAATAGAAAAAAAACAACAACAAAAAACCAGGGTGGTGATATAAACTGGTCAATAAACTATTATTCCTCAAGAAAGGGAACGCAATCAACAATTAGGTACTAGGTCATAAGTAATAAGTAATACAACAAGGGAATAAGTCCTGCCAAGATGGCTGCCAAAAGCTGATTGGCTGATGTAACCCACCGTTCCGTTTCCAACAATGATGTATTGTTGAATCCTCTTCAGCGTTTGTTGGTACTCCAGAACTGACTTGTTATCCCACACTTTCGCCTTCATCATGTTCACCCAGTCTCTGTACAGTGAAGAAAGTGAGGCAGTTTCAGATCAACTGTGGTGTGAAAATCACCAGCAGACAGACGCGGTCAGAGTAATTAGCTGCGTTACGTGGCATTAGCGGCTCCCATCTCGGTCATGAGCATCTTCCCGTCGGGAATGCTGTTACAGATGCTGAGATCCAGAGCGGGGTAGTAGTAGAGAAAAGCCAGACACATCTCATTATTGCTTCCCAGACCCCCCTGTTAACAGAATGCAGAATTACACCACAGCGCTGGTTATTTCTCCTCGATTCTGATTGGTCAGAAGGTGTTGATTATTTTTCATATAAAATACGGTATCATTTCTACGTGAACAGCTTACGCGTGGACGTGAACAGCGAATGCTCTACATAATCAAAAGCTACTGATAAAAAAAAAAAAAGTTCTGGAAGGAGTCTCCAGTGTCAGTATGTTTTAAAAGTTGTGGGGGTTTTTTTGGACATTCCACAACTATACAATGTGTCGTTCATTGATAAAGTCGATTGAAACTGTAGTATAAGAGGAATAAAACACTGCGATGTGTTTATTATTGGAAAATGATCAGCTGCTAAGTGTAACTCCGCTTTGTCTCCTGCCACATCGCACCACACCACGCTGTCGTTGATTATTATCCTATAACCGCACACCCCCAAGTGTTTTACTCCTTACTTAAAAAATTTATTATTCTACGTAGATTGTGTCGAACGGTTTAAACTGAGGCGTTATTAAACCAGAATAGACCAACCCAAGTGAGTCCTGTTCTGTTGCTCGTGTCATATGTGCATTCCACCAAGAGTGAGTCACCCTATGAGAGGAAAAATGAGGTTTGTAATTAGATTTCTGGTCATTATTTGGAAGGTTGTAGGCGTCTGAACATTCAGGACAAGTTTCAAACATACTGGATTTCTGAGAAATGTATAATTACCTGCTTAACTGTTTTGGTTTTTCCCAGGTTTGTCACTTGCTGGAATTCAAAATTGTAGTGTTCATTCAGCCCTAAGAAATCAATCTGCTCTCCATCCCTAAAGAACACAGAAAGACCTGAACTACCCAGTAATCACCGCTTTTTCCTTTTATTAGTGGGAAAAGGTACAGACTGTTCACAAGTACAAACTCTCTGTCCTTTCTGTGCTTAAAACGTCTATTCTTCCTATTCTTAAAACGATCGTATTGACCAGTTTCAGGTACCGCGACATGCAAACACTCTCATGTTTCCACGTCTTTTATGTGACTTTGTTTGGACAGTTCAACCATCAAAGCTTGTTTTCCGACCTTAGCTGGTCTCAGAAGCGTTTTAATTTCAGCTCCTCATCAAGGGTTTCAGATTTATATGAGTTTTCCATATAACTTTTTTTAAAAAGTTCCAGCAGCGCCAGATCCTCAATAAATGTTACTCAGATTTTAATTAAATGTAAAACAAGCCTATGATTTTAACACAAAACAGTTCGACTATTTATTCATTTATTTATTTTACCTGAAGTGGCCGACTCGCACCTTCCTTCCTGCCAAGTGTGTGTGCAGGAGAGCTGCGAAAACCTGTATGTCCTTTGGTGACTGAGAGAGGACCTGAAGAACAAAAAAAAACGTTTAGCCATCGAACATCCTCAAACTTCATTTGAGAGTTTTTTGGTGTTTTTTTTTTTTTTTAAAGTGAGGCATGAGATTGTAGTGCTGTATTGTTTAATTTGGCCGTATACCACGGTTTATAGCTGCTATAAGTGATACAAGGAAGAGGAAGAAGCCTTTATTTGTTGCATAGACATTACAGCACAGTGAATGTTTTTTCCTCATATTTAGGAACTTGGGGTCAGTTGGAAGTTAGGGTTGTTAGGAAGTTGGGATCAGAGCACAGGGACAGTCTTGAAGGCCTAACAGTGGCAGCTTGGCGGTGGTGGGGATTGAACCCCCGACCTTCTGATCAGTAACCCAGAGCCAATTTGTTTCATTGAAGTTCCACAACATCATAAAAAATACGACACGTCATTTTCTCATAAAAAAAAGAGTAATCAATGGCAAACAGCACACCTGAAGTGTTTTATTCCTTCCTCACTTACCTTCCTATCACTGAACAAAAATATTATTCACTCTTTCTGCTTTGCATGACGTCATTCAAACGCTTTTCCAAGCTGAACATATTGACTTAGCTTGTACACGCAAATGATTACCTGTTATTAGTGATCTGAGTAAATCAGAGGCTGAGGAGGGGTGTTAGATAAAAAAAGATGAAGCGGATTTTCTACCCCGGGAAAGTAGCTGGTGTTACACAGGCCATATGTGAGGAAGGCTGTAGCATTAGGTGGGATTGCGTATCCTATCCCGTCTGTCACCAAGAGTCCCGTCTGCAGTACAGCGGCATCGAACTGCCGCAGCTGAGCCGTGTAGTAAAAACGCAGGCCTGAGTTATCAACACGATCTACACACACACACACACACACACACACACACGGCACAAAAGAGATCTGAAAAGATCTGAATACATACAATAGCAAAAGTTGGTTTTCCTGTAAGTTATTTTTTTTTAAATGTCATTAAAAATAACAGAAATTTTCGAACAATGTAAAATTGTTGCATGTGTTATTGTTAAATAATGATTGCACGATGCTTCTTTTTCTGTTCCGACACCGATTCTGAAACGGCGATATCAGCCGATATTGATTCCCATACGATTTGGGTTTTCTTTAAAAACTACTAGGCTTCAAAAAAAAAAAAATGTTGTTAATGAAGCACTTTACATTTAAACTCTGTCACAGAAAATCACTGAAACTGTCAATTTAATCAATATAATAAAGTTTAAAGTAGAAATATAATATTAAATCATTCCTGACAAAAGGAAACCCGGTGAACTCATTATACAGTGTGTAAACATTTCCATTTTTAAAAAATGTATACATTTTTTCCAAATCTAATCTTTGCTATTTGTTACATGATCCGATACCCGATATGTTTTCTCCACTATCTGATCCACGGATATCAAATCAGTGCCATCTCTAATGTTAAGCTATTCATTGTTAATAGTATTAAAAGTTAATTAATAGCATTTATTGTCACATAAACAGATTTGACCCTGCCAGGGTGTACCCCGCCTTGTGCCCGATGCTCCCTGGGATAGGCTCCAGGTCCCCCGTGACCCTGAAAAAGGATAAAACGGTAGAAGATGGATGGATGGATGGATGGATGGAAGGATGGTAGAAGATGGATGGATGGATAAACAAATTTGGGATCCACTCAGTTGTAATATTTGCTCTGGCATTGTTCCTGAAGAATTGAATTTTAACTCAGATTTCACACACCGTTTTCTTCAAATCGTTGAATTCGCCAGACCAAGAAGGCAAAACTTTAATTTCGAAATATTCTCCTGTTGATTTTGCCTTGTTTTGCTTAAAGGAAGATTCATTGTCATTTAAATCCCTAGGTCAAATGCAAAACAGATGTTCTCTTTTTGCTTTTTTCATGGGGGGGTACAAACATTTTCACAGAAAATGTTGCACTCTACTAGTCAAGTCATGTCGTATGCACTTAAATTCTTGGTGTGGTAGATTTAAATTTATTTTATTTTTCTTTATTTAAATTAAAAGTGTTACGCCACGGCCAGCAGATGGCACTGCGGCATGGATTCTGAGCGTTCACGTGACTTTGTTTTGGTATGCTCGCTTCCTGCTTGAGCATTTAGGTTAGTTTAAATGTCTTTAATTTGCCCCAGGTGTCCATGGTTTTGGTTTGATTATGTTCACTATTTAAACCCCTTGGTTACTGAGCACTACGCTCAGTATTATAGTTTGTATCGGTCATAATCCAAAGTCTGGTGTGTTTGTTTGAACACGGTAGTGAATGCGGTCGCATGCTACACGGTCTTATTTCATGTCCTGCTCTCGTTTCATGCCACAATTCCAGTTTCTTGTTTTCCTTTGAAGACCGCGTTTTCTTTGTTTATTGTGTTGTCCAATAAAGACTTTGATCTGCACCTGCATCCGCCTCCAGTCCCGATCCGTAACAAAAAAATTTAAGCTGTTATTTGGCCAAAAAATATCAAATTCATGCAATTTTCCTAATTAGTCATTGAAATTAGTAATGGATATATCTGTCTCGGTTAAAATCTTCTCTGTAAATATGTGCGTGAACCTACGTACAGATCACAGACTCGCCTGGTTTAGTTTAAGACACAGTTCGGTTAGTTATGGGTGTATTTCACGGTGTGAAGTGTGTTGTAGTCATGCTGCGCTGAAAGGCAATCCCTGTCCAATCACAGCCCTAAGCCTGACTCGGGGGCGTGACTGAAAACAGAGGCGGTGGAGTAAGGCCTCAAAGTGTCATTTTCTAACCTTTTACGGTTTCTTATTGCGTCGTTATTTTTTCATTGCTACTGCGCTCAACGCTTCATCATAAAAGTGGTTCAGAATTATTATCGAAGCATGATAAACGTGTTCATATGAATAAAAACACTCATAGCTCACAGCAGGAGCCAGGAGTTCCTCTGTATACCCCTGTAGATGCCTTACAGTATAAGACATCTGACTTATAGGCAGGAAGACTTCCTCTTTCAGACACGCCTAATCCAAAACTACACGTACAGTATGTGAGATGTGGTGTTTAGCATCTAAACAGCATTTAGTGTGTATTATCAGTGTGTTAGCTGGCTAGGTCAGATATATGTATGTATTTGTACCTGCAGTCTTGTACTGGTTGTTGTAGTGCACTTCAAGCCTGTAGAGGGTCCCGTTTCCATCTTCACCCACTGGAAGTCCAGCCAATTCAGGAAGTTCAAAAGCCTAGAGATAAAAAACAAAATAATAATAATAATAATAATTTAAAAAAGGAAATACAAATTTATGAGTTCAATAGAAATGCATTGGTCTCTAGTGCCAAGCAGAGGATCTGCACCTGTCTCAGAGAGTCAGAAACATGCTAGGAACGAATGGTTCTATGATTACGGTGCCATTTAGCCTTTATAAACATAAGAATTGATGGTTTTTTAATCATTTTTCAAAATGTATTATTAAAAAACACATAAATTTAACCGCAGATTTGCTGTTGACAGGGTCAGGGTTTTTAGCAAAGAATGAGCAAAATAGGATGAACTAGCATGCATGGTAATGATAAGACAACATTAAGGACTTTCTAATGGTTTACTTAATTTAAAAAAAATCAATAATGACTTTCAATCTATAATATTGGAGACGGGGTTGTACCTATCAGTCAATATCACTGAAAATGAAGAAAACAAATATGAGAATCTTCTCCAGGAAATTCAAATATGACTATTCCAAAATATTTCACAGGGTTGAGTGAGTTAAGTAAAATGTACATTTATACATAAGCTACAGTATAATGGATGAGTCATGGAAAATGATGTGAGTTTACTCACTCCTCCTCCGACCCCCCAAACAGCAACGGCCTGGATGCACTCTGATTGCTTGACTTTACTGTAACATTGCTCCTCAGAGGAATTGGTCACTGATGGTGGACAGCGGTACAGCAACAAGTGATGCACAAGGTCCTGGTTCTGGATCACTGGTTCTATCTGTTGGCAGCAACATAGTGAAAATCTCTACTTATATCTTTATGTAATCTAAAACTCCATAGTAGTAGTACTTATTCGAATAAGTCAGACCTGCAAGCTTGGTCTAATTAACATGAAGCTACAGCGAATAAACGAATAAACACTGCTACTTACACGGTAGATGTGGTGTTTCCTGTCGAATACTGGAAGGCTCATAATCTTACAATGGTAGTAAGTATTTAGGGCAGGTACAGTAAACTGCAGAGAAATACAAAAAAAAAAGAATTCATTTAATAAACAGTTTTAATTAGAGCTGCACCGATGCTAAATTTCTCAGCCGATACGATAACCGATTATTCAGAGTGATATCGGCCGATACCGATAACCAATACCGATAACTGATACAAATAGCTCTGCCTTTTATACCTTCTTATAAATGAGTAATAATTAATTCCACGATTCTGAAAAAATGCACCCTAGAGTGCATTTTATCAGATTTAATCTACCTTAGGGCACGCTAGAGGGCATTTAATCACATTTGCTCCACTGTAAGAAGACCCTAGAGGGCATTTTCTCACATTTTATCTATCTTACGGGCACCCTAGAGGGCAATTTAACACTTTTTTATTTTTTTCAAAGCTGAAATTCCATTTACTGGAATCAAAAACAAATCGACATCTGGATTTCTGGAAAGCTTCTTAGTGTCTATTGTTAAAAACATTATACGAGTAAATTAGAACATCAGATTAATGTTTATCTTTTGTCAGTGGTGGAAATGGTCCTAGTGGAGTTTTATTCACAACATGTTCCATCTACAATAAGAATAAGGAGACATAAGAATAACTCAGCCATACGTTGGTCATGGTCATGTCAAAGTATTTGCTGTCAGGGACGCTGGTCCGGGGCATGTAGTTCAGAAGGTTTACTTCCTTTGTGCCTCGCAGGGTTTTGTGATAGGCGATGTCATCGGTGTAATCGTAAGCGTAGATCAGCTTCACCGGCACTTCCTTAGGAGAAAATAGGAGAAAGCCAAGTTACTAACTGCAGAAAACCGTACTATAATATTTTTAACTCTTCTTCTCGTGCTGTTTTTTTCCCCCCACACCTGGAAGGAGGTATAGCTTTAGATGAAAATGAACTCAGACTACCAATGAAAAATGCTCATAAAGTACAAGGAGGAAGAAAGCTAAAGGGCTGTAGTGTAGAGACATACTCAGCTACTATAGACCCCTGCAGACCTGCCACATTCTGTAAATTATGAGAAATCTACAGGAAGTTATGTTATACTTTATTCCAACAGGAACTCAGCGATTAATGGAGAAGTGACAGAAAGGTGATGTGAAATATAATGCATGTGCTGATTTTCCTGTCATTTACTCACAGTGATAGGAAGGACGTTTTCATCACAGGCCTTGATGGATCGCTGGAACTTCATCACGGTTTGTCCATTCACCTCGGTCAGAGAGAGGACTTTAGAGTCCTGCTTCTGGGCCAGCGCAGGCATGACGTTCCCGGCCGCTTTTCTGTCCTTAATGAAACACAGATCTGTTAACAAATGCGGCAATATATATATATATATATATATATATTATATATATATAAATACACACACAGACACGACCAGTCAAAAGTTTAGACTCATTCTTTAGTTTTTATTTCCCACCTCCACATTTTAGAATAATAATAAAGATCACATCAGAACTGTGATTTGCAGGTGATTTACATCTTATATTTTCCTAAATACAACCTTACACTGGCACTCTACATGAAAGGGTAAAGTGTTTAAAACTGTATGTACGTTATCTAGAGGATCAGTCATTTGAATGACTGGGTTTTCTTTCTGATTTTATTTCTTTTTTTTCCACACTAAAAAAACCTGAATACAAAAAAAAAAAGAAAAAAGAGAGAATTACCGTGAAATATATCCCACCAGGGCCGACTCCTCCGATGACGATATCCGATCCAGCCATTCCACCGTTGGGACTGAACCCGAAGCCGACCCAGCCCGTGGTGTTCACCGTCACCTCGAACGTGATGGTGTCTTTAAGCATGTCAAAACCCCACCTGAGCAGGACGTTAGCGCTAGAGTCCAGATACTCAGAGAAAGGCAGTGCTGGATTGACATCAGCTCCTGATGTTCGGCCCAAGCACAAGACCAGAGGCATAAGGAGAGCTGAAAGAGCCATCATGGCACCTAAAAGTCAATAACGATCTCTTTTTCTCTATCTCTATTAACCAGCTCTGAGCTCTGAAATGTTTGTAATGTTCTTTAGTAATTATACTCAAGCGTCAGTCACCCAGCTTTCCTCTACTTCCCCTGTCTCTCTCTCTCTCTCTCTCTCCTGCTGTCCACTGTGTCCTACTTCATCAGGTTTCCAGTTCACCAAGTCTTTAGTGAAACACTGGGAATCACTGAACATAATGTGAGTAATATGATAGGACTGTTTTTGTTGATGAGTGAAAGGCTTGTATGTTTCTAATTCCTGACAGGAGACAGAAGAGAGGGTTGGGACAACTCAAAGAAGGGTTTTTTTTACTGGCCTTTGATATTTCACTCACTTTTAAGCTGCGTTATTTTAATACACACACACACACACACACACACACACACACACACACACAAAGAGAGCTCAGTGCAGCTCGGCTTACGCTCTCCTGCACTAAAGATAGTTTGTGGTTTGAAATTCTTTTGGCTGTAAATCCAAAATGATCATGTTATTCTTCATGATTTGTGAATTCAGGTGAAGCGGGTCTCTGGTCCAACATCCATGTTTTTTTATTGCGACTATTTATTTTTTAATGCATATAACTCGAAAATGTTCAACACCTAGAAGACTGAAACCACTATCATCTTGGCGTGTATGATTCTGATGTGATTTTTTTTTTCCACGACAAAGTTTTTATCTGTCAAAGCTTTTTTAAGTCGGTGAGTTGGGAAGGTGAAACTTACACGGCCTTCACGTTTAACGACTATTTCCAGTAAACACGCAGTCTGGCCTCATGCAACTTCTCTCGTTTGAGACACATTTTGGATATCGACTTACAGCTCTATTCGCACGGCATTGTGTAATAATAACATAAGCAGTGGACGTGTCAGTACTTTGGTAGAGGTTGATCTTGGCTCCGGAGCTTTTGTTGCTCGCCCATTATCCCTGTGTGGGGTCATTATGGGCTTGTAGACCCCTACAGGAGAGTGATTTGAAAGAGTTCCAACCTGGAACCCTGTTAGAAAGCTAAGAACCCTTAACGATACAAACAACGAACTGAAGAACCCCTTTTCTTTGAATATATGAAGAACCCTACAACAGAGTGTTTCCCTGTCAGAAAGAGTTTCAAACTAGAACCATTTTAAAAGAAAAATGCTAAGAACCCTTAACTAGACAAAGAACCAATTAAAGAACCCTTGGCAATCATTTTCTATGAGTATGTGTATCACTCTACAACAGAGAGCCTCAAGTTTAAAAAGAAAAAGGTTCCAAGTAGAACCACTTTAGGAGTCTTAATCAGTCCTTCAAGACTGTTAAGCAGAACCATGAAGGAAACAGTCTTCTTTGATCTAAGAGGTCAAAGGAAAAAGGTCAAATCTACAAACTTTTTCAACGCGTTCTTTGTATAGTTAAGGGTTCTTAGGTTCCGGAAAGGGTTCTAATTTTAACAATTTTTTATTTTTGTGTTATGATGACTCTTCGATTTTAACTCTTAGAAATCAAAGGTTTCCTTAAGGTGTCTTCAAGAAGTTAAGTGTTCATGAAGTGGTTCTACTTGGAACCCTCTCTAAAAGGGAAACTTCAGAGGGACAGCTAAAGAACCCTTAATGGTTTTGTATTTCCCTTTTGTTTTGTTTTGTTTAAGTGCAAAACCTCTAGATCTGGAATGTTCTTTATGAGCAGCTTGTGAATGCGGTTCCTGGAATGCGGTCGGGACTCACACGACTCATTTACATTTACAGCATTAGCTCTCAGGATGCACTGGCCTACATGATCCGGGTCAGATCATCCGCTGGTGCAGGAAACCTTAGAACTGGATGAGACGTTGTCACTTCATCTTTGCATCTATTTTGAACATAAAAATGACCGTGTTGCATTATGGGATGCAGAACTCCATGAATATAGCTAGCTCTGGATACGTATTTGGAAATTTATCATATGAGTGCTTTTGTTGAACTGGAAATAATCATTCTATTTTGTAAGATTACTATGCCTATGTTGCCATTTTAAAAACAGACACTGGAAAGTGTCATTGCGTCATAAATCATACCAGCCAATCACGTTCCAGCATCTTTCTTTCTTTGCCTTTTTCTGCTGCGTGCTTCGTAAAGCGTTTCATAATTCAGTGTCGAAAATTATTTGTGGTTTTCAAATAATATTTGGACGATTTTATTTCGACTGTTTTGCTGTAGTGCCCGATAAGTTTTAATCAGAGAAGTGTGAGAACACTAGATAAACACCAGAGGGCGCTATGAAACTGCACATGAGACAGAAGAATCCATCCATCCATCTTCTACCGCTTACTCCTTCTACAGGGTCGTGGGGAACCTGGGGCCTATCCCAGTTAGTTAGTGTTTTTAGTGAGTGTAGTATGGATGGTTGAGCGTATTAGTTAATTAGTATAATTAGTTATGTAGTGTGTCTATAGTATGTATGAGTCACAGTAGTTAGTTATTTAGTAGATTAGTGAATTAATTGTTTATTAGTTGCGTAATTATTTACCGAGTCTTTTTAGTGAGCGGAGTGTGGGTCAGATTAGTTAGTTAGTTAGTTGGTCAATACATCGACAGTGTGTGCGGGTCAGATAGTTAGTGTTTTTGTGTTTGTTTATTTATTTATTTAGTTAGTTAGTTAGTTAGTGCGTGTACAGTGCGGGTCGGATTAGTTAGTTAGTTAGTCAGTTGGTTAGTTAGTGTATATACGGTACGGCTCTGATTAGTTAGCTAGTTAGTTAGTGTGTGTGCAGTGCGGGTCAGATTAGTTAGTTAGTTAGTGTGTGTGCAGTGCGGGTCAGATTAGTTAGTTAGTTAGTGTGTGTGCAGTGCGGGTCAGATTAGATGAAATAGTGAGTGCGTGTACAGTGCGGGTCAGATTAGATGAATTAGTTAGTGCGTGTACAGTGCGGGTCAGATTAGATGAAATAGTTGGTGGTGTGGTCAGGTAGCCGGGTCAATTAGATGAATTAGTTAGTGCGTGTACAGTGCGGGTCAGATTAGATGAAATAGTTAGTGTGTGTACAGTGCGGGTCAGATTAGATGAAATAGTTAGTGCGTGTACAGTGCGGGTCAGATTAGATGAATTAGTTAGTGCGTGTACAGTGCGGGTCAGATTAGATGAATTAGTTAGTGCGTGTCCAGTGCGGGTCAGATTACATAAATTAGTTAGTGCGTGTACAGTGCGGGTCAGATTAGATGAATTAATTAGTTAGTTAGTGTGTGTACAGTGCGGGTCAGATTACATAAATTAGTGCGTGTACAGTGCGGTTCAGATTACATAAATTAGTTAGTGCGTGTACAGTGCGAGTCAGATTATATGAATTAGTTAGTGCGTGTACAGTGCGGGTCAGATTATATGAATTAGTTAGTTAGTTAGTTAGTGCGTGTACAGTGCGAGTCAGATTATATGAATTAGTTAGTGCGTGTACAGTGCGGGTCAGATTATATGAATTAGTTAGTTAGTTAGTTAGTGCGTGTACAGTGCGAGTCAGATTATATGAATTAGTTAGTGCGTGTACAGTGCGAGTCAGATTATATGAATTAGTTAGTGCGTGTACAGTGCGGGTCAGATTATATGAATTAGTTAGTTAGTGCGTGTACAGTGCGAGTCAGATTAGAGGAATTAGTTACAGCACCCTCCTACCTTAACTCTCTCCTGAAGGCCTACGTTCCCTCTCGCAATCTGCGATCGACTAGCAACCCGACGTTTAGTAGTTCCCACTCAGCGTGGCGTAAGGTCCCTTTCCAGAACCTTCACGCTGGAATGCACTTCCAATCTCAATCCGTACTGCAGAATCTCTCACTATCTTCAAAAAACAGCTAAAGACCCACCTCTTCCGTGAACACCTAACCAACTCATAGAGAGAAAAAAACAAAAAAACAATGCACTTACACCTCTACTCTGTGCACTTTGCTTCCTCTGGTCTTCAATTAATGGATCTTGTATAGTAGCACTACTTGTATTGTTCTCTGCTTGATATATCGCTTTGCTTATCTGTAAGTCGCTTTGGATAAAAGCATCTGCCAAGTGAATAAATGTAAATGTAAATGTAGTTATGTAGCCCACAATGTGGGCAGGTTAGTTAGTTAGTTAGTTAGTTAGTTAGTTAGTTAGTTAGTTAGTGCGTGTACAGTGCAGGTCAGATGAGTTCGTTAGTTAGTGCGTGTAAAGTGCGGGTCAGATTAGATGAATTAAAGTGTGTGTACTGTGTGAGGCAGGTGAGTTAGTTAGTTAGTTCGTTAGTTAGTGCGTGTACAGTGCGGGTCAGATTAGATTAATTACAGTGCATGTACACTGCGGGCAGATAAGTTAGTTCCTTAGTTAGTTAGTTAGTTAGTTGGTAAGTTAGTTAGTGTGTGTGTGTCAGATTAGATTAATTACAGTGCTGGCAGGTGAGTTAGTTAGTTAGTTAGTTGGTTAGTGAGTGCGTGTACAATGCTGGTCAGATTAGATGAATCACAGTGCGTGTACAGTTGGGTAGGTTAGTTAGTTAGCTCGTTAGTTAGTGCATGTACAGTGTGGGTTAGTTAGTTAGTTAGTTAGTGCGTGTGCAGTGCGGGTCAGATTATATGAATTAGTGCGTGTACAGTGCGGGCAGGTTAGTTAGTTAGTTAGTTAGTTAGTTAGTTAGTTAGTGAGTTAGTTCATTCGGTAGTTAGTGTGTGTACAATGTGGGCAGGTTAGTTAGTTGGTTAGTTAGTTAGTTGGTTAGTTAGTTAGTTCGTTCGTTAGTTCGTGCGTGTACAGTGCGGGCAGGTTAGTTAGTTAGTTAGTAGTTAGTTAGTTAGTTAGTTCGTGCGTGTACAGTGCGGGCAGGTTTGTTAGTTAGTTAGTTCGTTCGTTCGTTTGTTAGTTCGTGCGTGTACAGTGCGGGCAGGTTAGTTAGTTGGTTAGTTAGTTTGTTAGTTAGTTGGTTAGTTCGTTGGTTCGTGCGTGTACAGTGCGGGCAGGTTAGTTAGTTAGTTGGTTGGTTAGTTAGTTAGTTCGTTCGTTAGTTCGTGCGTGTACAGTGCGGGCAGGTTAGTTAGTTAGTTAGTTGGTTAGTTAGTTAGTTCGTTCGTTAGTTTGTGCGTGTACAGTGCAGGCAGGTTAGTTAGTTAGTTCGTTGGTTAGTTAGTGCATGTACAGTGCGGGCAGGTTAGTTAGTTAGTTAGTTAGTTAGTTAGTTAGTTAGTTGGTTGGTTGGTTAGTTCGTTAGTTCGTTAGTTCGTGCGTGTACAGTGTGGGCAGGTTAGTTAGTTAGTTAGTTGGTTAGTTAGTTAGTTAGTTCGTTGGTTAGTTAGTGCGTGTACAGGGTGGGCAGGTTAGTTAGTTAGTTAGTTAGTTGGTTGGTTAGTTCGTTAGTTCGTGCGTGTACAGTGTGGGCAGGTTAGTTAGTTAGTTAGTTGGTTAGTTAGTTAGTTAGTTCGTTGGTTAGTTAGTGCGTGTACAGGGTGGGCAGGTTAGTTAGTTGGTTAGTTAGTTAGTTAGTTAGTTAGTTAGTTGGTTGGTTGGTTAGTTCGTTAGTTCGTGCGTGTGCAGTGTGGGCAGGTTAGTTAGTTAGTTAGTTAGTTCGTTGGTTAGTTAGTGCGTGTACAGTGCGGGCAGGTTAGTTAGTTCGTTAGTTAGTGCGTGTACAGTGTGGGCAGGTTAGTTAGTTAGTTAGTTAGTTCGTTGGTTAGTTAGTGCGTGTACAGTGCGGGCAGGTTAGTTAGTTCGTTAGTTAGTGCGTGTACAGTGCGGGTCAGAGTCCACAGTGCGGGGCGCAGTTTCAGTTTCCGGTTTTGCTGATCCGCGGAGGAGTGTATGAGGTTGACGCGCTGAGCTGCGGTCCTCAATCCGGACGTTATTTGAATCGTTTCTCGGTGTGTTTGTTGCTGAAGTGTGTGTCGGAGTTTAATCAGGCAGAAAGCCGTGTTTAGGGATGTGTTAAAATTACCCGCTGTGCTGCAGGAGCGGTGCGGAGTGGAGTGGTTAATGACGCGGAGGCAGCAGTAATGTCTGGATGAACAAACTCTCCAACAACAAGACACAACTTCTCTAATGAGCGGTCTACTGCGAGCGTAATGGCGACAAAGGTGAGGTTTCGTCGTCTTTACCTCGCGCGGGGATTGAAAATTGAAAGTTGTGTGTTTTTATTTCACTTCGCTTTAAAAACAACGCGAGCCTGTTTTCTGGCAGCGGCACGCGCCGACATTCCGCTCTGGCGTGAATTTTATACGCTTCACACGTTTTATTTCAACATGTTAACATTGTGCTAAATGTGCTCGTGAGAGAGCGGGTTCAAGTTCTGACGCTGGTGGATTAAAATATAAAAATATATATTTCTATTTGAAACGTTTTCCTGTAAACATGGGGGGGGGGACGTATCATTAGGAGAGTCTTGTGACATTTCACGCCTCTGCCACTGGGGGTCATGACGTCGCGCAGGGCATGATGGGATATGTAGTGTATTATGGGATTAGCATAGCGCTGTGGCGTTACAGCGCTTAGCACCAGTCTATAAGACGTACAAACCCTCACTCCTCAGTTTTTATTACCATTAGATCACATAAACATATCAGTTTGCTTGTTTTGTTCAGGTTTTAGACGTACTCCAGCTAGTTAGTTAGCCAAGTCAGTAATCTATAGTTTGTACCCCCCCAATATTCTAACACTTCATCCTCTCTAAGAACATCACATCTTTCCTTATTCATCTCCTGTGATCAATCCTGATGTTTATTTCAGGCTTAAACTGCCAGATGTTTCTCTGACCAGTCATCAGTCTTTGACCTATTGGACATGTTTTAAAGAGTCCTGTCAAGAACTATAAAGAAAGCTATAAAGAAAAGTCAGGTCTCAGTGCTTCACAGATTACCACATGGGTGTGAAATGTTCCAATTAAGACAGGAAAGAGGAAGACGAGATTCTCGCATGTTCGAGAGACGCGTTCGGTTCACTTCTAGGTCGTTTAATGCCAGAAAAAGAAAAAAGAAAAACAGAAGCATGTCGTTCGCCATATACATTGACATGTATTAGGAATTTGTCTTGGTGTTTAGTCACAACACAATACCGTCAACACGCACGTCTTAGACAGCACAACAATCACCATCCTAATGTACAAATATTATACCTAATAAATAGCAGCTGGATGCAGTTCAGGGGGTGTGTTTGTGTGTATATATATATATATATATATATATATATGAGGAATTTGTCTTGGTGTTTAGTCACAACACGATACCATCAACACGCACGTCTTAGACAGCACAACATGTATAGTAACGACTTGAATATATAAATAAGTAATATATTTAACCCTTTCATTAGTGTAGCACAACGTCTACACTAATCCAGATTCAAGGAGAATATACCCTGCACATGTCTTGTAAGTCTATAAGACTTCAAAACATCACTACTCACTGTTTTTATTACCATTAGATGACCTAATCATATCAGTTTGCTTTTTTTTCGTGAGGTTTTAGAAGTACTCCAGGTAGAATGCTAACTAGCTAAGAGAGTGATCTATAGTTTGGAAGCAATAACCAAACCTTATAAGCAATTTCACTTCTTTCTTTTTGTTGTTGTTTTTTTTCTTCTTCTTCTTCAAACTATTCTAACACGTTATGCTCTCTAACAACGTTTAATCTTTATTTATTCATCTTGTATGATCAGTCTTGATGTTTATGATAGCTTGTTAACGCTGCCTAGCTGCCAGCCTGGCTAATGAGCGCTGTTCCGACGTCATGCAGTTTTTGTTATCATGGAGCGGAATCGCTTTCCTGATGGGAGTTTTTGGAATAGGTTTATTAGCAGGGTGGGAGATGTCACTCATGAGTTTTTCTGCCCGAATCATTGTCCAGGTCTTCAGTTGGTGACATATTTCGTCGCCATATCATCATTTTTAGCGATGGTACCTATTCGAAATAGAGTCTCGCACGTATACCAAAACAATATGACCGGAGCGTGTATGGCAGACACTCAACATAAACTAAGTAAAAGTAAATGGTTAAAAAAAACAAAACGTTGATCTAGTTATATTTTATTCCCAGGAGGATGAACGGGGGTTTCCAGTGTCCGTGGTTTATAACCATAACTAAACGTCTTCAATTTCTCCAAACACTTCACAACATGTTGTTATTGGAAAAGAATCAACTTTGGGTTGTTAACAGTAACTCCATTTCATCACACCACGCCATCACTGATGATTTCCCTACAACCGCACGTCCCCAAGTGTTCTATTCCTAAAGTAAAGTACGTTTATACCAGTTTGTGTCTCTGGTTTTGTGTTGATTGTTACTGGTAGCGTTACTCTACCCTACTGAGAGAAACGCTTCTCCTGTATGTTTTGATATTATAAATGAACATGAAAATGCCTTCAGTTCACAAATAGCGGATGGAAAGTTTTGTTCAATAGTTTCTGTTTTTGTCATCAGGTGCATTTATACATCGTCTACATAAAGTTCTAGTCACTTTAAAAGCACGCTTGTCAGTAGAAATTCGACTCGTCCTTTGACTAAGGAAAGTTTCATTTTAAATCCTTATGCAGCACTAAGAATTGTTTAAAATAAATAAATAAAGTAAGTAAGGAGAGGAAATTACATCAACTACACTATAAAAAGGTGATAGATTAATATGAAGAAATAAAGTTGATAGTGTGTAAATTATTCAGCTGGACACACACACACACACACACACACACACACACACACACACACACACACACATACACACACACACACAGACTCTCTTGTTGCCTAAGAAGGCCTCCTACATAGAGGAGCCCTTCACACTGCTTCTACAGCTTACACTGCCGTGTGTGTGTGTGTGTGTGTGTGTGTGTGTGTGTGTGGTGTGAATAATGATTCCTTTGTAGTTAGGAACTTCTTTGCTTTAGAAATTGTAAATCATTGGCTGAATAATTCCTTCATATATTTGCATGTTTACATGCTCTGCGCTGGAGCTGTACAGGAAGCAGGATGTCTCCAAAAGACATCAGAATTAGTCTGAAATGTCAAATTCACTGATTATTACATGTATCATGTCTGATATTAACAATTAAAAGACTTGCGTGTTGTAGTGTTAGTTACCTCAGAGTCGATTTATTGTCCTATAACAGGGCGGCTGTGGATCAGGTGGTAGAGCGGGTTGTCCACTAATCGTAGGGTTGGCAGTTCGATTCCTGGCCCATGTGACTCCACGTGACTCCATATACCGATGTGTCCTTGGGACACTGCGCGACACTGAACCCCAAGTTGCTCCCGATGGCAAGTTAGCACCTTGCATGGCAGCTCTGTTACCATTGGTGTGTGTGTGTTAATATAAACCTGTGATTTGCTGCGCTACTGTCAGAGCTAGTAGGAAAATGAATCAACAGCGTCTGACCAATCAGATGCAAGAATTCCACCAATACTTTTGGGGTTTTTTGTGCGTCCGCTAGCGTATGCTCACAGTCGTACGCGTAGCCTTTCAAAGTATATTCCATGTGACATATACACGTACACAGGCGGTCATCGCATGCGCATTATGACTTTTGGTCTTTTGGTGTGAAGGACGACAACGAAGAAGAATCACAGAAACAGAGAGATTCCTGGGAAATCTCTCGCCTGGATTAGCACCCGTACACAAATCCTTATACACTTGAAGGCTAGAATTATACAAACGCGGGTTCTTTCTAACCTGCACTCGTTTCCATCTCTTCCGTTCATTCTGTTTTTCTTCGACTACCTTGAGAATCAACGGCCTTGGGTCACGCTTGCCACCTTGTGGAACGACTAAATCGTGCAAAAGAATGAAATGCACATGAGCGACCTGCACGCGTGCAAAGTACGCACGGTTAGAGAACCCAGGCGGCGCGCGTGTAGAGTACGCACGTACTCGGCTGATGATGAAATTTGCATCACACGTACTGCGCGCTGTTCCTAGCGTACACGTAAAAGGTGAAGGGAACTTTCTGCTTAAGAAGAAGTGATCTTCCACAAAGAATGACTTGCTATGTACTGTGATGTCACCGAGAACGGAGGCGTAGTTGAATGACACGGCATAAAAATAATTTTTTTTAGCACGACGTAGGTATTATTATTATTATTATTATTATTATGATTATTATTATGATTACTTTGCAGCTTCATCTCAACCACATTTTACATTGATTGATACGCCTCCGTTATAACCGCAGCTGACGATACATACCATCCAGATAACGGGTCTGCCGTTTTCTTAAAGATGCGTTAAAAACAATAAACAATTCAAGCAAAGCAAGTGGAACACGACACTTTCTGTTCGCAGGAGTGAAAATGCCAGCTGGTTTGTAGAACGAGACGAGCCAGTTTTTTTTTTAATCTCCCACGACGTCTTTCCATGCAGAGAGGATTAGGTTGTTATCAGGGCAGAGATAACGATCAGATATAGTGTGTGTGTGTGTGTGTGCGCGCGCACGTGTACATGTGTGTTCATGTGTGTTCATGTTCTCCGTCTGCCGCACAGGCGCAGGTTTTATACGACTTCACAGCAGAGCCGGGCAACAACGAGCTGTCGGTGAGAGAGGGCGAGACGATCACGATCACCAACCAGGTAACTCCTGACTGCATGACATCACACTGACCTTGTATACCGTGTGTGTGTGTGTGTGTGTGTGTGTGTGTGTGCAGTGTCATTGCTGTAAGTCTCAGTGCTTTATAACCCTGTTGTATGTGGGTCATTGCTGTAACCCTCAGTACATTTCCTTGTTTTTCTCAGAGCATAGGCGGAGGATGGATCGAAGCGCAGAACAGCAGGGGCGAGGTCGGCCTGGTGCCTGAGGACTATGTGGAGGTAAAGCTGACTGAACACACATCCCGGGGAATTCATACACAGTCACAAACCTCGGCATTATACACACACACCAACACCCCATACACACACGTTAATAAATATCAATCTGTGTGTGTGTGTGTGTGCGTGAGAAGTTTCCTGTAGAGGAAGGAAACTGCCACAGTGGCAGAATTAGCCACAGGAATGTAACCGAAAACGAGTCCATGCATGACATATTTACTGATCTGCATGACCTCTGGTACTATTTACTGTTGTGCCTGAATGTGTGAGTCGACTGTGTATGCAGGAGTGTGTAGGAGAGCGTCGGAGTCACATGTATCCACGTGAGCGTGTGTCTCTATCGTGCCTCTCTGTAGCACATGAATGATTGATGTTGATTATGTCCGAAACAGAGCCGCCAAAATTTCTTCAAAAACCGCATTGGAATTTCAGTTACAGTGGTGTGAAAAAGTGTTTGCCCCCTTCCTCATTTCCTGTTCCTTTGCATGTTTGTCACACTTAAGTGTTTCGGAACATCAAACCAATTTAAACAATAGTCAAGGACAACACAAGTAAACACAAAATGCAATTTGTAAATGAAGGTGTTTATTATTAAAGGTGAAAAAAAATCCAAACCATCATGGCCCTGTGTGAAAAAGTGATTGCCCCCCTTGTTAAAACATACTATAACTGTGGTTGTCCACACCTGAGTTCAATTTCTCTAGCCACACCCAGGCCTGATTATTTCCACACCTGTTCACAATCAAGGCATCACTTAAATAGGAGCTGCTTGACACAGTAAGGTCCACCAGAAGATCCTTAAAAGCTACACATCACGCCGAGACCCAAAGAAATTCAGGAACAATTGAGAAAGAAAGTAATTGAGATCTATCAGTCTGGAAAGGGTTATAAAGCCATTTCCAAAGCTTTGGGAATCCAGCGAACCACAGTGAGAGCCATTATCCACAAATGGCGAAGACATGGAACAGTGGTGAACCTTCCCAGGGTCGGGCCGCCCAAAATTACCCCAAGAGCGCCGACGACTCATCCAAGAGGTCACAAAAGACCCCACAACAACGTCCAAAGAACTGCAGGCCTCACTTGCCTCAGTTAAGGTCAGCGTTCATGCCTCCACCATCAGGAAAAGACTGGGCAAAAATGTCCTGCATGGCAGAGTTCCAAGGAGAAAACCACCGCTGAGCAAAATGAACATCAAAGCTCGTCTCAATTTCTCCACAACACATCTTGATGATCCCCAAGACTTTTGGGACAACATTCTGTGGACCGATGAGACAAAAGTGGAAATCTTTGGAAGGTGTGTGTCATAGTATATCTGGCGTAGAAGGAACACTGCATTTCATAAAAAGAACATTATACCAACAGTAAAATATGGTGGTGGTAGTGTGATGGTCTGGGGCTGTTTTGCTGCTTCAGGACCTGGAAGACTTGCCGTGATAAAAGGAACTATGAATTCTGCTGTCTACCAAGAGATCCTGAAGGAGAATGTCCGACCATCTGTTTGTGTACTCAAGCTGAAACGAACTCGGGTTCTGCAGCAGGACAATGATCCTAAACACACCAGCAAGTCCACCAACCAATGGCTGAAGAAAAAAAAAAATGAAGACTTTGGAGTGGCCTAGCCAAAGTCCTGACCTGAATCCTATTGAGATGTTGTGGTATGACCTTAAAAAGCCGTTCATGCTCGAAAAACCCTCTAATGTAACTGAATTAGGACAATTCTGCAAAGATGAGTGGGCCAAAATTCCTCCAGGACGCTGTAAAAGCCTCATTGCACGTTATCGCAAACGTTTGGTTGCAGTTGTTGCTGCTAAGGGTGGCCCAACCAGTTATTAGGTTTAGGGGGCAATCACTTTTTCACACAGGGCCATGATGGTTTGGATTTTTTTTCACCTTTAATAATAAACACCTTCATTTACAAACTGCATTTTGTGTTTACTTGTGTTGTCCTTGACTATTGTTTAAATTGGTTTGATGTTCCGAAACACTTAAGTGTGACAAACATGCAAAGGAACAGGAAATAAGGAAGGGGGCAAACACTTTTTCACACCACTGTAATTAAACGGTTGTGTATACAAATGCAGGCTTTTCCTTCCAGCAGGGTGACATCACCACTGCTGTTCTGTTCTTTGAACAAAACGGATGAGTGTTCTCCTGTGAAACAAGTTTGTCAGGGCTGATCACTGATCATCCGGTGAAAAGGCGTGCCACTAGGTGATGGGGCGTGGCTGTGGGGATTTGTGTTCGTTCAGCTGCAAGAGCGTTAGCGAGGGAGGTCGGGTATTGGTGATGGATGAGGAGGCTCCGGTTCCAGTTCGTCCCACAAGGTGTTCCGTGGGCTTGAAGTCAGGGCTCAACGCCGCCATTGTGTGTTTTCATCTTTTGTAGTACATTTTGGGGAAGAACCACATATGCGTGTGATGGTCAGGGGTGCACATACTTTTAACCATGTGGTGTGTAAATGTTTTGGGAAATATATAGTGTGTCCTGCTGCCTGTTGCAACACCCTGCATTTATTTATTTATTTATTTATTTATTTATTTATTTATTTGTAAACTGTTTACAGAAAACGTATCAACAATTTCTGTCATCATTTTGAATCCATCTAACAACTCGGAGCTGCAGCCTGGACCGATGAGACGAAGCAGGTTTGGTCCATGGATTCGTGCTCTTGGCGCCAAATCTGCCTCTTATCTGTGTGCCTCAGCAGAAATTCGAGATTCATCAGACCAGGCCACGTTTTTCCAGTCTTCACCTGTCCAGTTTTGGTGAGCCTGTACCCACTGCAGCCTCAGCGTTCTCCTCTTGACTGGCAGAAGTGGAACCCGAGGTGCTGTCGTAGCCCATCCGCCTCGACGTGTTGTGCATTCCGAGATGCTTTTCTGCTCACCACGGTTGTACAGAGTGCATATCTGACTTCCTGTAGCCTTTCCGTCAAGTCAAACCAGTCTGGCCGTTCTCCGTTGAGAAATGGCGTTTCGGTCTGCAGTACTCCGCTCACTGGATGTCTTTTCTTTATTACACCATTCTGAGTAAACTCTTAGAGATCGGTGTGTGTGTGTGTGTGTGACCATCCCAGGAGATCAGCCGTCATAGAAATACTCAAACCAGCTCGTCTGGCACCAACAATCACGCCCAAATGGCCGAGATCCCGCTGAGATTCCATTACCCGAAGTCGCTGCTTCGTATCTGTATGATTGTCTGCATTGCACTGCTGCAACACGATTGGCTGATTAGATCATTGTACCGGTGTTCCTAATAAAGTGCTCGGTGAGTGTATGTAAACATTATAGTTCAACTCGGGGGTTCGAGCACCAGTGCTGCCACTGTTGGGCCCTTGAGCAAGGCCCTTAACGCTCTCTGCTCCAGGGGGCGCTGTATAATGGCTGACCCTGTGCTCTGACCCCAACTTCCTGACATGCTGGGGTATGTGAAGAAAAGTATTTTTTTCACTGTGCTGTAATGTACACGTGACCAATAAAGACTCGTTATCATTATAATTATCAAAAAAAAACAAGGAGGTATGTGAATGCTTTTCCTCGTGAAACAAATACATGGCATGTAGCATGGCGGCATTTCTGTCCTATTACAGATCGATGATGATGGATAGTTGAAACCATGATAAACATCTAGTAGGTCTAGCTCATCTGATCTCAGGCGGTTATTGTTCATCTTTTCTCTCGCCGAGCTCTGGAAGGTCAATGAGATACCCGGCGTTGTAATGTGTACTGTGTGATTAACAGGTGATGAGATATCAGTGCAGTGATACCGGCTAGTATGTACAGCTTAAGCCCGTGTGTGGGTTATACTTCTTTTTGTACTTTATCTCTTCCTGTTTACAGCTCCGCCCTCTTTCCAGATAGACAACCAGCAAATAGATACGAATCTTGCTACTCGGGTTTTCGAGTTTGTTTTGGACTTTTTTTCCTTGAAACCCTTCCAAACGACGTGTGGTGACGGAGGTGACTTCGGATTGTAGTTCTGGAGACTTTCTGACCCCAAGACGTAACTAACTTCTGCAATTCTCCCACTGTGATCCTTGGAGATGTTTTGTCCTCCTCTTCACAGTGCGTCGAGACGATATAGACACACATCCAGTTCCAGGTCGATTCAGAACATCTCCAGTTGACTGGAACTTCATTCGTTTTTTTTTTAATGTACTATTGAGTTCTATTAAGGACATTTTGTACCTGATTTCTCTCCAAGTCAGCACTTTTTCGAATTTCGTTTGTAAATTTAGTTTGCGCTTACTGACTGGCCTGGTTCAGCTAAACAATAAATATAAATAAAGTACAAATAATAGGCTGATTTTAGATCAAAGTCTGTTGGTTAAAAATGCAGGGTTTGTGTCAGGCCTGGACGTTGCCATTTCTGGAACACTATCGATGGAGTTGTTCAATAATCTTAGCGTTATTTTGGAATATCCTCGTAACTTTAAATGCGCATTAATAGGAACACATGCTCATTTCAGGCAGCTATCCGTTATCAAGCGATCATGTGGCCGCAGTGCAATGCATAAATTTATACAGTTAAGAACTAAGAACTTCAGTTAATGTTCACGTGAGAATGAGGGGAAAACATGTGATCTCAGGGACTTTGACTGTGGCCTGGTTGTTGGTGAGAGTTTGAGCATCTGAGAAACTGTTGATCTACTGGCATTTTCACACAGGATGGTGTGTGAAACAAAAATAACATCCAGCGAGCAGCAGTTCTGCAGGCAGAAACACCTTGAAAGAGTCGAGAGGAGAATGGCCAGGCCGATTTGAGCTGACAGGAAGACTATGACGTCTTGCAAATAACCGCTTGTTTTTACAGACGTGAGCAGAGAAGCGTCGCAGAACGCACAGCACGTCAAACCTTAAGGTGGATGAGCTGCAGCAGCAGAAGACCACATCAGGTTCCCCTCCTGTCAGCCAAGAACAGGAATCCGAGACTACAGTGAGCACCAAAATAGTTGCCTGGTCTTTATCCAATCTAGAACCGTCAAGCACAGGCATGCCATGGTCAGAGTCACTGAGATCATATGTTTTTCGGCATTCTGATGTTTGATCTGAACATCAAGTGAAGCTCTAGACCTGTTTCTGCATGATTTAATGATTGGCTGGTTGGATAATTGTATACGAATGGGTTCCTAATAAAGTGGCCAGTAAGCGTATGTGTAGATTTTGACATGCTATCCTTTATTAAAGACACTTTCCTTCTGAAGGACTATAGCAGACCTCTGAGATACTATTATTTGGAGGGAGGGCACGATTCTAAAATGCAGAACATTGAGTGTGTCACGTTTTAGAGGCCGACATTGCTGAGAGTGTGTGTGTGTGTGTGTGTGTGTGTGTGTGTGAGAGAAACAGTTCAGTCTCAATGTAAACTGACTCTGGGAAGTAACGAGGCTGTTTCTGATCTGCGCTATTTACAAAAGTTTGGGTCCTGCTTTTACTCCCTCCTGCTAGACACACACACACACACACACACACACACACACACACACTGATGCGTGACCAAACATTTAGATGACTACATGTTCGAGACTTCTCGAAAGTTACATCCTGCTTTGGTAGTTTTGTCAAGGCTTTTTTTTTTTTTTTGAGTCGCTCGTTAGGGACCTGCTTCAAGGAATATTCCTTCTCGTACCACGGCGCCGTTGAGTTCTCGCTTCTGATTGGTCAGACGGTGTTCATCAATAACATCAACAAGGACTTATAATGCTGGGCACACCACGTAAACAACGACTTATAATGAACAGGCTTTACAAAAAAAACAAAAAAAAAAAACCCAAGTACTATTAATTGACGAAGATAAATGTTAACATGGTTAAGTTTCCTGTAAAGAGATGTATTATGTAGCGTTTGTGGAAGGAGTCTCCAGTGTCAGTCATTAAGTTTTTGCAGAATGTTTTCGTCGTCTCAACTTCGAGAGAGACAAAAAGAGCGGCTGGAGAGAGCAACGATCCTTTTTATACAGCAGTTCGTTCCGGTCCACTAATTCGATTGGTCGGGAATCTTCAGGATCTATTTCCGCTAGCATCGCAAAAAACAAACCAAACATATAGTGTCCATATTGTTGTTTATAGAACTGTTGTGTAACTGCAATATCACACTCGCATAGTATAATCGTGCGGTTAAACTGAATATCGCCACGGCTGGGAGTAGGCGTAGGCACGAGTCCTCATGCTAGCGGGGTGTCCCTTAAATAGCTGCTACAACGTAAGCGATAACAGGAAGTCACTTCCGTAAGAGTAACTGTAAAAGGATTGTAAAGATTTTCTTTTTTAACGCGTATTAAAAATGATGGTCGGCAATTTCCTGCGGTAAGAGAACAGTTATTAGTAAAGTAACGGACTTCGATGCGGTAACCGTGCGTCTGTTTCATCCCTCCATGCCGTCGTTGATGATTTTCCTAGAACAGCATGTCCCCGAGTGTTGTATTCGTGGTGTATTTTCACTGAATGTAAACGCTGGTGTTTGTGCCTCCTCAGGTTGGTAAGTCTCCGGCGTTTGCGGCAGGAGGAAGTGTGCCACCGATTGACCTTTCCTTCTTTGACAGTCATGCTACAGCGAGTAACACACAAGGCCAGGTGAGCTGCCCACACACACGCACACATTGCGCACCACTTCCTTCCCTTTTTCCTCTCTACTTTAAAGGACCGCACCAGTGAAAGTGCCCGAAAATGAACACGAACACGATCTGAAACTTGAACTCTTATTTTGATCGTGTCCGAGTCTAGATGAAAGTCCTGCACCTGTAAGCGCTGTACCAGCTCGTTTAATATCTAAATCATAAGCAATAATGATATCTAAATCTTCTCATATTCACTCACTATCAAGACTTATGTTTTTACCAGCAGTGTGCCCTCCATGTTGGTTTTCCTTAAAGATGCGAGCCGATTGGTCGGATCATAAGAGAGGATCTGACGTCTGAAAAAATGTCCGTTACTGAAGCACTCTGCTGTGATGCCAGAAGTGTGCTTCAAAAAGAAAAATACAAAATTTGATATAAAGTATCCGCATTCCACCCACCTTCACGTGTACAAACCTGCTGCGAAAGCAGCCCTAGACGCTGATCTAGTGGGTGTGGCTTATTTGATTGACGCCATCGAGCCACGCCATTCTGCTCATCCATCTGACACGGAGAGAGCTAGTAAGAGAACACCATAAATAACCCTCGTCACCGGTTTAAGGCTGATTATTCTTCTTCTTTTTTGTTTCCTCTTATAGTATGTGTTATACTACGGAAAAATACTGAAGAGGAAACAAAAAAAAGAATAGTAATAACAGGGTGTGTGGGTGGGTGTGTGTCTTTATAATCTTCACTTTTTGTTCAATTCACACTACGCATGTGTATTAAGGAGTCGTACCGTAGAAGCCTCATGGAGAATGAAATATCTGCGATAACATGCGAATATCAGTACTGGTGTGTCACTTTATAAGAACCATGTGTTACCATTGTTTATGTAAGGTATTATACACTCGGTGGTGTGCTGTTTACAGGAAAGTAAATAATCAATGACCGGATGTTGTGATGCGGCTTGAGTAACTGTTACCGTCCCGATATAAAAGCTGGTTTAATTGTTTTATTCCTCTTATACCACAACAATTTGTTTGTCATGTCTTATTTAAAAATGACATCGTACTTTAAAAAAAAGTTGTTGTTTTTTATCTGTTTATAGTTATGTTTAACGTTGTGGAATGTGCACGATGTGATGTGATCACACAACACACACGCGCGTTCAACAACGCCACCTTTTTAAAATCCATTTATTATCAGTGTCCGATTACGTGGAGCGTCCGTTTGACACCTCTGTGCAAAAAGCTGTTACTCTAGAAACGATAACGAGCGCGTTAATATAAAACCTGTCGTCCATCTTGCAGCCAGAACTACTAAAACAGCGCACACCTTCTGACCAATCGGATTCATGCATTCGGTTGTGCTGCGGTAATAAAGAAAACGAATCAATCGGTTATCGACAGAAATCCACACCGATAGTTTTTCCCGGTTGCGGGAGCGGTTGAGAAGGGTCCGCCGTCATTATACAGTACGAGAGCGGCCTCTAGAGGCGAAATAAAAACCATCGCTGACCAATTTTGTCATGTTATCTGAAGTGTTTTTTTATGCAGGTCGGACGTCTTTGTTTACTTTTGTTATTCGGAGCGTTACTTTTTGGTTCCGTTTGAATGTGCATCTTTTATTGACTTTAATGTTTATTAATAGTTCATTTACTTTGAGTGTTAGGTTTCCATTCAGTATCAATTTCAAAACGGGTTGATCGGTTGATTAATCTTTTACAGGCAGGTGCTGCCCAATTTAGCTATCGGTAAAATCCAGGAATAGGTCTGCCTCTAGACGTGACGTCACATCCTGAATTCGTGGTCGAGGAGATCTTCACGACTTTCTGAGCTCAGGATTACAAGAAGAGACCAGTTATGATTTAATGGAGTCTCAGGGTTTGGGCTGGTGCACTGTGTCTCTGACTCGGTGTCTGAGGATGTGAGTCAGCAGAAGAGGAAGGGGGTTTCTTTCCTCAGAAGCGTTTGAAAATGTGCATGTCAGCTGGTTGTGGCACAGCGAGAACATTTGTTAAATTAAACAGCCTGTCAGCAGAACAAACCGCACGGGGACACACCAGCGGGCAGTTACAGTGACTTGTGTTAAAAAAAAACAAACGTTTTTTATTGCCAATCATTACAAATTTGTAGAACTGATTCGTTTTTTTGGGGGTTTTTTTTGCTTAAGAAGCTGCTAAAATGGCTTAGGAATCATCTCTACCACTTTACCGTCATTATAAATACCCATAATACACGAACATATTCAGATTTATTGGTATATCGCTTTTAGCGATGGATATTGTCACAATGCAGCTTCATAGAAATCTGCATCCTGTCTTAGCAAGTGAAGATAATTCGAGTAAAGTTCTTTATTTATTGTCATATAAGATGATGAATTGCTAATTTCAAGCCTAAAACGTTACGTCTTTCTAGAAATCAAAAAAACGCTTAACCAATCTTAATCTTACCAAGTGGATATATCTTAAACATAGACAAATTTATCTTGTATTTCCTATAATAAGATTACCGTAAACCAAATATAAGGTTATTAAACCTATTTCTAGCCAGTGTAACTCATTTCAAGCATAAAATAGTTTTGTTCTATTGCATTGCATTCTTTTTTTTTTTCCACTGTATTTTTTGTAAATGATCTGCCAGTACTATATGATATAATTTCAAGCTTGAACTGAGTCAAAATGTCTAGAAATAAGTGTAATTTACCATTATTGAGGATATTTTTTACTTGCTAAATATCTCTTTTTTTTTTTTGCTAATATCATTAACATTAGCTAGCAGGCTGGGTAAGCTGTGTATCTCATCGTTTTATGTCTCGTCATTTCCCCATCATTCTACCAGAGCGCTGTTTCAATAGACCCGCAGTTATGCAGTAAACATGAAGCATTGATTTGCAGGAAGCTGGGAGTTGTCTTTCCTGTAGGACGAGTGCATCTGATAGCACGTCGCAGTCTTTTACACAGTAAACTCATCCTCCGCTGCAGTATCTGTGCTCGTCAGAGACCACGTTCCGGATGGATTGAGAGCGTCTAATGCATTACGCCCGCATAGGCTTTTATTTCCTGATTATTTTATTGTGACTAACTTGGTAACTAGATTTAGTTTCAGTCTTCTGAAAATACATAACCCTTTTAGTCATTTATTAGATAGTTCTTGTTCATTTTAGCCCAGATTTAGCCGACAAAGCTAAAAACTGCAGCAGTTTTAGTTGCTTAAAGCTTTACTGCTTTAGCCGACGGGCTCCCTCAAATTTCTCCAATAATATATTTTTACATTTCTGTAAATTTCCCATGTTGTAAATTTCCAGGCTAGTCGGGTAAACGTCCACTCGTACCTTCCACACGATTCAGTAGAATTTCCATTCGATATTGGACGATCTGACGCATATAAGATGATCTGTTCTATCCTCCAAACGGTTCAGAATCTTGGATAATTGTGAATGTCACTATCTACTGTTGATTCGTGAACGATGCCGACGTAGAGGAGGACTATTTGTACAGTATCAGAGTTACGGTAAAATGAACCAGGCTAGCCTTTTAAAAGGATTTAGACATCAGTTTGTAAAATAGAAATAAATGTTACGCGCTAGTTTGTTTGTAGAAAAATTGCCGGATCGTTACACCGTTAGTACGGCTTTCCTGTACTCTGATGTGCTTTGGCTGCATGAACAAAACGCTGTCGTTCGCACAAACGCTCTAGTGCGCATGTTTAATACACACTATACACTTAATAAAATTGATTGCACTGAATTTGATCATCAGGTATGCTAGTCCAAGCTACATAGTATTATATTAGCTAGACATTATTAAAAGTTTTTTTTTATTATTATTTATTTATTTTTTACTAAACACAACTAAGCCTAAATTTTCTCTGAAGTCAAGAAGGTTAGGTGATGTTACCAAACGGTTCGGGAACGGATCAGCGCCTCATGGCCGAGTGCATAGCGCACAGTGCGTCTGACGAGGAAGGTCTGATCGACAGGTTCTGATATTTTCTGTCAAACATCGTACAGTTTCATCACGTACACAGAGGAGGATTTAGTTTTTGTCAGGGGTGTTGAATTCTTGGTTGGGGTTTTTTTTTTGTTTTTTTTTTTTTTCCCTTCCTCACTATTTTAGCAGTTTAAAATTAGAGCATCACACTGGGAGGAACTTTTAACATCAGACTCTGTCAGCACTGTGGTTTCCTCATAGCCGGTTGAAATAGAACAGGAAAAAGAAGTCATTTCACTCGGATTTGACACCTAATGTACAAATTCACTGCAAGTATTTATGCAACAATGCTTAAGAACAACCCTGTTTAGCTATTTATATCTATCTATATCTATCTATCTATCTATCTATCTATCTATCTATATATACATATATATATATATATATATATGTATATAATATATATATGAATTTTAAGGAAAATATAAGATATAAATCGCTTAGCATTACTGTAAATTAACACAAAAATGAAATTTAACTGTCTAGACTATTATCTTTATTAGCTTTCTACATAAAATAAATAAAGAAATAATAAAAGAATTAAAATGAAGAATGTTTTTGTGCCAGACTCCACTGATCACCATTAAAAATCATTTTTAAAAATGTCTAAACTGTGTAAATATTCAGTATAAAATGATGTTTTATAATATTTTTGTCTTCAACATATTCATACATAGTTTAGACCTGAATGTAAAAAAAATTGGACATTTGAAGACTGATTTATTTTTTTTACGTGTTTATTTATTTATTCAATTTATTTATTTATTTTTTATTTCAGACAGACTGTTTTAGCCCTTTTTACTCATGGACAATCCATTTACTTTTTTAATATCCAAATTCATATAGCATGCGATTTTAAGTATATGAGTATATATAAAAGATAAGTATATTGGTGTATATATAAAATAATTTTCAGATGGAAAAATAATCTGAGCGTTAGCATCATGTTTTCTGTTTATATTTATTACATTTTAATACGAACGGTTCATTTAGCACACTCTACACTACACTAAACCAAACCCCCGTTAGAACAATCTTCAGGAAATACAAAAAAATATTTCTTTTCCATTTGAAATAAATCACCGTGCTTTTGCTAACTAAAGCGTTCAGTTACTATGTGACTATGATAGGATTGTAGTTTCATGTGTATTTCAAAGTTCAAGCCATAAAAATCAATATGATCCTCATAACAAGGGGGGGGAGGGAAAGCACATACCGTGAATGCAGTGTCTTTTTATTTTTGTGAATGTCGGACCCAGATCATTTTAGATTTCTTCTCTGAATTCATTACTCTGTAAATATCTGAATGTGTTACACTTGTTATCCCCCCCAGTTCTAAATCTTCCTGCCATGTCTTTGTTAACAGGTGTGATCATTATTGATGCCACTTCATATCATGTATCTGAGTCCTGGAACCCACTAGAGGAGAGGACCCTCTCATATTTTGGCCGTTATTTATTTATTTATTTATTTATTTATATATATATATATATATATATATATATATATATATATATATATATATATATATATATTTATTTATTTAGGCGATTAGACGAGAGAAATTGTAGTGAAAATTCCAGATGCAGATTTGGCTACGGGGTGACGTGAGCGTGACGTGTTAATTCTGTGTAGTTCTCGGTATAGCAGAAGTTGTTGGTTTTATCTTCGCAGAAGTTCTCCATCTGGTACAGAAGTGAAAACAGCTGCATTGCCAGGGGTTTCTCCGCACATTTACATGCGCGCTGCAGACGCTTGGAGGTTCTGGACCATACAGTCTGAACTTTTGAAGTATTTTATAAATAGTCTTCCATTCAAATAATAAAAAGGGTCGTGAATCAGCGTTGTTTTGTGTGCGTGTGTGTGTGTGTGTGTGTGTGTGTGTGTTTACCAGCCCTTGTCCAAATATTCTAAATTCTTTGTAGAAAATTAATAAAAGATGATTGATTGCTATTTTTGCTAGCAAAACCAGCGAGGTGAGCGTCTTTAGAGCAGTTAAGGTCCTTAATTACGGCCAGAGAGAAGCTGTAGTGCAGCTTAAATGCTTGCATTGCTTTCAGCCTTACTTCTACATCCTCAATGTTTGAAACCATAGAAACTAGCTTGAATCTATCGAGAGACATTTCGCATCATCTCACTGTGTGTTTGCTTGCCGCCTTCAATTTATTCCTTGTCTTAAAGTGATGAAATGTGCAATATGGTGTTCCTCAAGCTCCAGTTTCAGACCTGCTTTTCTTTCTTTTCCCCGTGTATTCAGCTCCTGCCTATTAAACTCCACATTGATACCTTCTAGTGTATCTTGCTGATCTCCTGAAGCAGTTGAACTCGTATCGTGCGCCGTTGTGCTTCTATCACATCATCCGGAAAACTTTGGGATAGTATTTCAGAAGAACTTCAGGAGCATTCTGTAAAAATGAGAGATGACCTGATCGTGAAACTACTACTACGCTTTGAAATGATTATTTTTTTGACTGTTAATGTTAGGATTTTGGGTTTGAGCCCTACGCTGGGCACCAAACCCAGCCACTGGGGTTGCACAAGCTAGCTCCAGCGCCGGTCCCAAGCCCGGATAAAAACGGAGAGCTATTTAAGTCACTTTGAGAATCAAATTCCTTCCCAAATCCAATCCTTTGAAATCTTTTCCGTCTATTCCCTTCAGATATCCAGTCCACCGTTTTTTGCGCTCCGGGTATTTGGATTCGTTGCATCTCTAGTAAAAAAAAAAAACAACTGGTGTGATTTGTCGTAGTTTTCAACACTAGATTGCGGTTTTCTTATTATGCGCGTTGTTTATATTTCTTCTCTTGATTGATTTTGTTTTTAGTAAGAACGGTGTGAGATTCAGTGTTGCCGTAGTTGTGTGTTGATTTCTTCCATTGTACTGCGAGGTGACGCTGTAAAATACCTCCTACAGGCCGACTCGAGTCAAACCCGTCACTACAACTCGACGAAGGAAAAACGATCGTTATAATGAAGTTTCGTGCTTCTAGAAATTTCCGATGGTAAAAAAAAAACCCACAACAAACTGTAGGCTGTATTTGGGAGGTTAACTCTTTCCTTGCAGGATGTCGGTGATGATGATGATGATGATGATGATGTCGATAATGTCGATGTCAACTCTCTTCTTCAAGGTGGATGTAGCTCAGCCAGAAACCTCACTCACCCCCGTCACCCCCATCACCCCCGTGCTCCCGGCCCTGACCTCCCCTGATGAGGTAACTGGAGTGCCGTGTAGCATGGTGTCATGCATGGAGGCTCTTTATAGTGTCATTTCTGCACCCTAAACTCTCCCTGCCCCCGAGTACTGCATCACACGCCTACACACACGCACGCACGCACGCTGGACACGCAGGACACGCAATGACCTCAATCAAACCGATCGGCGCTGTTCACACCAATCTCAGAATATCGTACGATATCAGATGTTTTGTAACATTCATATTCGCACACCTACGAAGTATGGATTTTTAAAGCTCGAGTGTATCTTGCCGACGTCCTGAAGCAGCGCAGACCCATCCCAGCTGAGCTAGGACTCCAGGAATCACACACCGCTCGGGTGACGGAAGATGTTCGTCACTCCTAAACTCCGGGATAACGTTTCGGACATCTCACTGGGGCGTCCCGCGCTTCCCTACACGCCACGTTTCGGCTTTAATGCAGCCGGATAGAAAACCGGCTGGATTTGGGACAGTGCCCCTTTCCTTGCAGGGAGATTGATGATGTTATTCGATGTTATCCTGGTCTGAAACATGCACACACACACACACGTCGTACACGTTCTCAGCATGGTGAAGACCTAATCCTGGTGCATGGCATGACATCTGTTTTTCCGTTAATTAACAAGATCCAGAGAGTTAGCGAGCTATTCTTGTATTTTCCATTTTATGTTTGTTAAACTCTCGTCGTATGGAAACTGGTCCTTTTGTCTCACCGGTTAGAGTATGTGTGTGTGTGTGTGTGTGTGTGTGTGTACTTCCAACACTACAATATATCAGGGAGATCTGTCAGCGTTTCTGCTCTCTTTAGCTCTATTATCAGCCTTCTCTTCCTATTTTTTGCTGTTGTTATTGTTCTTGTATTTGTTAATGGAGACTAATCCCAGAATAGGTTTCTGTTGGCCGTTTGCGTGTCGTCGATGTGAATGAGTCAGATTTTTAAAAGCCTCGCCAGACGCTGCAAATCCTTATTTAAAAACAAGACGTCATAAACGTCGGTGCTGTTCGTTTCAAGCAGCATGCTGCAGCTCCAGTCTCTGCTCTCTGCTCTCTGCTGACCCACTTAGTGTTTTTTCGTAAGAAGGGTTTTAGTGGACCTGAAACTGCACACACACGTGCACGCACACACACACGCGCACACACACACACGCATGCACTCTGAGATTCAGCTCGCTGCCAGCAAGTACAGAGGATTCAGTCTTTGGGGAAAATGTGAACTTGTTGATTTGTTTGGACTCTCGGTTTTTGTAAACAGCTCTCCACAGTTAGATGATGGTGATTTTTGGCTTCAGCAATTAATTACTGCTAATCAACTGTGATGATGATGATGATGATGATGATGATGATGAGGAGGAGGAGGAGGAGGAGCTCAGAAAATGGGAGCTGATTAGCAAACATTACAGATCAGTGTTTATTATAGTACATGAAATCTGCCTGTCTGTCTGCATTGTCTTTCTATCTATTCGCCCGTCTGTCTAAATGTCTTTTCATGTACAAGTCTTTCTGCCGTCCCCTGTCTGTTAATCTATGTACAGTGTTCTTCTGTCTATACATCTGTCTGTCTGTCTACAATATCCATCTGTCTGTCTGTCTGCCACATCTGTCTGTTTGGTTACCTACAGTATTTGTATCTTTCTCTCTGTCTACGGTGTCTATCTATCTATCTGTCTGTCTGTCTGTCTGTCTGTCTGTCTAACTACAATTTTCATGCATGTCCGTCTATCTGTCTACAGTATCTGTCTGTCTTTTTGTCTGTCCGCCTTTAGGTTTTACTGCTTCCCTCTGTCTGTCTTTCTCCCTCTGGTTGTCCGTGCCTGTTTTTCTGCTTATTGTTCTGCTTCTGAATGTCTCTCTCTCTCATTTACTTTCTGTCTCTGTCTGTCTTTCTCTCTGTGTCTGTCCCTCAGCCTGTCCCTCAGTCTGTCTCTCTGTCTTTCTCTCTGTCTGTTTTTCGCACTCTGTCTCTGTCTCTCTGTCTCTATCTATGTCTGGCCCTCAGTCTCTCTCTCTCTTTTTTTTTTTTTTTTTTTTTTTTTTTTTTTTTTTTTTTTTTTTTTTTTTTTTTTTTTTTTTTTTTTTTTTTTTTTTTTTTTTTTTTTTTTTTTTTTTTTTTTTTTTTTTTTTTTTTTTTTTTTTTTTTTTTTTTTTTTTTTTTTTTTTTTGTTCTTTTTTTTTTTTTTTTTTTTTTTTTTTTTTTTTTTTTTTTTTTTTTTTTTTTTTTTTTTTTTTTCTGTTTTTTTTTTTTTTTTTTTTTTTTTTTTTTTTTTTTTTTTTTTTTTTTGGTCGTGTTTCATTTTTAAGCCTTTTAAGAGATTTTAACATGTACAAAGCAAACGAGAAACTTTAAAACTGATGATAAAGTGCAGTAAAAATATTTGATGGATGTGGCTAAGGGATAAATAACGATGATGATTCCATTAATGAACAAATGAAATGTGATTATCAGGTTTTAACCGTGAGCAGTTTCTAACACCGCAGGAACCCCGTGTGTGTGTGTGTGTGTGTGTGTGTGTGTGTGTGTGTGTGAGAGAGTGAGTGTGTGTGTTCGTTCTGTTTATAACCTCCACGCCTTCAGCATGTGCTCTCTCTCTGACAGACGAGTAATGGCAACGACCCATGGGCCGTGTTCGACACTAACGCCTCTGGGGGCTTCTCCAATAACTGGGCCGCGCAGCCTGAAGGCACAGAGACGGGGCAGGGCGGCAACAACGCATGGGGATCAGGTGGACACGGCCATCCTCACGCCTACCCGGGCCCAGGTAACCACTCGAACCGGACGATTAACGAGTCTTACACAGACATGGCGACCAGAATGACTTGATTCGACCATTTATACAACGTGCACTAGCACTTTCTAAATTACAGTGTGTTCATACACGGGCATTACAGGGTCTGGGGGAAAAAAACTTCACCTGGGGGCATTTAAACATTTTCAGTCATATATATAGAGCTGAAATATGTTTCTCTTTTGCATATATTTATATACACACCGTTGAGGTCACAAGTTTACATACGCCTTGCAGAATCTGCGAAATATCCGTCATTAAAAATAAATAAATAACAGGAATCATAAAAATAGCTTGTTGTTGTTCATTTAGTCCTGCCCTGAATAGGCGCTCACATCACAGATGATTACGTACTGTATAGTCCATAAGACACGATAATAATCTGAATTTACACAAATGAACCAGTTCAAAAGTTTACACACGCTCGATCCTTAATGCCGTGTGTCGTCTGAGTGAGTCAGAAGAAGAGGAAATGCCTGCTGACTAAAAACATGCGGTGACTTCTTTCAAGAGCTTAAACCTGACCAGATTGTTTCCAAATGCCAGCACGTCATGCTGAATTAATGCTGTAAATATTGGCACCCTATTGTACATTAGAAAACTATATCCGTCTTTGTACAGCCGATCATGTGACTATCACCTGTCTTGATTCATTTAAGTAAGTAATCAAGGGGGGAAAACCCCTCAGAAATCCCTCCTGATTTGAGGGTTGTTTTTTTTTGTTTGTTTTTTATGATGTGCTCAATGACATGATGTGTTTGTTCTGTGATATTTCCTCACAAGTCCTGTGTTTGTCCTGAGCAGTTAAACTGCCCACTGTTCTTCAGAACAATCCTCCAGGTCCTGCACATTCTTTACTTTTCCACCATCTTCTACAGTACATATTTGACCCCTTTATAACAGCGGCTATATGATGTCAAGATCTGTCTTTTCACACCGAGGACGACCGAGGGACTCGTACACGACTGTTACAAAAGGTGCAAACATTCACTGATGCTCGAGAAGGCAACACGATACATTGAGTGGGGGTGGGGGGGGTAAACTTTTGAACAGGATGATCGGTGTAAATGCTTCCTTGCTTCCTGTACTAACCTACGTAGGTTTGTAACTAAAACTCTGTATTTCAGAGTATATATGTAACTCTGGTCTTCATCACCTGCTCGCTGACGGCGGTAGACCAATCACGACAGACTGGGACGTCTGACCAATCAGAGCGGAGTATGCTCTCTGAAAGGAGGAGTTTAGAACGAATCCTTTAGAACGGATCATTGAACGAGTCGTTTGCGACACTGGGGGGGAAAAAGGTAACGCTGCAGTTTAAATTACGAGCACGTTAAAGTAAAAGTGTTTTTTGACCTCGGATGCGTGTAAATCTATCGTACGAGAGCTTTAAGACAAAATTAGGCACGTTTCAAATCCATAATAGGTGCGCTTTAAAGTTGAGGTGATGTTATGTCATAAGCAGAAAAACCCAGTGCTGTTCAAAAGCAGATGTTTCGTCTTTTTTGTCCGGTTGCCAGAGTTTATCCACCGGGATATCTGATTGGTTTCCCCAGACCGCCGCACATTTACATATAAAACACACACAGACAACCGCGTGCAGAAATTGACCGTGGAACTAGAAGAACTTCGCGAGAAAATCTGTTCATGTGGTGTTTTTATATTTAGCTCGGATCAGAAAGTCCTGATCTGACTTGTCCAAGTTCATTTATTCAGATCCTTTAAAGCTTTGCATTTGTTGTGTGTGTGTGTGTTTTTGTTTCCTTTAACAAATAGAGAAGAGCGCATGATTCAGTGTAGTCCAGATAAAGGGGGGGGGGGGCGCTATTTCACTGTAAAAAAAAAATAAAAAAAATCAAAATTGTTGTATTAGTGATTTCTAAAAATACTGAGCAACTCTGAGTGAGTCAGAAGAAGAGGAAATGCCTGCTGACATGCGGTGACTTCATTCAAGAGCTTAAACCTGACCAGATTGTTTCCAAATGCCAGCACGTCATGCTGAATTAATGCTGTAAATATTGGCACCTTATTCTACATTAGAAAACTATACCCATCGGTCATGTGACTATCACCTATCTTGATTCATTTATTTAAGTAATCAGGGGGGGAAAACCCCTCAGAAATCCCTCCTGGTTTGAGTTATTATTTTTTTTATATGATGTGCGGTGAGCAAGATTCCATTAACTATGATATGAGTATTATATCCATCCATCCATCCATCCATAGTGTTTTTTTTTGTTTTTTTGTCAGTTGCGCAACATATGTTCAGTTTTGTGAAGAAATGACTGTTTCATCATGATCACATGTCTGATAAAGTGTGACGGAACGGTCATGATGAGTTTTGAAATCTCCGCTGTCGTAGTCCAGTAACGTGATGATGCAAGTCAGCAGGCCCGAGGTTGAGATTTGAGCAATTTTTATCAGGTGTGGGTTTTTTTTTTACATGACTGTCCATGTGTCACATGAATATAATCATAGCTTTATCTTTCTTCTTTAATTTTGAAAAAAAAAAATCCTAAAGTCTTTCAAATATCGGTGTTCTCGGTGTACAATATAAGGTTTGTTTGGACTTCCTTTCATTTAAATGTTATTTCTTCCCTTCTTTTCCCCCCGAAGATGTTTATCGATATCCGTACCTAATCGATTACGCAGGTACGCCACGTGTTCCTCGTGAGGTGTTTATAACGATGCTAACAAACCGCATGGGATGAACTGGAGCTCCAAACTCACAAGCATGGGTAATGCTGTTGGATAACGGCTAGATTTAATTCAGTGTTAAGTTAATGTCTAAAGATGTAATGCTGCTTGTAAACCCAGTGAAATGTTTCAGAAGACGCTAGAACCGTGTGTTACTGGAATTCATTAGTATAGTATATTAAAGGTCGACTGATCTCGCGAGACAGAATCGCAGGTTTACATCCGCACATGTGTTCTACATGTGCGTTCAAGTCCAACTGGAAAGTTCGTATTTACGAGTTGGGAAGTCGTGATTACGATATCGGGTGCGTCCAAGTCACTTTGGGCGGAGCAAGATGGCGGTGTACTCTCTCTTAATTAACTACAAAAAAAAATAATACAGCAAGGATTTTGAACTCTACTTCTAGAAAATGTAGATGAAAGAATGCCCATTAGGTGTGGTCTTTTGCTTTTTTTTTTTTTAATGGTTTTATTATTTATGATGGCGCTGTAAACTTTATCGTTACATACTATACCGTAATGAGTAGCGTAACTACAATGCTGTCGTATTCCGCCATGTTTTCTTACTGGCACGCCGCCAAATACGAGTTTCCCCACTCGTACTCGCAGCTGTGTGGTGGCGTTCACGCGCGTTCAAATCGCGAACGCGGTCTTTCCGACATGACTCGAACGCACCATGATACGTTATCGTCGCTAAAGTAACAGTTTACGCGTGGACTTAAGGCTAATAATAAATAGATTGGGAAAACGTGTTGAGGAAACCCGTCGACACGGTGCAGTTTTCTGTGAGGAGTCATTTATTTCGCGTTTACGGAAGGAGTCTCCGGTGTCAGCCGTAACTTTTTTTTAACGTTAAAGGTTTTCCGACGCTTTCTGGATTTCTCAGTAACGTTTTAACAAAGAGACGAACGAACTCCGAGAGAGAGGACGATAAAGAGGAGCTGCTGAGGGATCGACTGTTTATATTTACATTTACGCTTATTCATTCAGGACAACAATCAGTCGTACACTGCACAAATCTGGCCTTTATGGAAGAGTGGCAAGAAGAAAGCCATTTCTCAACGATATCCATAAAAAGTCTCATCTAAAGTTTGCCACAAGCCACCTGGGAGACACACCAAACATCACACCAAATGTTGAGAAATGGCTTTCTTCTTGCCACTCTTCCATAAAGGCCAGGTTTGTGCAGTGTACGACTGATTGTTGTCCTATGGACAGACTCTTCCACCTCAGCTGTATTTCTTTGCAGTTCATCCAGAGTGATCATGGGCCTCTTGGCTGCATCTCTGATCAGTCTTCTCCTTGTCTGAGCTGAAAGTTTAGAGGGACGGCCCAGGTCTTGGTAGATTTGCAGTGGTCTGATACTCCTTCCATTTCAAAATGGGATGTTTAAAGCTTGGGAAATCTTTTTTATCCAAATCCGGCTTTAAACTTCTCCACAACAGTATTACGGACCTGCCTGGTGTGTTCCTTGGTCTTCATGATGCTCTCTGCGCTTTCAACAGAACCCTGAGACTATCACAGAGCAGGTGCATTTATACAGAGACTTGATTACACACAGGTGGATTCTATTTATCACCATCAGTCATTTAGACCAACATTGGATCATTCAGAGAACTCGCTGAACTTCTGGAGTGAGTTTGCTGCACTGAAACTAAAGGGGGCCGAATAATTTTGCACGCACCACTTTTCAGTTTTTTATTTGCTAAAAAAGTTTAAAATATCCAATAGATTTCGTTCCACTTCACAATTGTGTCCCACTTGTTGGTGATTCTTCACAAAAAATAAAAATGTTATATCTTTATCTTTGAATCCTGAAATGTGGCAAAAGGTTGAAAAGTCCAAGGGGGCCGAATACTTTCGCAAGGCACTGTATATATAAAAATTTCAGTGAACTTTAAATAAATAAAATTAAGCTATTTAATATGGAATATTTCACAAACACAGGGAAGACAGTTTAAATTGGTTTTATTCAGTACCTGGGTGACATTTTGACCAGTCCATTAACACAGTGGGCGGGGTTACTGAGCTTTAATGCAGAAGAGTGTTATTCGGATGTGTCTAGGTGTGCATGCGTTATCAGTATCCGCTGATAATCAGTCGACCGCATGTTGTAGTAATATTAATAATAATAATAATAAAAATCTGCTTTGGGTTTCTGAATGAATGAATGAATGCATGTGTAGGTGTGCGATATCAGATATTATAATACTTTTAAATACCGGCGTGTAATATAGTAATGTGATTAAAGGTGCCGAGGACGACGAGTGGGACGACGAGTGGGACGAGAGGAAGTCTGGCGGGTTTGGTGAAAACGAAACAAGCGAAGGTGGCGCCATCAACAGAGGGGGAGCTCATGGATCCTCCATGAAAATCACTCTCAACAAGTAAGACGTCTCGTATCTCCCACAGGCTCAGTTTGCAAAACTTCAGCTTGACTATCGTGTGATGTAATGACATGATCCACCTTTTTAACCTCGTGTCTCTCTCTCTCTCTCAGATTCCCAGGATTCTCCAAATCAGGCCCTGAGCTCTACCTCCTGTCCAAACTGGCCTCCAAAGGACCCAAGCTGTCCATCTATGTAAGATACACATCTGCATTTGAATTACTTGCAGTATTAGCGAAGAAAAAAAAATGAACAGAACAATAACGTGTATATAAAAAGAACAATATTAAAAAAATAAAACATTTTTGCTTCTTTAAGTTTTGGACTAGAGTTCGAAAGCTAATGTTATTAATGTTTAACCCAAACACTCGATCTGTTTCCACCACACGCTGTATTTCTCTCCGTTTTGACGAACGTGTTCATCCAGATGCGTTTCTAGTCGTTTCCGTAGTCACGGCTCATTCACAGGGACTTGTACCATGTGGTGGACGTTCCACAAAAAAACCCCATTAAAGACGTGTCATTTTTGATACGGTGACGTTTTCTGTGTGTTTTGTCTTAAAGACAGAAAAGAGACGCCGATGAGAGAACGACAGCTTATAAAACGTATTTTGCGGGCATTACGGTTAAACGTGAACTATTCAGTCCCTACAGGATTTCACGAGGAAACTACTTGAATTGGTGAACTTCATCTACAGTCGTAGATCGTAAATGGTCAACTGTAATAGTAAGAAAAACAAATAAATCACTGTCCGCGACTATCCGTGCCGTTGGAGACTTAAACACGTATAAAAGGAGCAATAGTTTGGGAAGGAATCTGACTCGGCTAGAAACTTGTGCTCATCGTCGCCATCATCAGGATTAACCAGTCCTCCTAAACCCTTCGTCATTAGACATTTCATTTATTCTGTACACTAACGCAGCTTCTCTAATGCCTTCCACCCATTTAATGATTTATTTTATTATTTTTTTTCCTTTTCACGGTAGAGTTCACGTCCATAAACTCCCTCGGTTGTTCAGTAACTACGGTGAAACTAATAAAGGTATCTAATGATGTAGGCATTTCAGTCTGGACCCAAGTGACTTTGCTCTTTAGAATTTAAAGGGTTTAACGAATAAAAAACTTTAAAAGTCCTGAAAAGGTCAAAGTCTTTTCAGAAGGAAAGGGCAAGACTTCTTCAGGAGGCGTCAGTGCGGTGTTTAATGCGTGGTGTGTGTGTGTGTGTGTGTGTGTGTGTGTTGTGTTGCAGAGCGGTGAGGTCGGCCCGGTCTGGGAGTACACTGAGCCTCAGCTGGACTGCGTTGTAGCAGACCCCAAAAAAGGTTCCAAAATGTACGGTCTAAAGAGCTACATCGAGTACCAGGTCATGCCCAACGTGAGTCCTGCAACGTAAAACATCCGGACTACAACAGTTCGGTGTTCTCAATTATTATTTGAAGACCTCAACACCTTGATGATCGATGATTTTTCCCCTCCTTAGACTACCAACAAACCTGTCAACCATCGATACAAGCACTTTGATTGGCTGTATGAGAGACTTTTGGAGAAGTTTGGGTCAGCCATCCCCATCCCATCCCTCCCTGACAAGCAGGTCACAGGTAAGCTTTAAAAAAACAAAAAAACAAAAAAAAAACCTGTGTGTGTGTTGAGCGATTATTCCACAGTTGTGGTCAGAAGGTGTTGATTAATTCTCTGTAACAGCAGCTCTGTCAGTAGCGCAGCTGCTACTGAGACGTTTATCTAGTTTTGGGTTGCTAAACACTAACTCCACTACATCATGGATTATTTATTCTTAACCGCATTTCAGAAAAATCTGCAAATAAAAACCGCTTTATCGGGAATTCGGCTGTTTTAAAGTACAGAGCGTAGGAGAGAAGCAAACCGGTTCACAGTGAAGGGCCGACACTGGGCGGAGTGCAAAGACGACGCGGTGATGTAATGAATATGCTAATTAGCGCATGACGTTTAGCGACTTTCCATTGGAAGTTGTTGGAACGGCGGTCCTGTCGCTCGCCTGGAGAATACTGACGTCACGGTGAAGACGAAGCAATGCCTGCGAAATGCTCAGTTAGTCCCGTGCAGGAAAAGTGCTCGAGTTTCGTTATGAAGCCTCTGTGTGAATCCCTGTTACATGTAAATACTTCGACAGCAACCCTTATATACAGTATTGGAATTATTGTCCATTTCTAGTTACGTTTAATATTGTGGAATGTCCACAAATGGGTTGGCTTTTTTTTTTTTAATCACTTTGTGAATTTATTCTCTGTGTTGAAGATGATGAGACAACATAAATAAATAAATAAAATAAAATAAAATAAATAAAAGCAGCTTGTCGTGTTTAAAAAACAAAACAAAAAAAAACGTAAACTCCTCGGTCCCGAAGACTTTCCCGTATCTGAAAACTTACTGACTGGAGACTCCTTCCGTTAACGTTAAATGATCACGCACGTTATACCGTACAAGTCCCTGTGTGTGTTGTAGAAAGGGTAGCGCATTAGAACGAGTGCGTTAATATAAACGAGTGGTTTGCAGCTGCAGAACAGTCAGAGCTGCTGTTACCGAGAAGAAAGCCACCCCCTTCTGGCCAATCAGAATCGAGACGTGAACAGGGCTGCGTTAAGGGTCGTGTAAATCGAGCGTATTCGTCCACGCCGTTTGTCTCTCAGGACGTTTCGAGGAGGAGTTCATTAAGATGCGTATGGAGAGGCTTCAAGCCTGGATGTCCAGAATGTGCCGGCATCCCATCATCTCCAACAGCGAGGTCTTCCAGCTCTTCCTCACCTACAAGGACGAGAAGGTATGGCGTGTAAAGGACGGATGATCGCGCGTGTAGATGTTTGTTTTGAGGACGTGTGAACAGATTTAGTGTGCGTCATGCAGGACTGGAAAACGGGGAAGAGAAAAGCAGAGAAGGACGAGACGGTCGGGGTGATGATCTTCTCCACGATAGAGCCTGAGGGACTGCCAGACCTGGATCTCCTCGAAGTGTAAGTGCACGGGGCCAACCATGAGATGCTTCCTGTTCCATTTAATTAACTACAGCGATATTTGGTGTAGAGACTCGATGATGTAAAGTTGTTTTGTGGCAGAAACCGTCGTTTTTCCAGATGTTGATGTGTTCAAATTCCTCTTGTAGGCTTCACAGTTTAATATAATGGGGTTTGTTTGGGGGTTTCTTTTTGGACTGTCCTCCTCTCACAGTTTTCTACCGTCATTTATTAGAAATCCGAAACAATCTACAAAGTCAAAGTACAAAATCTACAATCAGAAGGCCTCTATCCTCATGTCACCACTGCTTTAAGCAAATCAGAGATACCAAGCTTTATTTTGCTCTTTAAGAAGCAGATGTTTTATGGCATATCGTAATCTCTGATAAGAGCTTAAAAAGAAACTGGTTTATAAACGTTATGACAGACGTCGTATTTTTTCCCTCAAGCGAGCGTTTATTTTGCTAGCGCTTGTCCTCTGTCTCTTTTTTGGGTGACATCGAGCATTTCTAATGCCCTAAGTGAATCAATACAATATGTTCTTGTTTAAAAAAAAAAAAATCTATAAAAACATGAATAGGACAACTTCGTTTACAAAAAAAATGTCAATTTTGCCTGCAAAATGGACCACGGCCCTATACACGCTGATACAACGGATGTCTTTGTAAACGTGTTTGTATGTAAACGCGACACCCAAAGCCTTGGGCATCTCTACATCTAAATGAGCGAAACAGCAGCATGACCCGGTCGGAAATGAACTCGCGTAAAGCGCTTCCACGATGCGTTCGTGATCGCCGTATAAAGCTGCACAAGACCGTTCTGAACAGATACAGCACCGGGTTTTCGTGTCGTGTATTTTTAGCGAGCAGAAGTGTGAGCAGTTCAGTCGGTTCACCAAGTCGATGGATGATGGCGTGAAGGACCTTCTGACTGTCGGGAACGAGCACTGGAAGCGCTGTACAGGCCGTGAGTGAGAAACTTTCAGATTTTTATTTTTATTTTTAGAGATTATTTAGCACTAAATATGTCTCTTATTTCCTCCGACAGCTCTGCCGAAAGAGTACCAGCGGATCGGGAAGGCCTTCCAGAACCTGTCGTCCGTCTTCACCAGCAGTGGATACGAAGGTCCGGTCTGCTGCACGCTCCTCTCCTGTGCTTGTTCTGAAAGCGTTGTGGGTGTGGGTTGAACCATAATGAAAGGGTATGGTAGAGTTAAGTGCAAGTATGTGATTTGACATTGTGAGTTTGTGGTTGTGGTGTTTCCTGCAGGAGAAGCTACGCTCACTGACGCGCTCACCGCAGCGGGGAAGACCTACGAGGAGATCGCGCAGATGGTGGCCGAGCAGGTACGCTGTGAATCGCAGCACAGGGCCCGAGGCCAAACACCAGTGCTGCGTATAACACGGAGTTCTCCGTGCAGGCTTTTACAAAGATGCTACTGTGTGTTCCTGGGCCTTTTACATATAGATTAACGCGTACTTACTTACTACGTCCTCAGTTATGGTTTTTGACCGTTTAGGTCGTCATCGACTCGTCCTTTTCTTGTCGAGCATTTCCGTACACACGCTCGAGTCTGATTGGCAGAAATGACCGTGTATATCCTACCATCATGAAATATTTTAAAGGATTCCATTCGTGTGCGGCTCCAATAGCACCATCTACTGTCTTTCACTGTGAGTTTATTTCCCTGCGTTGTTTCTCGAGTCTTTCTCTTGCTGCAACAGAATTTTTATTTATTTATTTTTTAACAATTTTTTTTGCTTTTCCCATGTTTGTGTTACGAATGGAAAACGGGGAGATCGCAGCGAATTCCTGATTGAAGTGCATGAAATAACCCGTGCTTCCTTTACGGGAATCTTGTTTTTGATGTCCGACTGCGGATATTGATTGATCACAGTCCATACGCTCTGCCCTTTCATAGCTGGAATGTCCCTTTTATATATATATATCTCTCTGTTTGTGTTTCCTGTAGCCTTATCATGTAGTAAACATACAGAGGCTCAGGATGAGAGCAGCTCCTGAGCTGGGAACGGGATTGTCTGTCTTCCCTGTCGTCTTCCCACTCATCTCGCCAGCTTTCCTGTCCTGTTTATTAACTCACATTGGGTTAAGCTCTGAACACTATACATTATTTACTTAGGCACAAAACCTGCTTGTTGTTGGATGTGTGTGTGTGTGTGTGTGTGTGGTGTGACTTCCTTCCTTCCTTCCTTCCTTCCTTCCTTCCACACACACAGTCAGGATTTCAGACCCAGATGAAGTTTTCAGCACTGAATAGTTCTGGATTTTTATTTATTTATTTATTTTTGGTTCTGTAGTGCAGTGTTTAAGTCTAAACCTGAACGATATGGAAAAGCTTTTGAGGCAGTTAGTCATTGCGCTGATGTGCAGAGTGTCATTGATTTGAGGGTTATATAACCTGTTCAGGGTCTCTCTCCCTCTCTCTCTCTGTCCTTTTTTTTTTAATTTGCTGACTGAATTAGACTGAAATGCGTTGGAAGTAAATCTTTTCAGTTCATAAGGTTCTAGTCTTCATTTAACGCCTGTACCTGTGTTTTGAACTCCAGTAACACACACCGAGCTGATTAGTGAAATCATTGGCGAGATTAATACCAGATCCAGACCGTTGACTTTGGATAAATAGTCCATGTGCATTACAAGGTCAGCGGTCCGTCGCGTGGGCGGAGCTTAAAGCCTAACTTTCAAATGGTGCCGCGGACAACGACGCTCATGAAAGAAACATTTTTTTCTCTGTAGGGTTTTGACATTTATATTACCGCAGTGTCCATGCGAACAAGTTCCAGATGTTTTATCCCTATAGAAAGAGTTACTGTAAGGGAAGTGCAGATGGTTTCCTGTGGCTCGTGCAGGAAATAATCCCTGGTTTTCTCTTCAAGACCATTCTGTTGACTGAGCGCTTTACCCTGTGAAGGTGGAAGTGACTTGTGTTGATTGTGCGTATGAAATAACTTTACGCTTGTTTTGTTCTCCGATTTCCAGCCTAAAAAAGATCTTCACTTCCTCATGGAGACGAACAACGAGTACAAAGGGCTTCTGGGATGCTTCCCCGACACCATCGGAGTTCACAAGGTACTCTGAAATCCGGAGAGCTTGAACGCACAAGTGTTACTTAAACGACAGGGAGTGTCGATCAGATGGCGTTGTGTCTTAAGGACGTCGTGTGTTCTGTTTGGACTCCCGCAGGCCGCCATAGAGAAGGTCAGAGAAGCAGACAAACTGGTGGCCACCAGTAAAATCACCGCTGGAGAAAAAGTCACAATGGCCAAGCGAGCCAGCACCATGTCTTATGCATTACAAGGTACGCACATGTAGCGTGATTCTATTACAGATTAAAGGGGCCGTTTGTAATCCTTTGCAAGAAAATTACAAATGGGAGGGGGAAAAAAAAATAAATGGCCAGGATCCAGTGTTGTCGCTGGTATATTGACTTATTAAAAAAATATTTATATTGATATCATTATTAATGTGTAATTCTGTCCTGAACCTGACTGTAACCTGATATCTGGGTGATTCGGTCCTGCAGCGGAGATGAACCATTTCCATAGTAACCGCATCTACGATTACAACCGAGTGATGCAGCAGTACCTGGAGCAGCAAGTGAAATTTTACGAGATGGTAATCTTGTGCCTCCTGTGTGTTTATACAGTTAGAGATTGTGCAGAAAAGTGTGTGTGTGTGTGTGTGTATATGTATATTATAACAATAATAAGGAGATGTAAACTCACTTCATGGCCAGATGTTAGATGTAGGAACGTTTCCTGTATAATTTTATTATATATTTTTAGAAAAATTTCTCATTAACGTGTGTTAAATAAGGAACCAAACACTTATTATGACAGTGAGGTGTGTGTGAGAGGGAGATACGGCCTACGTCGTACAATAAGAGCACGTCCTGAAATGCGTTATTCTTCTTACACGCAACTCATCATACGTTTTGTATCCGTTTGCAGTTATATTTAATAATATAAGCCTATTCATAAATTTGTGGATAAACCGTGTTGTTAAACACAGAGGGGCTGGTGAGGTTGGGGGGCGGTGGAAGAAAGGCTGGTGAGGTGGGGGGGTAGAAGAGAGGATGGTGAGGTTGGGGGTGGGGGGGTAGAGACTGGTGAGGTTGGGAGGGTTGGAAGAAAGCCTTTGAGACTTGGGGGGCTTGTGAGTGAACGACTGTTTGTACGTGGCTGCTATACCGCAAATGTAAGAACAGGAACTAACTTGTTTTGTAGACGTTCCACGACTAATTATAAAGGATAAGAAGTACGACGTTGAAAAAAAAAAATGTAACGGTAGTGGTGTAAAAGAATTAAAACACTTCAGGATGTGCAGTTAGTGGACATGAATCAATTTCAGGGTCTCTCTTAAGACATCTTTGGTGTGTGTGTGTGTGTGTGTGTGTGAAATGAAATACTGTTTTTATAGATTGCGGAGAAGCTGAGACACGCTCACAGTCAGTTCACTACCATGTAAAGAAGAGGACTGCACTGGATCTCACACACAGGACTCTCTCTCTCTCCCTCTCTCTCTCTCTCTCCCTCTCTCTCTCTCTCTCCTTCTCTCTCTCCCTCTCTCTCTCTCTTTCCTTTCCTTAGTTCCTCTTTAACATCTTTGTCTATGACCTCAGTGCCATAAAAAGATTATGTTGATCTCAGACCAAAGGAAGTTTGGTAAAATATATCACATCCTTTCTAACAACAACAACGGAATACCTGCCTGTAACGTTCTGTATTTAAAGCCGAGGGATGCGAGACAGACGGCGCAGACACCAGGTACTCTTAGTACTGTTTAACACCATCACTTGGTGTGTGTTCCCTTAATGCTACTTCCGCCCAGTGTTTTCTCTCCAATCCAGTCACATTGTTATTATTATTATTATTAATAATTAATATTATTATCATCAAAGAATGATATTTGTGCCGCTAGGAAGATCAGTTTGAATATCTTTTTTTTTTATGCTTTGAAATTGTGAATCAAGTTTTAAAATATAACGATATAATAAGTTGAATTTGCACGCGCTGCAAATTCTCGTCTCGTTCAGTTCTAAAATGATCCGATTCAGAAAAAATTCCTGCGTAGGCTTTGGTGCCACAAATCATTTCATCCATTCGGTCAATCTAAATGTGGATTCGGCCAATCGGCGGCCAGGAAACGATGGCGTGCCTCATGACGGCCTCAATCTGGAAACGATGGGTGCTGCCGAAGTACGAACGTGGAACTTTATGTAACACTTTATTCTTTGTGTGTATTATTTATACTTCATGGCACATTCATACGTATTATTATATTATATATTCTAGTGTAAATCCTCTATATAAACCTAAAGCAATATTGATTCCACGTCACTTGCTGAGCTCAGGGCTGAGGAAATGAAGAACTTGCTCTAAAGATGATGATGAAATTTTACAGTATGTTTTGACCCGTACTAATAAATATCACATACGATGTAAAAAATGTTTACATATGCATCTCTTTAGATAAGATTTATACAGTGCTTATCCGTGTTGTATGAAAGCCCAGTGTAGGGAATAAAGTTTTTTTTATACACAATTTCAATATAAATGTTCCAGCGGCACAAATGTCACGTCTCATAGGACTGTGATTCAATATGAAAGAAAAGAATCGTCTAGAAAGAACGACGGGACGAACGAGTCTCCTACAAGCTTTCTTTTCTTTTTTTTCCCCCCTTGTCGTTTGGTTTGTTTCGGAGTCGTAGAGGTTTGGCCTCGTCAATGTGCCTTTATGTGCTGAGGAACATCAGCATGTGTCACTATGCTATGCACTTTCCATTCACAGTGCCAAAATATAACAAGCAATGTGTATAATCTCTCTCTCTCACACACACACACACACACACACACGTCTGGTTTTTGAGCATCTAAAGGAGGGCTGGTCCTTTTTGCACATGTATTCTTATGACATCATACAAATGCTTTTTTTTTTTTTTCTCTCCCCTCCAAAGAAAGCCACGTTTCCATCTCTGTGCAATCTTTTCTTTTTCTCAAGCACTTCATTTCCTCCTCACACACACACACACACACACACGTACGTTAACAGATGCATGTGCTTCAGTTCATGATGTATCATTTTATGTATAGCGATGTCTGCAATTGTTTTTGCACCATGAAATATATATAAAAATAAATAAAAAAGCCACAAAAGTAATTCTGATACGATTTAATAAACTTTGATTTGTATTCTCTTAACGTGGAGTTATTTTGTGAGCAGGACCGCTCTCTAGGTGGCGCGTGAGCCGAGTATTAACGAGGACGGATGAAGCGGCGTGTTGTTTTTAATCGTGTGCCACGGCCGGTCGAAAGTCACAGGTGCGGGCGTTCTTCTTAGGCAAGCTATATACAATTTAAATCATTATTTCTATACATTTAAGTCATGAAACAAACATGTCCGGCTAGGAAGACGATCCTTTACAAAATCGAGAACAAGACATCAAAGTCTGAAGGGGTTAGAGTTACTTACACGTCTTTCTTTCAGGCTTAAAACGGGCGGACACGTCACCTGTACTGTATGATGCGTAAAAAGAAGTACCACAGCGTCCTCTCCTTTAGTGAAAAAGAAATAAAATATATATATTTTTTTAAAGTCTACTGCGCAGGAAGTGACGTCTCTAGTCCGCTCTGATTGGCCGGATGCAGCGGGGTGCCTCAGGGAGATAGGTGTGGCCGGAAGGTGCGTGGCCGGATCATCATGGTCACCTTACGCAGGGAGTAATAGTCCGAGTCCTTCCAGGTGAACCAGACGATGCCGTTGGGTCCCAGCGTATTTTTCCCCTTAGGCGAGTAGCGTCCACCCTGAAGAGCACACAGAATGACCTACCGTAAAACTGATGTAGGATCAGGACGCTCTTCCTCAAACGTACACGGTTAGCTGTAGCGCTAACCACGCCGTGTAGCCTGAGAAGATCGAGGCTGATGACGAACGGGTGATTACTGAGCATTTTGTTTTCTACTTGTATCGATTAACTTGATTGGACGATACATTGAGCCTATTTGATTGGCGTATAACGTAGAAGAAGAGATTTGTATCGAGTACTTTGACGATCCGAATAAAAACGTAAGGCGCGTTTAAAAAGTAAGTTTAAAGGTTTTTTTTTGTTTGTTTGTTTTTTCCTTAGAAGCCTACTTAAGTAGGAGTACAAGTATCCAGGCCCTCGAAAGTTTCACAAAAACGAACGCAATATCAAGCAAACTCAAAAGCTTACAATTTTTCAGTGTTACCGCAGACGTGGGCCGAGACGCGTCACGTGACGTCATCACGACGCGCTTTCAGCCAAAGCCGTCTTCCATTCACGTGCGTCCGGCTAAAAGGTCTCGTTTACCAACAAACGCTAAGTCCTTCTAAATCATTACAGTATACCGGTGTTTACCTTGTTTAGGGGTTTACCTTGTGGTAGACGCCGTTCAGGTTAGCGTAGAAACACTGGCTGTACCACCAGCCTGCGTGTGAGATCTCCGCACAGATGTTCCCCGTGTCGGGTGTGCTGAAGTCCTGCTTGTCGTGATACCAGCTGAACGAGTCTTCAACCGTGCCGCTGAAGCCAGAGACGTGAAGCCTGTACCGGGCCGCCTCGTCCTCAATCCTGCCACCACACACAGCTGAGTCAAATCGGGGATTATAGATTACACTTTACTTCCGGCCAGTGTCCATGAGGAGAATTACACACTGTTAAAACTTCAGTTTGTCCTCACCGGAAGCTCTGGTAAAGAGCGTGTTTGCGTTTGCCGCTCCAGTCCTCCATGTCGATGCGCAGCGCGTAGTCTCCCTGAGTGGTCAGGTCATGGATGTGCCGATTCCCGAGCCAGTACTCGGTGTGCAGGTCTCCGAAACCGTCCTTGTACTCCTTCCAGCCGCGGTCGAATTTCACCGAGCCGTCCTGCCGACGCTGAATCACGGTCCAGCCACCGCCTGAGAGAGAAACCACACGCCGCAGTCCAGTACGAGCAGATGATTACAAATAAAAATCTCCTGCACGTAAACCTGTGGAACAGCACGGAGATCATCGATGCACTAATCTTCAACATCTACAGCATTGTTCTTTATATGTAATTACCACTAATTAGAATTCGCAGACTTCCTTGTACTAAGACCCGCTCGACTCGTTTTCAAGATTAGATCCTTATTAATAGATATCACTCCTGTGGGGAATTGAAGTTTGACTCCGCCCAGGTACGAGACTTCTGAATTTCTGTCGTCTGGGCCTTCGTTTAATAGAACTGACGTCAGGTCTACCAAACGACCAGAATATAGCGTCTGCTTATATCGTCTCCACTTTTACTCCAACTACAGAAACGAAAAAACGACTTCTTTCCTGGCCTCTTTGTGCCTCTGCGAGTAGTTAACTCGTCTCACTCATACATAGCAAAGCAGGGCGTGTGAAGGAGGCGAACACGTACTTCCTCTGAGACGCTGCCAAACGCGCCTGTTCAAACTGCTGCATCACGGCGCGGCGTAACGGCCTTCTATCCGCCCTCTTCCGCATACGTGTGCTCAGAGATGCCTGCGATTGGCTAGTGTCGCGGTGATTGACGAGGCACAGAAACTATGCCCCTCCCAACGAGAGTCAAAGAGACTCCTGGCTGCGGATTGCCGTGTCACCGTCCTGACGATATTCATCCGTCCACACGGAGCACTTAATCTACAGGGTTAATAAACGGAGGCTTTTTGTTGTTGGTGCTTTCTGCGAGGTGCTGGAAAATACACCGACAGTAGAAGTTGTTCATGCTACTGGATGGAGTCATGAATTGATATTATAGAGTAGAGTATTGTTGTTTATTTTTTCCAACAGCTGCCTCTTAGCTTCAAAATGATCACCAGTGACGATCACTCGTACACTCCACATGGCCGTAAGTGGAAAGGTGACGCGGTCTCGCGTAAAGAAAGTCCGAATCTATTTAAATGAAGAAAGAACTGTTTTCCACACAATAGTTGTTGACCATAGCGGTGAACAGGGACGGGGAAAACGATTTAGAAATTGAGAGCCGGTAGTAATCCAGCCGTTACCGTCCGTGTCCATGTCGCAGTAGACCTCCACGGGCATGGCTCCTAACGACGGCACCACGGTGAAGATCCCGGACCGCCGCACGCCGTTGTAGTAGATGGAGGCACAGTCGATGGGACAGTTTCTGACGTGCTGCATCTCTAGATGTACAAGAACGACTCGGGTTTAATTATAATCTATTATTTAACGCATACATTCATTAAGTTCTTGATAAACAGCCATGATATGAAGTAAAAAACATTTCCTACACATTTTCACTATCAACTCCTTTCAAGTCTAATGACGTCCATGGATGAACGTTTTAAATGAATCTGGGATTGTAACTGAAGCGCCGAATCTGTCGAGTTCACCCTTTCTGAGAAGGAACTACTTTTCCAGAGAGGAGAATTTGTCGCACTGGGAGTATTTTCCAGTCGAGATGTTTGGCGTATGAATACGACAAGGCCTTCAAGGAAAGGGAACGGTGACCGGAACTGCTTTGCATTGTATCGCGTTCGTGTCGGAAAGTTGACGAGAACAGTTCGGGTGTAACTGATCCTCACACTTTTATTCTTCCAGTGGAGTTCAATAACTTTATCATCATTATTATAATGAAGTAAACCGGGTTATTCGTGCTTCGGGTAGAGCAGACCATACGTTACACACACACACTGGCTAGAGATTAGGTTGAAAAACGTTTGAATGAGATAATAGGGTAATGGTGCATGAGAGAAATGCGCCATGCTGATGAGTTGGTTTTATGTTCATGGAGTTATAGGTGTACAACATACAGAGAAACGATACGTGAACACAGCACGGCGTACTCGTTTATAAACGCGACATTAATCATACACTCGGGGGTAAAATAGCTCTGCCGCTGGGGTGGTACCGGTATGTTTTGTACCTTTACAATACGTATCATTCAGCGGGAAACGTGGATATAGTCTAACGGACACACTGCTAGGAAAAAGATCCGTAATGGTGTACTGCATTCGAGTACCACGTGAAAATGTACCTCAGATGTTTAGTACCTTTTTTTTTTCCCCAGAGAGTGCGTACGCATACGATCCAATCACTTTTTTTTTTTAAATACATAAAAAAAAAAGTTCAACTATTTTTTCAGCTAATGCGCTGTTTATTGTTCAGTTTTTCAAAACCAGATTAAAAAAAAAAAAAGATTTGATTTGTTTGGCGGTTTTAAACATAGTTTAAACGTAAAGAATGAAACGCGCGTGGGGGAGGGGCATACTGTTATCGGAAAACGAACAACTTCCAGAAGCACGTCGTGACGTGTTTTTATTCCTCTTTTGCCACAGCATGAGCATGAAGGAGTTACCTGACGTTGTTTTTATCGGTTTATATTTACACGCGATGTTCAGGAACGTTTGTGATAGACAAGTTAGTTCCTGTAATGCTGTCTGACCAATCAGAACCGAGCTATCGGGATTCTCTGAGTTAGGAGCTGTGCTAAAGAAAATGTTAAAGGGGTATTCGTGTGGTGTTTTGTTTTTTTGTTTTTATTTTAAAATGTATGTAAGAAGCCCTCGGTTGGTCGTTAGGGTTCGGCGTACCGGGGTGCAGGGTGTTCTGGTTGCTCAGCAACGGGCCGGTACGGACGATGTTGATCATGCACCCGGGGTTTCGGCGAACTTTCTCCACCAGCATGGAGAGGTTGTGGATCTGCGCCTGCAGGTCGGAGATGAGCGAGCCCTGGACGTGCAGCAGCGTGGTGGCCTCGGCGTACTGACCCTCCAGCTCACGGAAGCGATGCTCCTGAGACGAGTTCAGATGAAACTTCTCTTCGCTCTGACATCGGCGTGACGAGAGACGCGTGCAGGGGGAAAAGAGAGGAAAGTGAAACACTTTCACATAAGACCTAGAAGACCGAACCGTACGCAGCTGTGCCTGAAAGAGAGGAAAACGGCAAGATCTATACTCGAGTGCAAAAGTTTACACACCCCTAAACTAAGTACAAAGAATGTTTATTTGCAGCTGCATGGGTTTTAGTGTGTTAGGTTATTACCAGTAGGGAAAATGGCATACCAGTGCACGTTGCGTAAGGACTATTCATATATAACAGGGTTTATTCTTAGATCACAGCAGCGTTTGACGAACCTTCGCAGGGCACAATCACACACATTCACACACTATGGACAATTTGGACACATCAATCAGCCTGCAAGTCATGTCTCTGGGGACTGGGGGAGGAAACCGGAGTATCCGGAGGAAACCCCAAAAGCACGGAGAGAACGTGCAAACCCCGTGAACACAGGGCAGACGTGGGCGGTAATCAAACCCCCAACCCCACAGGTGCGAGGCGAACATTCTAACCACTTAGCCACCGTTGCCCCCTTCCCAATGATGTCATCATTTTGATCACGTTATTGTTACATTTAGTCTTCCGGAGCGCCTGAACAACAAGCTACTTCTCGTCATTGCCGCTATTAACCAGTGTTCCCTCACCAGACTCGCCGTTTTCTATCCCTTCAAGTTAATAAGCCAAAAACATAAACAGCTGTTTGTGACATTAAAGTGTTTCCGTAAGAAAACCTGATACAAATCACTGACACTGGAGACTCCTTCCATAAACATTAAATCAACGTCTCCGTACAGAAAACCTCAACATGCACATCAAACACGTCCCTGAGAATGAGCTGTCGCTATAGAAACGATGACGTATTACACTAATAACAAGTACATTAGTATAGACCTGTGATCTGTTCTAGAAAATAAACCGACACCTTCTGACCAATCAGAATTCGAGAACTCGACAACGCTTGGGTAACAATGCCATTTTAATTTGAAGTATTAAATATTCAATTCATTCCATCGCAGAAAACGTTGAGAAAATACAGGTGCAATTTCAGGTTCTTTTCTTTCTCTCTGTGTGTGTGTGTGTGTGAGTGTGTGGGTGTGGGCGTGAGCTGTGGGACCGAGCTGTACCGTGTTAGTAAGCCGTTAGCGCAGAGTGACAAGCTTACGAGCACAGATACAAGGCCGAGCACGTGGGGTCAAGGTCTCGAGCTAATCCTGTTAGCACTCGGGGTAAAGGAGAAACGAGGAAAGAAGGAAAGAAAGAATCGAGGCCAGTCAGTGCAAACTGAAAGAAAGGGGAGGAAAAAAATCACGATTATTGTGCTAAATAAATCATAACTAGAGCTTTTGCTGCATTTCAGATATTCTTATACAAATATGAGGACTTGCGCGACGTCCACCGATCCCCACTCACATCCTTTTGCATGCAAGAATGTTTAATAAAGCTATATTTCACAGACAGTACCGTTGAATGCAAAAGTTTGTACACCCTTCGCGGACACAAAATGAAACGATTTAGTTATTTTGAAACATTTACGGTATAACGTGTCACACGACGATGTGACGCAAACGGTCAAATTGTATAGTACGTTAAAGATAAAGATATCACGGTCGTCATTTGCGTCCTCCTTTTTTTTTTAAAAAAGGCGATATAAATATCCTGTAATGCCTTATACGGCCTCATTTTCGTTTCATTTCAGTTCTTCCCGACAGCACTGCTTTCTTCAAATCATGTTCGGAGACTGAGAGACTCGTGACAATCGATCACTAATAACACAGAACTCATGGGGAGACACATGTTTGTACTCAACTACGACCTATTAGTATTCATTATTTTTATTTCTCCTACCTCGTCTTCGGGTAGTCAAGGGATGACGAGAGCGATTCATACAAGGTTATTTTATACGTCTTTGCCACAAAGGAATAAAACCATACGATTCTTTCACCTCACAGCGTACTGCACATCCTGTCAATCACCGTATGGACACGCCCATCGCGGCTGGATACTGAATACAAAAAAAACGAATTCGAGGAAGTGTTTTCCTCAGTAGTGCAGCTGCAGATCACAATACCAGTTACAGCTCACATGTGGTGAGGCTTTCTATAAGGAGATGTTTACGTCACATTTCTGGAAGGAGTCTCCAGTGTCAGCCGCGTCGTAACAGACAGAGTTAAAGCTGTGACTCAGTTTTCCACCATGAGAAAAGGCCGACGTTGACGCTGCCGAGGTAACGGCGGTTTATAGCTGCTATAACGCAAGAACTTGTTCCACAGCGTTAAATGTAAAAATGCGGACGAGCGAATATGTTCTTCTTTAAGGAATGCGTTGTTCCCGTGGTACAAGAGGAATGAAACACTCCTTGATGTGCTTCCATCGCTGTTTATTTTCCTACATCGCCACGTCCTAAAGCGGTTTATTCCTTACGTACGAAAGGCTGGCCGAGTTTAACGAGAGGAACGCCGAGCTCCGTTCGCCTCTGTAGGTTCTCGGAGGCGGAGCTTCATGGGAGGCAGGTAAAGGTAAACAAGGTGTCCAATTCCCGTGTTTTCGTCATTTGCTTTGAAACTGTTCGATGCTAAATTTGACCCAGTGCACGTTTAAGCTCGAAACATCTGCATTGGTCAGGTTTCATTTGTCTGCCAGATGTGAAATCCAAATCACTCAGTTGCAGTTAGGGCTGATTTTTTATTTCGATTTGATCGATTTTAACCGTTCACAGTCGAGGTCATGAGTTGACCCATGTCCTGCAGAATCTGAAAAATGTTCAGCATTTAAAAAAATAATAATAATAATAATTTAAAACTAATATTAATTTGAATAAAATCTGCATTTAGTTTTGCCCTGAATAAGCTCTGTTCTGTGAGAGTTCTTCATGAGTCCGTTGTTCGTCCTGAGAAGTTAAACTGCCCGCTGTTCTTCAGAGAAATCCTCCAGGTCCTGCACATCCTTTGCTTTTCCGGCATCTTCTGCATATTTGAGCCCTTTACATCAGCGGCTATATGATGTTGAGATCCATATTTTCACACTGAGGACGACTGAAGGACTCGTACACGACTGTTACAAAAGGTGCAAACGTTCACCGATGCTCGAGAAGACAACACTGGGAAGGGGGGGGGATAAACTTTTGAACAGGATGAACGTTTTTACTTGGTTAAAATGATCAACATTTTGCAGGTTCTGCCAGGCGTATGCAAACTTATGAGCTCAAGGTTATCTTCAGACACAGTCGTTAGTTTTTCTGCACCTACAGCTACGGCACTTTGACCCGATTACTCTCGTGCCCATGTGAAGCGGCAGCTCGCAGGTCTCGGCCCGTACTGACCTGCAGCTCGAGGACTTTAACTCGGTGTCGATGGTTACGCAGCTCCTCCTGCAGCTCCGAGATGGTCTCGCGCAGCGCCAGGATCTGCTGCTTGCGCTCGTCGTTCTCGTGGAGCCAGTAGGAGACCTCGTCGGTGCAGCGGAACATGTCCGGGCAGCGCTGGTCATCCAGCTGGGGCAGCGTGGCCACCAGTTTGCACGTTCCATCCTTCATCACCTGGTTACTGTACTCGCCGCACTGAGACGTGCTGACCCGGTGCGTGTGCTCCGAGCGGTCGTCGTTGCTCGCCCTGGCCCCAAACAGAACCATCAGGAGGGTCAAGAGAGTCCCAGCCTCCATCTGCACGACTCGGATGACTCCCGCGCCGGCTTTCAGGAAGGATCTGTGCGGCTCAGAGCAGCATGATGTCCACTTTAACCTTCGGTCTCAGTCAAGTGAAGGCGAAGATGTCTTCTGAACAATCTGAATAATACCGTCCTTCTTCCCATTAGATTTGTTATCTATAAACCGGGAGAAAATAAGGATGAGCGGACAACACAATCCCCTTACACACACACACACACACACACACACACACACACAGTATTCAGTACATAGGATTAAAACACATACTGGGGGGCACGCTGTTATAGAAAAATAATCAACAACGGGGTTGTTGCTTTTACCGCCCTGTAGTTGATTATTTCCCGCTCGTGTTGAAGTGTTTCTTTCCTTTTATACTAGTCTGCAGCAATCTGTCAACAATTCCAATTTATAACTGACTAACGTCGTACTTTTTATCCGATAATTGTTACATTCCATTCCATACATGCGACCCCTTACTAAAAGCAGTTATATAAACAGTCTTTCCCTCACCAGCCTCTCGTTATTCTCTCTGAATGCAGTCCAGAGACACCGTAAAGACTTACCGTGACGGAAAACCCCACTGTTATGACCGTCACGAAGCCGCGACACTGGAGACTCCTTCCATAAAAAAACCAAATCAAAAAACGTATCCTTACAGAGAACTACACCATATCAACAATTTTTCGTATACACGTTTTTTTCAAGCCAGTATCGTTTCATTACGAGCCTTCGGTCATGTGGCGCGACCTCCATGTGTGAATGCGTCGTTACCATAGAAACGACGACGTATTAGGGCAAGCTTCTTATAGAAACGTACTGTACGAGTTGAATCGCAGCAGGAATAACTGACCGATCTGCTGTTTATAAAACGGAATCAACTTCTTGGGAATCTATCTATATATCTCTATCTATCTCTCTCTATATCTATCTATCTGTCTATATATATCTATCTCTCTAGATCTCTATCGCTATATATCTATATAGCTATATATCTATCTCTCCCTCTATCTATCTCTCTATATATCTACCTCTCTAGATCTCTATTGCTCTATCTATCTATAAATTAAGAATTATACATGATGTGCATATCTATGTGTGCTTGGCGGACGTTTTCAGATTCAGAAAGTTTAAAAAAAAAAAAAGAGTGAGAGAGAGAGAGAGAAAGGGGGGGGGATGACACAGAGCTATTTGTATTTCTGATTAGATTATATACACGCATTAAAGTGCTATACTCGGGCCGGTCTTGTCGCTGCGTGACCCGAGGACAGCTCTGCGGGTTCACCGGGTGATGCTGGTGCTTCAGCTTACAACATTAGAGAGCAGCTCGTACATCCTTCCTGACTAATATCTCCAGCCGGACTATTACCGCTCCATCCGGAGAACGAGTCACGGTGATGGACGAGGGTCCGCGTGCCTTTGGGTGTCGCTCTGACACTTTTATGAGGCCGAGAGTGTTCTTCCTGCTGTTTCGAGGACCTTTTATTCACCCCTATGATAGAAAATTGGCCTTCGGTGACGGAGCGCGGAGACAAACAAATCGGTGCGTTCGGGTTAAACTTCGTTATTGTGCGAGCCTACGTTTAATAAACACTCGGCTCATAGAAGGAAGTAACAGTCGTGTCTCCACGTCACGAAACCCAGCACAGAAAAACAACTTCCACACAGTGAGAGGGAAAAAATAAAAGGTTAATGATTACCTGGAAATGATGGGTTATTTTCTCCTGGACTGCCTGTAGCATGTCGGTTACATTTCTCTCTCGCTCTCTCTTTTTTCTTTTCTCTCCGGCTGTTATGTGGAACAGAGGGACTGTCAATGGGCATCTTATCTCTGTAATCCTTACTAAATAGGATTTGTAATTAAGAGAGAGAGAGAGAGAGAGAGAGAGAGAGAGAGACCAAGCACTCAAAGTATCTGACATCTACTAAGGTCACGACTGGACCATTTGGACCGATGCATCAATAAAAAAAAAAGCAAATGAATTGAGTCAATGATTATAATTCTATTATAACGGGTTATAAATCAATTATTTATTTATTTATTTATTTTTTAAAAAGGACAGACAACTGGTGTGTAAAAAGAATTTGGAAATGTTTAAACTCGTGCGTAAATAATGTAACAGGCCAGCAAAGTAAGGGTTTTTTTTTATTGGTCTTTCTCTACGAATGAACACTTCAGGTTCTGAACAGAGCTGGAGACATATTGATCAGCGGCTACTAAATTCAGTCGTATCGTATAGTAGCAGATAGAGCGGTGTCGTCAAAAATATCGAGAATGTGTGCCGCATTGTGAAGGGCAAAATATGGCAGCGAAGGCCCTGCACGGCTGCGCAGCGTCTCTTCGAACGAGGGGAAATTCTGCTTGCTAAACATAACCGACTGGTGCCTTCACTCGGCGTCCCAACGCTTAATACATGTTGTTAAAAGAAAAGGCGATGTTCCGCAACGGTAATCAGTCGACCGTCCCAACTTTTCTGGAGTGTGTTGCAGTCGTCCGGTTGGAAACGAGTGTGTTTTCAAGAGGAAATGAAATTCACAACGTAAAACATCAAAAAACATGTTAATAATGTGTTTTCGAAATAGAGTACACGGTGAACTGAATTTTCAAATGAATCTTTTTCTTTTTTGCATTTTCCATACTGCCCCATCGGGGTTCGGATGAAGAGCTCCATCCAGAGGCATCAGGCAGAGCCGGAGTACAGAAAGGGACAGGATCACTGGCATCTCCATAATATCATGTGTGGCTCGACAGAACGAGAGAGAGAGAGAGAGAGAGAGAGAGAGAGAGAGAGAGAGAAGAGAGAGGGAGAGGGAGAGGGAGAGAGGGAGAGAGAGAGAGAGAGAGAGAGAGAGAGAGAGAGAGAGAGAGAAAAAAAAAAAAAAAAAAAGGAGAAAAAGAGAGGGAGAAGGAAAAGAGCAAGAGAGAGGGAGAGAGAAGGAGGGAGACAAGAGAGAGAGAGAGAAGAGAAGGAGAGAGAGAGAAAGAGAGAGAGAGAGAGAGAGAAAAAAAAGAGAGAGAGAGGGAGAGGGAGCAAAGGAGAGAGGAAAGAGAGAGAGAGAGAGAGAGAAAAAAAAAGAAAAAGAGAGATTATTAGGTGTACTTACTATCCTGTAATGGACAAGACTGTGTACTTTGCTTAAAAGAAAGTCTATTCATGGTAATTTTGAGTAAACAAATATGTCTTCAGCCTGGACGTAAACACTGAGACTGTGTCTGAGTCCCGAACACTAATTGGAAGACTGTTCCATAACTGCGGGGCGTTGTAAGAGAAAGTTCTAGGCTGAAAACATATTTGTTTACTCAAACTTACCATGAATAGACTTTCTTTTACTCTTTCATCCCCTGCTGTAGCTTTCGCTGTTCCAGGTACCAACAAATAGCCTGCAACTTTTGATCGAAGTTGCTGTGGCAGATGATAAAAGACCAAAAGTTTGCTCAGGTGATAAGAATTCCGAATAGAAGTAGGGCATCGGGATGGGTCGGCATGGCCAGAGAGCAGAAGGGGTCAGGATCAGTGGCATATCAGTTGAATCGCTGAGTTAAGAATCAAAAACACATCATATCAAAACAGATGCAGAGATATCAACAAAGATCAAAGCATTGACTTTAAGAATCGAAATCATATCTGCGATCATGTGATTCTATGATATCGTCAAATATTGAACGGCCTGAATAATCGAATCATACAGTATGCTATCGTTGCAGATTCAGCAGGAACTGAAATGGAATGAATTGGGATTACTTGTCAAGCTTTTTTAGCTCGCTAATGAAGAATTATTGGCACAATTTGTTCGTATGACAGTTAGTTTACGTCTTGTAGTTTATTGCTCTATTTTGCCACCTAGTGGAATAACAGGGACTAGCTATTGTTTCTAATCTTTCAATTCAATTACACAGGAAATGGATTCTAAATGTATTTTTAATCCGTTTTTAATGGATAGAAACTTCATTCAGATCGGCCTCAATCAGTTAAGGTGTACACATGAAGGTTCTTTTTTTTTTTTTTTAATTATTATTCAGATTGAGCTCTCAGTTGGATTATTATCAGATTATTCGGTAGCATGTAAACATAGCTGTTGTTTCCTGAGATTCGTTTGGTTCCTGATGTTGTGTTTTTCATGGAGGTAAATTCTGAAAAACCATCAATCAAACACACCGACAGACAAATAAGACAAACATACAGACCAAGAAAAAAATAATCAGGATGAACGTGTCATACCAAAACCATCTAGACACCAACTTCCTGCGAAAAAAAAGAGAGAGCAAACCAGGAGCAGGTCTAGCCTTTATATCCTTCCCTATAAAGTCAACCAATCGGTCTTCTGGGCGGGATATGATGGGCCAGGAGGTAGGCAGGCTGCAATGCTAGGGAGAGAGAGTGAGAAGACAGACAGACAGACAATAATGAACCTATAGAGGACAGACGGCCTAGCCGTCACACCTATCCCAATGAACACAGGCTCAGAAGGGTCTATGTAAACCTTACCACAAAGCACGAGAGAGAGCATCAGCCATGACTGTAAAGTTTCCTTTAATATGACAAATCTTTAGTCTGTATTGCTGTTAAAACAGCAACCAGCACATCAGCCTCTGGTTCTTGTTCTGCATTGTGGAAAGAAGAGTCGGTGGAACGGTGGACGGTGTAAATCGTACCCAGAGTTAAACCTCCTTCCACATACACTTCAAAAGTTGTAACGGCCAGATTAAGGCAAGCGGCTCTTTTTCCACCACAGTGTAATTCGGTTGGTGTCGACTGGAACTCGCATGAAAAGAAGCAAACAGGACGGTTTACCCCCCGTATTGATCCTCCAGCAGCACAATAACCCCTGGACCAATTCCACTAGGATCTACCAGTATTTTGAAAGGCTTTTCAAAGTTAGGAGCTGTGGGTGCAGTTGAGCAACCCAAGCGCTTCACTGTGATGAAAGCGGAGTGACAATGGGATGACATGACCAAACAAACTGGTATTTTTCTTTAACAGGTCAGTCAGTGGAGCCACCACTGTAGAAAAGTCCCAGCAGAAACCACAGTAGAAGCCTACCAGTGCCAAAAAATCTCATGAATTCTTTTTTATTTGTTGGCACTGGATGATTGTTAACAGCCTCCACTTTAGCCCAAACAGGCCTTACGTCTCCCTTGGCCAAGATAGGTGATTATCAAAGTGCGAGTTTGCCAAAGCAACAAAGTTGATTGTTAGGTTGGCTTCAACAAGATAACAGAGCCTGAAGGCGCTGGACATGATCCGAGCAGGTACTGCTGTAAAAGCCCACATCATCCAAATAAACAGCACAACCTACCAACTCGGACAGAACCTTGTTCGTTAAAATAGCAGAGGCATTACATAACCCAAACATAACCCATAACAGAGTAAGAAAACGATCCCCCAGGTGTAATAAAAGCAGAAATTTCTCTGCGCCTTGCTGGCAATGTTTGGTCTTACGATCAAAGAGATTTTTCATCCTTTCTTGTGCATTCCCAAGATTCTTAAGAGCAGCGGAACAGAGATGATACAGACGACGCCGAAAGTCAACAACACGATTCAGAACATTGGCTGGAGGCTCATCGGTATCCCACTGGCCCCTGAGCACAGCTAATGGACCACAAGCTGTGTCCATTCGGTGTAAACCCTGTGTTATCTTGAACCACCTCACGTATGGTAAGCCATAGCCATGGCAAACCCTCTTCCCAATCATGTGAGACCTCAGTATCGTAAGAGCACAACAGTGACGCTCCTGAGCTCCCTGAGACTTTGGGTGATAAGCACGAGATTATGCTCGACCTGAAGCTGCATCAGAGCTGGCGACATGAACTTACTCACCTGATCAGTTTGTTACCTTATTAATGCCAAAGGTAGGTATAAAGGGAGGTTAAAGCTTTCAGGACAAGTTTGGTCTTAATAGAGCGCAAAGGAAAACCTGCTTCTACACATAAGAGTCAACAAATACTGGCCGTCAATTGTAAGGTAATTATAAAGGGTTCTCCATCACTGGAATAGGATACATCTGTGCTGGCTTAATCTTATGATTGGGTTTCCCAGTCAGCTGGCACGTATGATAAAGTTTACACTATTTGGAGACGTTTTTGCTTCAACTGAGGCCCAAAGAAATGCTAGAGCACCCGGTCACAGATGACCAGCAATTCCATCATGAGAAATCGTTAAAAACCAGTTCCCTACATTTCCTAAAGTGTTAGTTCCCGAACACTTTGCTCTCGCATCAGGTCTTCCTTAGAGAAAATGGACGCTAAATCATTTCAAAGATTGGATTTGGGACACTTTTACCTGCTGGGTGAACGTAGAATCGGATTTCGAGATTTCCATGGTAACGTTGGCTGCTTGGTTACAGATTAAAAAAATAATCTGCATTTGCACTTTCTTGACTTCATTCAGGAAACAGGAGTCACTTCGCACTCTTCACACACCCTTTCCCTTGACTAAAGGCGAAAAGTCATTCACACTTGTCCGTGAATTGCCTCAGGTGCTCATCAGACATCCGCAGCACCGAGCTGTTAAATCCTCTCCAGCTTTCTCCTGACATCTTTACATGCGTTTTGTGAGGCAGGGGTTCAATCAGTTACATCTGCTAAGTGTTTTTCCCATCGCATACACCCCACCCCCTCCCTCCCTCCCTCCGCCCACCCTCACTAACCCCACTCCCACTCCCACCATCACTACTACGCCATCCTTCTTATCCATCCTCCTTACCGCATGGCCTTGAGCTCAGGAGCTGCTGAGCACCTGAGAGTATAAATACGAGAGCTTACCTCATTCAGGAGAAACACCGAGTCGCTCAGGGAGCAGGAGGAACTGATCTTATCTCAACATCACAGTGATGAAGGTGAGGAAATTCAGATCTGAACAGCTCTTTTAGCATCTATATTTCAGATCGATCTTAAAGCAACCGACGTCCTTGACTAAATATCACTTCTATACTTCCTGCTTTTTTTTCTGAAAGAAAATTGTATAATTAGTTGAACACTGTATTGTTACATTCATTTATTTATTTCTACTTTAAATGATTGTAGGGTTTCTCTTGAATTTGTCATCTTTAATGATATGAATTGCACTTCAGTTAATACTAATTAATCACACATGAATAAGTTAAAGTATCAATGTATTTATGAGTAAAAGTCTCACACCTGATATTTGATGATCTATAACATTTCGGTTGATCTTGCATTATATTCCGAGTTATAATGTAGTCTTCTTTTTTTTTTTGTACTTTTATACAAATTGCACAATTACGAATGTAAGATTTTCTCTTTTGGTCTTTTTTTTTTTTTCAGTACGTAATCATTTGAATCCATTTTAGCTTTGTATAGTTTTCACATCAGTGATTATCATGCATTAATACGTCGTTAAAAGCACTCTAAGTAGTGTTTATAAAAAATGATGTTCGTACACACTCCGTCATAGACACAAGGACAAGTTCTTTCAGGAGCGGGAAATCTTTGTAGCGGGATTTCTGGGCTTATTCATTTGTTACAGTCATAAAAATAAATACATGAATTCATTACAAAGGCAAGCCCGATGACGTGCTGGTGTTTAGGGATGTGTTCTATTAAAATGCATAATAAAGATAGCCAGAGAGTGTAATGCATTTTCATAAATAATTATGGCTAATTACTGTTAATTAATGTGTTTATAATAATATATGAAATTATTATACACTAGAAATATGACCTTTATACAAAGTGTGACCAGAGATTATAAAACAAGTCACATATACATATACACATATATATAATTATTATTAAATGATATGTTGTGTATATTTATGGTAAGAAATAGTCCAAAGGTTGTTATCTTTTTATAAATGTATATTTTTATATATTTTTAATTCATGGGTACTCCTAATTTATCATTCTGCCTAATTTTAAACCAAAGAGTGAAACAAACATAAAAAAAAAAAAAAACCTCTTTACGGTGATCAGATACACTGATTCAGTTTATTTCATTTAGGTTTGAATGAATTAGGTTTTTTTTTTAATCGAATTTAGTTTATTTTTGATGGAAGCAGTGTCTCTGCTATATTTCAATGAATGAATGAATGAATAAATAAACAAATAAATAATAGTTCTTCCTAGCTTGAGATTTCAAAAAAATAATTCCCTCTTTTCAAGTCAAGTCAAGTCAAGGCGTTTTATTGTCTTTCCTCTTTACATCGCTTATATACATTGGAACAAAATATCCTTTCTCCAAGACCCGATAGTGTAGCAACGAATAAGTGCAGCAGCAATATTGGCATCAAAGGATCTCATAAAAAAGTGCAGATGTGCAGTGGTATTGAGTCATACTGGGTTAGATGTTTGTCTAGCCCTGATGAATGTTGGGAGGCAGCAGGGTGTAGAGTAATCAGACTGCCTCGGGGAGGAAACTGTCGGCGTCTGCTGGTGGTGGCACGGATGCTCCTGTACGTTCCTCCAGATGGCAGAGGAAGCGCAGTGCTGCCCCTGCTGGGATAATGAGATAGGTGTAAGTGGAGTTTGCTACAGTAAATGCCATAAATGTAAATATCGAATGGCAGGAGGGTGTGGAGTCCGTGAGAGGGGTGAGGGGGCGAGAGAGGTCATCCACAATGCTGGAGGCTATGCACATGCAGCGGTTGAACTCCGAGTTGCCGACGGTGGGTCGAGAGACTCCGACGATCATTTCAACTCTTCGAACAATTCACCGTAGGGTTTTGCTTAAAGAGGCCGCGCAGTTCCACACATCTGTTCAGGACGCTCGCCATCCTCCCTCTGTAGAAGGTCGCGAGGAGTTTGGCTCTCTTTGGCCTCCGCAGGAAGAGGAGGCGCTGCTGGGAATTCTTAGCTAGGCAAGTGGTGTTTAGAGTCCAGGAGAGGTCGTCCATCATGTGCACACCAAGAAACATGGAGCTTTTGAGTCTCTCCGTAGCGGTCCCGTCGATGTCCAGTGGCGAGCGGTCTACTCGCTCGGGTCCTCCTGAAGTCAACAGTCGGTCCGATCGACGTTGAGAGATAAACTGTCGTCTTCACACCGTTCTCCCCGTATCACGTCACTTGATGATGCGATTTGAACTGTAAACCTTGCGATTTCTTTCACTGATCAATAAGAACAACAAGAAGGACGTCTGAAACACTTTACGAAGCCTGCGCACTTTATTTACTATATATCATTTAAAAACGAGGTTTTTATGCCGTTAGAGGAAAATCTAACCATGGAATATTTTCCTATAACATCGCCTCCCAGAGTGTTTCATTCCTCGTACGCTGAAGCAGTTTACCAACGATTACAATTTTTAATCTATTAAAGAACGACGCATTGTACTTTCAACCCTATAATAGTGACATTTAACGTCATGGACTGTTCGCAAAACAAGTTCTTCGCTGTTATCAGAGCAGCTATAACCAGCCTTTACCTCGCCAGCCTGTAGTGTCTTTCTCTTTCGAACAGATGTGACGTGTAACCTCATCTGTCCTGAAGACTTTCCTGTTTCCCGTGACCGTTACAAAGCAGTAACCACGGAGACTCCTGCCATAAACGTTTCATAAATATCTCATTATAGAAAACTTCATCATGGCAATGATTATATAACTTATATAAGGTAAATAACACCACTGTTTACGTAGCTTGTCCGCCTCTGTTACTATAGAAACGATAACGTTCTGACCAATCAGGCGGGAGAATTCGTCACGAGTGCAGTGTTACGGAAAAACAGTCTTACTGTGTGTGTGTACAGGAAGTGATTAAAAGGACACGGTGTGATGTACGTCTGAAGTGTGCATGAAAGACACGCGCTCGCGTATGACGTGGTTCGGCCGTGACACCGTTTCCTGACGTGTGAATGAGGTTCGTTTTCGGAGCAGCCCACCAGCACGCAACCTGAAGCAACAGAAAAGGACGTCGCTTCTTTACAGAGACGTGAAGGACCGAGGACACACACACTTCACTGTGTTCGTGAAGAACAAAGCAGCTCTGCTGGCGAATCATTAAAAGATTTCAAGGCCAAAAAAAACATAAAAAAATAAATAAATAAAAAGTCTGAATGGTTTTTTCTTAGACGAAGTATATCTCTCGTCGGCACGGAGTACGTGTTCTGTTCGCTTCACACTCACCTGCATGCTGTCATACCGGTTCTAACTCGTTATCCCGTCCCTCTTTTCCTACAGATGCGGTGTTTTTCCTGGCTCTCGGCTGCGCTCGTACTGTGTGTGTGTGGATCGGAGGTAGACGGACGGTGCTGGGACCTCGCCGACTGCGACGGCCTCGGCTCTCGGGACAAAATAATAGTAAAACTTTTAAGTCTCACCGTCGAACATGATTTAAACACTTTATTACCCAGCCAATCATGGTAAAGAACTCTATTTGGTAAGCACGGTAAAACGGTCGTCGTGCGAGCGAGGGAAAGCAGTGCAAGCAACAGTTCAGCCAGAAAGACGAGGGCGAGTCAAATGGAAAAACCCTGAACTCGAGATCAATTAGAGAAACGCTACGTTTAAATTGTAATAGCAATAGTAAAAATCGGTCTACTGTTTTCCGTAGCCCCTTCTAGTTCAACTTTTTTAAGGTGTAAAGATCAGTCAAAAGGGATCAGGGATTGATCGAGTCCCGTCGAGAACTCTTCATGGAAAAAGAGTCGGGTTAGATTATTGACATTAATTAAAGAATAGGCAAAAAATAAAGAAAGTGAGCTAAAAAAAAGGAGGATGGGCCGGTGTGTCTGCGCAGAGCCGTAAACAAACGCCTCAGCGGACGGACGATTTGGCGCTCGCGTCTTTCAGGCTTTACCCTGAACGTTTGTTTCGAGTCGTGTGTGTGTCGGGAACACGTCTTGTACTTTCCAGGCGATCGACATTAGCACTCGAGGACGAAGAGAATCAGCCTTTCCAAAACCTTTGTAAACCTGGGGAAGCGATTTTTAGTTCGGTTTGGCTTACACACAACTTTACTGAAGGATTAGTAAACGAGGCGCAGTGTTGGTACTGAACGGGTACAGCGTTACAGATTCATGTGCAGGTGCGAACAGGAGGCTCACTATTCACAGCAGCGTTCGTAACGGCCTGGTCAGGGCCTCAGAGTTTTGGGAATTCATCAGAAATGATCACACGCAGGTAGAAACTAAAGATTAGCAGGTAGAAACTAAAGGCAGGATTTTTAAAAAAAAGGCACTTCTCTAGTTTAGTGAGAAGAGGACAGACAGACAGGTAGATGGGAAGAAAGAAAGAAGGAAGAAATAGGGGAGAGAAATAAAAAATAATGAAAGAGGGGAAGATAGAAGGGAAAGAAAGAAAGGAAAGAACGAGAAGTGAAAAAAGAAAAAGAGAAAGAAAGAAAAAGAAAGAAGGAAAGAAAGAAAAAAATAGGGGAGAGAAATAAAAATAAAGAAAGGGGAAGATAGAAGGGAAAGAAAGAAAGAACGAGAAGCGAAAAAAAGAAAAAGAGAAAGAAAGGAAAGAGAATGGAAAGAAAGAAATAAGGGAAAGAATGAAGGAAAGAAAGAAAAAAAAATAGGGGAGAGAAATAATGAAAGAAAGAGGGGAAGATAGAAGGGAAAGAAAAAGAAAGGAGGGAAAGAAAGGAAAGAAAGAAGGGAAAAAAAGATTAAGAAAAAAGTAAGAAAGGAAAGCGAAGAGAAGGAAAGAAAGAGAAGGGGAAAAAAGAGTAAAAGGAAAGAAAGACTGAAGGTAAAGAAGGGAAGAAAACTTTAGTTTGTCTCCTTCCATTTTGCGTTTAATCCAAATAAATGTACAGATATTTCAAGCTCCGCCTCCAGACCTTAGGCCACGCCTCTTACCTGTTATTCTGGTGCTTGTATGGAGTGACTCCAAACTGTGTGTTGAGGAAGAAAGCGATTCACGATGGCTTTTATTTCCGTCTATAGCAGGTCTAGTACAGACAGCTGCACCCAGTCTGAGAGCAGGTGATAAACACAGAACAGAATAACCTGATCCTTATTGTACACGTCATTTTGTTTAGCCTCAGTTCTTTCTCCAGCTTACACTTCATTTCTCGTCACACTGCTTTGGATTAAAGTGTCTTATAAATATCAATGATATAAAATATCAATGATTGCTATGTTGTAGGAGTGCATCTGGCAATGCAGGTTGAAGCAGCTGGTCAGTAACACTGAAAGCCTGCTCCTGAATCAGCAGTGGAGCAGCGAGGAAGACGAGGAAGAAGAGGAGGAGGAGGACAGCTTGAGCCTCGGCATACTGCTCTCACCTCTGGTTCCGTCCGACGCCTCTCACGAACAGCCGCCCAGCACCAGACCTCAGCGCAGCGAAGAAAGACCTCCGTACGCCATGGAGCATTTCCGCTGGGGGAAGCCCATGGGCCGTAAGCGCCGGCCGGTCAAAGTGCACACGTCGGTCTCCACGGACGACGACGGTCACGAGGAACCGTCCACGGAGACGTTTTTTCCCGCACTGGACAGGCGTCAGCTTGAGAACGGCGAGGAGGGCGAGCAGAAGACGAACGCAAACGCAAAGAGTACCACAAAGTACCGCATAACCCACTTCCGCTGGAGCGCACCCCCTGCCGACAAACGCTACGGCGGCTTCATGAAGCCCGGGTCCGAGCGATCCCACAAGCCCCTGCTCACGCTGCTCCGCAACATCATCGTGAAAAACGGACAATGAGCAGGAAAAGATGTGAGGAAAGTCCTAACGCGTCAAATTGTTCCTCGTCATTGCCTTCTGTAGCTCGCCAGGACTTCTTAAATTACCCGTGATGTGATGATGACAAACGTCCACGTTCGTCGTCCGTCTCTCTTTTTCAATAACGAGGTTCTGACCTCCAGTAGGAAGGTTTACTTTATTACTGTTGTTGATATTCTTATCACTCGATTCTTCTGAGCCGAGCTGTAATAAAGCTTTCGTATCACTCAGCACCTGTCCACTTACGAATGACGCTGTAAATATCAAATAAACCTGAAATGTTACAAGCAGCCGTGCAAAATCACTGGCAACACTTTACTATAAGGTCCACGAATAAACATACATGTATTATTACTCCTAACGCCAAAAACGAAAGATTTCAATTAAACGATTCGTTTAAACTTTCACTTAATCGCCCCCAAATTTCTTTTAAAGGCTCGATGAAACACTTCTGCAAGAAAATAAAATCCTCAAAGAACAGAAAAAAGATACCGATACACTTCGAACCGCCCCCAAATGTACATACCACACCCATTTCTCCTGGTAAAATGGTTTCCTTCATTTGCATATTGGAACCTGATTGGCTGTTTATATTTTATGACGCAAGAACGCCTACCGGTCGTGATTTTAATCAGATTTTACACCACGATTTTCACCAGATCGACGCGGTGACACGTGTCATTGTGAGGAACTCAAATTCATTCCCTTAAAAGGATGTAATCACAGAATGATGTCGACCTTTTCTCATTTAAAAATAAAAATGAAGAAGAGATCAAAGAAAGAACGAATAAAAGAAAAACAGGAAGAAGGAAAAAACGGTCAGAGAAAGAAAGAACGAAGAGAAAGGTTAACAAAATTAAAAAGGTCAAAGAAAGAAAGAACAAAAAAGAGAAAAGATCAAAGAAAAAAAGAGAAGGAAATAAGAGCAAAAAAGAGAGCAACGAAAGATAGAAGAGATCAAAGAAAAACATGAGAAAAAAAAAAGATCAGAGATTACAAATAAAAATAAATGAGATCAAAGAACGAAATGAAATCAGAGATAGATCAAATAAGATAAAATATCAAAGAAATAAAGGAGATAAAAGAGAGATCAAAGAAGAAAAACAGAAGAGATAAAAGACAAAAGAAAGAAAGCGAGAGAAGAAAACAAAGAATGAACAAAAGACAAACTTTGACCTGAATTCACACTCAAATTCATTCCCATGGATTTAATCATTAATAATTCTCTCTTTTAAAAAAAAAAAACAATATTATTTTTGATGGTTATATATATATATATTAAAAAAAAAAAAAAAAAAAAAAAAAAAGTTTCAATCCGAAAGTTCACACACATTTTACCAAATGGCCGCTGTACACCGCGTCACGGCTAGAAATAATCATACAGCGGGGTTCTCATGGATGTAACGTGAAGAAAACAGTTCACGTGGAGTTCTCATGACGACGAACATGAAGACTTTCCGCAGCTTTGTATTTGAAATAAATGAAGTCACCGCTCATCACTGAACATGTTTTATTGACCAGCTGTAGTACTGACATGTAAAAGCAGAGTCTATACGTGTACAAGCCCAGTCACGTGACACAGACATCAGCTTCATTTTCCATCTGGAACATTTACACGCTAACATGTACGCAACACATCCTTCCTGCGTTGCTTCGTCTCAGTGACAGGAATATTTTCATACAGTTCCCAGAATGATTACTCGACTTCGCGGGTGTACAGGAATACCGTGACGTGAGCAAACGCTTGGTGAAGTTATGATGCTGGCAAGAAAACTCACAATTTTAACAAAGAAAAAGAAAAAATATAAGAACACTTACCACTGTTAATAGCGATGTAACAATAATAATAATAATAATAATAATAATGTGTAATTGAATAAAATGTCCACTCGATGCAGTTTATTTTAAGTTGACTTAAACCTAGGCAGCTTAATTCACGCCATTAGAAAATTTTATTTAAATGCAAAAATCTGAATTTATTGAAAATTTACTTTCACCCCATCTGAAACAAAATTCGTAACTTTTTATGGTTTACAAAAGAGCAAAAACGTATCCCGCTATTAATACAGTTTTAACTGCTGAATAACTGCTAGTTAACAAATCTAAAAATATGAATTATAAATCAAAATATGAATAATAGAAATCAAACTGAACGTTTTTTTATTTTGGTTTGAATTGTTTATGCGTATTTCTATGTCCAGATTATAAAATGCTAAATAATAGCTCTTAAAATTCAGATTTCTGCATTTAAATTCAACTTTCGAATTTCAGGATTCAGACTCTGTAAACAGGTTTTTTTGTGCTACTAGAATTTGGATATGAAATTTTGAAAATCTGAAGCTCATTTGTTATAATTAAAGATTTCAACTATAGCGCCATTATGCAAATTTTGATCAATAATCACAATTCAGATACATCTCTCAGACACCCAGTTTTTTTCCTGACAGCTGATATGATAATATGAAATGAGAAATGTGCCACTACAATCTTAGTGGGGGGGGAAATCTGAATCTTTATGCATTTATTTTCATGTGCAACTGAACGTTCTGTTGAATTGAATCGAACTAAAATTGTATTCTATGGCTACAACTGCTTATGCATTAAGGTTACACTTACATTTTATAATGAACAGGTGTAGAAAATTCTGATTAAATTTTCAGTGGCACAATACAGTTCAAATTTAGATTTTTTTTTAAAACTACACCAGCAAAAAAAAAAAAAAAAAAAAAAAATATGCCGATTTGGTTACTACCATTTCCGCTACAATGAGCCGATAGAGTACTGTTTCGAATTTTGAATCTGGATTGCGAGAATTGAATTTCTGAAATTGAATCTGTGCCAGTGAACACAATAGAAATAGAACTTGATTAAAACATTACATTTCAAACCTAATCTCATCCATGGAATACCGTTTCAATTCGATGTAATTCAACGACAGAACTTCACTTCAACTCAAATAAAGGGAAAAAAATTTAAAAAATTCAGATTTGTACATTTTAAATTCAGATAACAAGAATACTTAAATTTGCACATGCCCAAATGTAGACTTGTATAAAATTCAATCTGAATTTGACAAACTTTAATATTATTAATGTTAAATAATAATAATAAAACATTCTGAAAAACATTTTGTGTTGAAATTGAATTTTACGCTGAGCTTAGTTTTAATCTTGGCACAAACCTGACCGATTGAAGCATCGACGCGCATTTCGTTTACGTTCGTGTGCAACGGCGAATTCGTTTACTAAAAAAATTCAAATCCTTTCATCACGAACACACAATTACAGAATAATAAACAAGCAGGCCACGTTTGTTCACTATTTTATAACTGTGCACAGTAAAATGAATCAAAACTTTTACATTTAAGTCGAAGCTGCAGTTTTGTTTCGTATTTAAGAGTTAGAACCCACACCTAAATAATAATAACAACAACAACAACAACAACAAAAAAGAAAAACCGAATACTCAGAGCGACAATCTCGCTGTCTTCGTCGTGGTGTTTTTATGTTTGCAACCATGGCTTCATTCGTAAGGTTCTTAAAACAAACACGTAGAAAGCATGACACACGGTAACGCGAGAGACATCAGTAACGAGAACGATAAAACACTCACGCGACCGTTCGCACGATCACTGATCGCACTAATCAGGAGCGATGGACGTTATACTTCAACACCACGCAGGAGAGAATTCCTTCAGCTCTTAAAAAAAGAAAAGGAGAAAAAAAAAAAAAAAAACAGACTCAAGACAACCATCACCGACAAACGCACGACGAAGAAAACAACAACGTGACCCGTGTATGTACGTCATCCGAACAACCAACCACGTCTCTACACGGTATACCGTTGATTAACTGTTGAATATATATATATATATATATATATATATATATATATATATATATATATATATATATATATATATATATATATATATATATATATATATATATATATATATTAGTGTGTTCTATCCTCATCATGTCCCCTGGAGCTTGCAGCACTTCATAAACTGTCGTTCCTGTTGTAAATTCCTGTGATGGTGGTAATCTCATGCTGGTTAGTTCTACGCGGGTGTGCGCCACGCCCACGCCGTCACCTATACTCGCTCTAGCTCGACGTTAGGAAAAAAAAGCCAGTGCAGTCGAAAACAGACATTTCTGTTACACAGATACACACGCATATTTACAGACATCGCGTTCAGAGATTGATAGATATCATTTACGTCGTCGTATGCTATGCTAAACGTGAAGAAAGTTGCTTACGGACGCTTTAAAATGAACAGCAAAATGAAAAAAAAACCAACTTTTTTCTCTTGTTGAATCGCATTTACAGAGTCTGTTATGAAGTTGATGGGAAATTGTTTTTTTTTTTTTCAGTGCAGTTCCTTTTCTTTTAGCCCTGTATACGCTAAAAACAGACACGCTCGAGCATATCTATAGCGAAATAATGTTAATCCGCCACGTGCAGAAACCCAGAGACGGAAGAATCTTTAGTATTTGGATTATTCCCGCGCCTAAATCTCAAGAAAAGGGTTCGGTCCAGGATGATTTCAAAAATATCTGGCGCAAGCTGTGCGAGTTTTCCCGCCCGGAAAGATCATTTGCAATAAAGCGAAGTGTTTTCCGATACTGTCGCGCAAAAATGTCAGAACGGAACGGAACGAAAGTAGCACCGATAAGGACATACGCGTTAAAAAACGGTCAACTTAACAAAACCGACTGAGCTAATTTCGAATAAAATAAAATAAAAATAAAATACGTTCCTTAAAAAAAAAAAAAAAAAAAAAAAAAACAAAAAAAAAAAAAAAAATTATAAAAACAAAAACAAAAATAAAAAAAAAAAACACAAAAAAACCAAACCAAACCACACCGGGGAAAAAATTTTTTCTCGGTGGTTAAAAGTTTTTTTCATTCACATCCAAAGACAACACATGGGAGGTTTGCCTGCGAGGATAAAGAACGTAGATGTTTGGATTACACTTCCTGTGTACACACACACACACACACACACACACACACTCATCGCTGCTCAGTTGTCTGAGCTTCTCCTTCACTCCGTGTTAATACACACACAGGTCAGGGAACTTCATCTCGTAGATGGGGACGGAGCGGGTCTGGGTCTGGCCGTAGCTGGCTGTGATGGTGCCTGATGGGCTGGGAGGAGGCCTGCAGGGGAGAGAAGAGAAGAACCCAGAAGCAGTTACAACCCACACCAGCACACTCACAAGCTCCGCCCACAAAACACTCCGCGCCTGAGGTGCACTTTTCCAGCCACAAGATTGTTGTGTGCACCTTTCTTTCCTTCAATCTTGCTATCGTTCTTTAATTCCTGCCTTCCTTTCGTCTTTCCTTTCTACCTCCCTTCATGCGTCGCTTCCTCTTTTCCCTTCTTTCCTTGCTTATTTCCATCCTTGTTCTTTCTTTTTTTCCTACCTTCCTTCATTCATTACTCCTTTTTTCTTTCCTTCCACACTTCCTTCCTTTTTCTTTCCTCCTCTCATTTCTTTTTTCTTTTATCTCTTCATCATTCATTTGTTCTTATAACTTTCGTTCTTTCCTCCCTTCATTTATTGCTTCCATCCTTCATTCTTTCCTCCTTTATGTTCTTCTTGTTTACTTGACTTCTTCCTTCTTTCTTTTCTTACAACCTTCCTTCTTTCATTCCTTCTACCTAGCCTTCTTTTTGTTCATTCCTTTCCTTTCTTCTTTCTTTCATCCATTCATAGTTTCCCACTTTTCTTCCTTATTATTTTTTTGCTGATTTATGTCATTGTTCTTTTTTCTTTTTCTTCCTTTCTTCCTCCCATCATCGGGTCCTTTTTTTCCCCTCCCTTCTTTGTTTCATTCATCTTTCGCCTTTCCTTGCATATTTCCTTCCTTGTTCTTTCCTTCTTTCCATCGCTCTTCCTTCCTTCCTTCCTTCATTGCTACCTTTTTTCCTTCTTCCCTTCCTTTGGATTCTTTTTCCTTTCATTACTTCTTCCTTCCTTCCTTCCTTCCTTCATTCGTTGCTTCCATCCTTCATTCTTCCCTCCTTTATGTTCGCCTGTTCCCTTCCTTCGTTCTCCTTGTGTTCCTTCCATCCTTACAAACTTCTTTCTTTCTTCCATTCTTCGTTCCTTCCACCCACCATTCTTCCCCTTTTTGTGTTCATCCCTCCCTTTCCTGTTTTTTCCTTCCTTCATCTGTTTGTCGTTTCCTTTCTTCCTTTCTTATTTCCTTGCTGAGTCGCTTCCTTTTTTCTTGCCTCCTTTGTTCTTTCCTTGATTACCCTAAAGCGTGTGTGAAAGAAAGTCGAAAGCAGCCGTCGCGGTTACGCTTTTGCGTGTAACACGTGGGACATTTGCCGCATGACGCTGTAACCCACCTGATTGTGATCTCGAAGATCTGGCTGAGTTTGCTCTGTAACATCGTGGCCTGAGGAGAAACAGAAGCACGTGAGCAGAGGAAGTGAACACATAATCCACATGACCCTCAAATATATCCGAGAAAAAATCCTCACTCGGGCTCCGCAGTGTGCGGCGATCTCCTCGAACGGAGCCTTCTGGAACTTCTCCACCACCTGCCTCCTCCGCTCTCGCTCCTGCTCCTCCATCCCTACACTGTCCACTGCAGAACACACACACACACACACACACACTCGCTCGATCAACATCTACACACACTTTATGCAGAGTCTCAGTAATAACGACCCAGGTGACTGTATTTGGTCTATAGTGGTTTGCGTAAAGTATTGGCACCCGTCTACTCCGTCCATCGTGGAGCGGATATTCTCAGCTCTTTAATTCTCTCCTTCCTTTTGTCTTTCATTCATTCATTCTTCCGCTCGTTCCTCCCTTGCTTTCTTCCCCTTCATCCACCCATTTACTTCCTTTTGTCTGTCCTCCTTTCCCTTCTTCTTTCAGTTCATTTATTCCTTCCTAGCTTATCTATCCAGATTTATACACCAAGTATTGGCACCCGTCTACTCTGTCCATCACTGATGCGAGACTGTTTTCCTACCTTCCTTCCTTCATCCTCTCTCATTATTTTCCCTTCTTCTTTCATTTCATTTCTTCCTTTGTTTCTTCCTAGCTTATCTACCCAGATGTATACACTTACCATCATTCTTTTATTTCTTCCTCTCTTCCTTCCTTATTGGCCTAGTCATTCAATGTTTTTTTTTTTTTTAAATTATTTGATGTCTTTAGTGCGTTTCTATTTTTCCAAAACTGTAACAGGCTACAGGGGGGAAAAAAAAAAGAAAAGAACAGAACGATTTTAAAATAAGTATTGGCACCCATTGACTCTTTTTTGGGTTTGTTTTTACTTCCTTCCATTCTTCTCTCTTTCATTCCTTTTCTTTCTCTCTTTCCCCCTTCCTCTTTCTTTCCATCCATCCCTCCCTTGCTTTCTTTCCTCGCTCCTTTCCTTCCTTGATCCATTCCTTCACTGATTTATTTCTTTTCATCCTTCCTCCTCTCCCTTCTTCTTTCATTTCATTTCTTCCTTTACTCCTTCCTAGCTTATCTATCCAGATCTACACACCTCACATCATTCTTTCCCTTTCCCTTCTTTTATTACTTCCTTCCCTCTGTATCGCCTCGGAGTCATCCGATCTGCAACAGTCGCTTCGGCCGAAAGTCAAGTTCGGTGCCGAAATGTACTTTATTAACATCGATGAACGGACCGAGTCCTGTCTCTGACTGGAACATCTCTCCTTATGTTCGCTCACTGACAAGACAAGCCTCGTATTTCTGTCCTCCGTGATGGTTTCTCTCTCTCTCTCTCTCTCTCTCTCTCTCGCCCCATATCGAGCTGTGACCTGATTGGCCGAGCGTTTAAAAGAAAACCAAAGAAGTTCAATCTGTTTTAAAAGCATTCTTCTTTGACTTCAGATGGTCGAGGACATAAGGCCTAGTCTGAGACCAGCCCGTGATCCATACGGTGAGCGTCGGGAAGATTTCGCACATTTTTCCAGCAGAACGTAACGAGGAACACGTTTCTGGAGAGCCAGTGAAGTCCATCTAAACCAGGAGACTCACCTATGGCGTTCTTAAGTGCTTCGAACGTGATTTCCTCAGCTGGTGTTCTCTGTGGAGCAGAAGAACCACCATGATATTAGTGAGCACATTGGAGTGGAAGTGTGTGTGTGTGTGTGTGTGTGTGTGTGTGTGTGTGTGTGTGTGTGTGCGAATATGTGCACGTGTGTGTGTTTTTGACCTCCTCTTTCTCCGGACTGTTTCTGGACTCGACTTCCACCTGGAGAGAGATCGTTTCTCCGATACTTTTTCTCTTCGACAGTCTGTCTTCATCTGGGGGAAAAAAAAAACAACAAACGAACAATCATTTCCCACATCTTTTCCGATTCGATTCGATCCGGTTTGTCCAGCAGGACGTTTTGCATTTCTCTCACGCTGGCATGTTAGGATGACTCAGCTCTGATTTACATCTCTCTGTACCTGTGAACTGAGGGATGTATGGTGTCGCGAGTCTCTCGGTGCTGTAGCCACTTCCTCCTAGCACCTCGGCGATCTTCGCCTGCTGGAACAGAACTTCTCCCGCCGGCTTCTCCAGCGTCTCCGGAATCCTGCCGCACGAACGCGGGGGATTTAAAAAAAAAAAAAAAAAAAAAAAAAGGAAAGAGAAGAGAAGAAGAAGCGCTTTATTTTCCCAAACAAACAAGGTTACGTCTTCGCGGTTACGAGTGCCCCGAGTCAACAGCTTCGCTAAAGTAGCGCGAGGCAGCTTTCGTCTGTGAAGGTCAGCGATTAACGGCTCCATTCACCACAGAATTACTCCGTTCAATAGAGTCATGGACAATATCCAAGCGTTTCTAAAAGCCAGCGAGGCTGAGTGACTCATGGGCTCCGGGTCTCTAATGGACGAGGTCAGGCTGATACAAAACATGCATAACACACACACACACACACACACACACACACACACACACACTAAACCCCAATTTCACTTAGAACTGGAGTCCATCCTTCTTTTGTTTTTCCTTTTCCACGATGTTTCTTTCCTTCCTTCTTTTATTCATTCCTCCTTCTTTCAGTCTTACCGTCCCTCTTTCTTTCGTTCCGTCCCTCTTTCCATCGTTCCCTCTTTCTTACACTCTTAAAGAATGTCTTCCCCACTTTCTTTTCGTTCTTTACTACTAGCTTTTGTTCCATCTGTCTTTCCTTCAGTCCGTCTTTCCCTCCTTCCCTTTTGTTCGTTCTTTACTACTACCTTACGTTCCCTCCATCTTCCCTTCATTCCGTCTTTCCCTCTTTCTTTCTTTTGTTCCTTCGTTCTTTCCTAACTTTTCTTCTTTTTTTTCGTGCCTTTCTTCTTTCATTTCTCCCTTCTCTCTCCTGTATTCTGCGTGTTATCTTCCAGTCTTCCTTTTTTCCTTCCGTCATTCGTTCCCCCTTTCCTTCCTTCACCCCTTCATTCCTTACTATCTCTCGCCCGTTCCATCCTTCCGTCCTGTTTCTATTCACTCCTTCTTCTTTCATCCTTACTTTCTTTTGTTCCTTCGTTCTTTACTACTACCTTTCGTTCCACCCGTCTTTCGTTCAGTCAAACCCCCCCCTGTAGTTACTTCCACGCAGACAGTAACCTGAGCTTGGGATGGAACTGGAGAGACAAACAGAAACAGACAGACAGAGACTCACCTTGGACTTTCGATGAAGACATCTTCTGGCAAAAGAAATGAGCATTCTTTCTGTCTCATCTCGATCACCTGCAACAAACAAACAAACACATAAATAAGACCGATACGAGTAGGAAAGCTGCACTGCTTGCACAGACTTTCACAGCACGTAAGCCCGCTGCATTTCTCATCCTGAGCACATGGTTGTGTATGAGGAGGTCGGAGAAACGGCACGGACCTCGTGGACGTGCTGGCAGAAGGTGGGCAGGGTGGTGAGCTGGCACATGAGGTTGAGGTAGGCAGCGGAGAGAGCGTGAACAGCACAGCGGTTAAACACCGGCAACGACTCCTCGCTGACTAAAGCCAAGTCCTGCACACACACACACACACACACACAGAGAATGATGACGAAGTGCTACATCACATTCACAAAAACGCGCTCCTGTCGTCTCTTACGTTATAGCAGCCTCTTTTTTTCCCCCTCAGCTCCAGTAATTTAATCTGTGCTACGATTATTTATTTATTTTCTACACCAGAAGTCATCTCGGGATTGGAAGGAATTCTGCGGAATGTTGCTACACTACACCGTAACGATTGCGCTGTAATGAATATATATATTCATTTTTCCGCTTCCCTGCTCGTGCTTCTTCGTTGAACCCTACAGCGCTTTGGGTCTGGAGGAGCTTGATATAAACAGTCAGGACTTAAAGAGACGGAGTGTCCCGCCCTCGTCCTGTCTCACCTGCAGGGCCAGAGCGAGGCGAATGAGATCCACCACCACCTCCTCGTTAGCCAGCTCCATGCTGATCAGAGCCAGGAGAGAGTAGAGCATCTCGAAGTGCGGCTGCACGCTGCTCTGCTCCTTACACGACAGGTAAATGTGTCTGTAGAGCTGCTGGGCATGCTGCAACACACACACACACACACGACCTTAAAGAGCCAAACCAAAGACAGAACGAGAACGGTGCGAGGTTAAGGTTAAGAGCGTACCTTCTTCATGAAGAGGTTGTCCTGACGGGAACACTTCTCCATCTTGAGCTTAAGCATGGAAATGTCCGAGATGATGCTACAGAAGGACAGTTGATTTGTTAATCGATGTCGTTTCTATAGTAACGGCTCAATCACAGGCACTTGTATCGTGGACGCGACACACTTTACTCGTAGACACGGTGACGTTTTCTGCGAGGAGACATTTCTCCGAAACAGAAGAGTTACATGAAAGTCACGCATGCAAACCTGACGGTGGAGAACTTAGGGAGGTTGTCATGGCGATCGATGAGGCTGACGAGGATTTCCAGGACGAGCAGGCGGACGTCCGGGTCCTCCAGTAGCGCGAAGGACAGGAGCGGGTCCAGGAAGGAGCTGGGCAGAGCCGTCAGCATGTTGGTGCTCTGGAAGCCGCACGTCACCTACACGGCAGAGGCACGTGAGCTTCACACGTTCAGTACGGTCTACTTTAGTTACGTCGTTTAGAGATCGTACCTGTCTTAGAGACTTCAGCAACATGACCTGAATCATCCGGTCACCCTCAGACCTGAAAAACACAGACGGGTCACTTTCAGCTCTCACAGCGAGCAGTGAACGTTTTGCTTTTTTTATATAAAAAATTTATAATTACAAAATGTGTTTATTAAAAAAAAAAGTTATTCAGTATTATTTGTAAAAATTAAATGCAACACTGTATTGCTAGCAGCTTGTGAGCAAACTTATATACAGTGATGCGTCTCATGTATCGTAGGCATGCCTTCGAGAATCGCGATGGTATTTCTGTCATATCGTGCACCTCTAGATACAAGGGTTTTAAAAATAAATAAATAAATAATAATCATCATCAAATCAAATTTATGCATGAACGATTCAATCAATCTAAACAAGAAGTCATCAGCTCTAGATGTTCATGCTTCTTCACGATGTTTTACACACTTCTGATGAAGGTAAAGAGCTGGATTTTGCTCCACTAGTACATCAGTGGCTGCAGTACCCACCCAGAGTCTGTGGGTGGCAGTGTAAGGTGCATTCCAGGAATCGGGATCTTCCCCATGATGAAGAGCATCACCTCAGAGCGCTGGTACGTAGGCAGAGTGCTGGCAAAGGAACCTGAAACAGCAGACAAACAGCACAAAACAATATTAAATAAAACAAATTAATACAGTAATTAGGTTGTAATGACGCACTCCGGTCACAATTCGATTTGACTCACGATATCGGCTTCAAGATTCGATTCAACTCATGATATTGGCTTCGAGATTAGATTCACGATACTCGCGTCGCGAGCCGATTCGATTCACGATACTGGCTTCGCGAGCCGATTCGATTGACGATACTGGCTTCACGAATGACCGATTGATCTGATACTGGCTTCCGGAACTACGATTGATCGATACTGGCTTCGTGAGCCGATCTGATTCACGATACTGGCTTCACGAGTCGATCTGACCACGATACTGGTCACGAACCCATCTGATTCACGATACTGGCTTCATGAACCATCTCGATTCAACGATACCGGCGCATGAACATCTGACCACGTATACTGGCTTCGCGGGAAATGATCTCGATTCGATGACACTGGCTTCACGAACCCATTCGACTCACGATACTGGCTTCGCATGAATGATTCGACCACGACACCTTGGCTTCACGAGCCGATCTGATTCACGATACTGGCTTCATGAGCCGATCTCGATTCACGATACTGGCTCGCGAACGATCCGGATTCACGATATCACTTCCTACGGAAATGATCTCGATCCACGATACTGGTCACGAACGATCCGATCTACGATACTCGTCAATGGTTCGATCCTGTCCAACGATACTGGTCACGAGCCATTCGATTCACAACTGGCTTCATGAACATCTCGATCCACGATACCTCGCTCACGAGCCGATTCGATCTGACACCGATCAACGATTCCATCTGATCCACGATACTGGCTTCACGAAACCATCTCGATTCACGATACGGCTCATGGTTCGATCCGATTCAACGATACTGGCTCACGATTCCATTACCAACCACGTAACTGATCACAACATACTGGTCATGGCATTCGACCACGATACTGGCTTCATGAAATGATCTGATTCACGATACTGGCTTAGCCGACCGATCATCGATACTGGCTTCATGGTTTCATCTGGATTCACGACACTATGGCTTCACGAATGATCTCGATTCACGATACTGGCTTCACGAACTGATTCGACCGCATACTGGTTTGCGAATGATTCCATCTGACGATACTGGCTTCACGGAAATGACCGATTCACGATACTGGCTTCGCCGGAACCGATCTCGATTCACGATACTGGCTTCATGAGCCGATCCGACCACTCGATACTGGCTCATGAATGATTCGATTCACGATACTGGCTTCACGAACTGTATCTGATCATACTGGCTTCGTGTAGCCATCCGATTCACGATACTGGCTTCGCGAGCCGATTCGATTCACGATACTGCTCCGGAATGATTCGACGACGATACTACCAATGAGCCGATTGATTCACGATACTGGCTTCATGAGCCGATTCATTCACGATACTGGCTTCATGAACTGTATCTGATTCACGATACTGGCTTCGCGAGCACCGATTCACGATACTGGTCATGAGCCACCGATTCACGATACTGGCTCGTGTAGTCGATCCGATTCACGATACATCGTTTGTCGTATCTATTCACGACACCGGCTTCATGAAGCCGATCTGGATTCACGCATACTGGTCACGGAAATGATCTTGATTCACGATACTGGCTTCAGCGAGCCGATCTCGACGACGTATTCGGGTTTCGAGCCGATCTGATTCACGATACTGGCTTCGTGAAATGATTCCGACCACGATACTGGCTCGTGACGATTCGATTCACGATACTGGCTTCATGAGCATATCCGATTCGACGATACCGGCTTTGCACATCCTCATTCACCATACTGGCTCTCACGATTCATCCGACCATACTGGCTTCGCGAACGATCCGATTATCTATACTGGCTCATGAAATGATCCGATTGATCTACTGGCTTCAGCCGATTCGATTGATCGATACTGGTCATGAGCGATCTATCGATAGTTCATGATTCGATTCACCATACTGGTTTCGCTGAGCCGATCCGATTCACGACATCATCATGGAACCATCCGACACTTGATACTGGCTTCATGAACCGATTCGATTGACGATACTGGCTTCATGAGTCGATCTGAGACATACTGCTCGTGACCGATTCGATTGACGATACTGGCTTCACGACCGTCGATACGATACTGGCTCGGATTGCTGGCTTACGATTTTACGTATACTGGCTTCGTAACGATTCGATTCACATACTGGCTTCTGAGCCGATTCGATACGAACGTCACCGATGGCTCACGAGCCGTTAATACTGGCTCTGATACATCTGGCTTCGTGAAATTTCGACTGGTTATGAATGACGTTGAATACGATACGTTTTGAATTCGTTCACGATACTGGCTTCTGAATCTGATTCATACACTGGCTTCAGAGCCGATTCGATTCACGATACTGGCTTCGCGAGCCGATTCGATTCACGATACTGGCTTCGCGAGCCGATTCGATTCACGATACAGGTGTCACGAGTCGATTCGATTCACGACGCTGGCTTTCACGATTCAATTTCATTCAATAAATGTCGTTTAAAAGCAACGAAAGTGAAGAGCCCTTTTTTAAAGGTTCCAACATGGCCGTGTAACCGTAATCCATGTCGGTCGTTCTAGTCCAGAACTAATCAGGCCCAGCGCAAGATCATTATATGTAAACTCTATGGGTTGCATAGTCTAGGAACACACAAAGTCCACCCTCACACACACACACACACACCTACCTATGGTTTTTATGACAGCTTCTTGGAGCTGCCTCTCTTCATGCTCGTTGACGGTTTTGTTCCCTGTGGTGTTGGCATCGTAAAATCCGCTGAGCTCGTAGTCCACACTGAGCTTCAGATGCCTGAGGAGAGTGTTAAACACCTCCAGCACAGTAGGACCTGAAATACACACGCGATTCAGATAGGATTCATACAACTGTAGCACTCCTTGGTGATCTTAAGGCCATCTTTACACGTGAACGCCTTTTCAAGGTCACGCGAAACTCACCCTGCATCAATGTTTATTCCCACAACCGAAAAAAAACCCACCAAGAGACTAGAAGCACCAACAGTTTTACCCTCAATAAGAAATACCCCAAACCTCCATACCCAGATGCTCTGTTCTGCTAAACCAGAGCATCCCGGGGCTTCATTTGCATATCATTTGCACTGAGTGGTGCTTGAAAGAACATGTGACCTAAAACATCATCAGATCATCAAACATCATCATCAAGTCCTAAAAGTAGATAAAGAGAAGCCAGTTAAACAAACGAGACACAAATATTATACTTGGTCGTCGATTTATTGAGGAAAACGATCCAATATTACATAACTGAGAGTGCTAAAAGTATGTGAACCTCTAGGCTTAGCAGTTGATTTGAAGGTGAAATTAGAGTCAGGTGTTCTATCAGAGTCTGATCTTTGTGGAAGTGTATCATGGCACGAACAAACGGGATTCCTGAGGACCTCAGAAAAAGAGTTGTTGATGCCCATCAGACTGGAAAAGGTTACAAAACCGTCTCTAAAGAATTTGGACTCGTCCAATCCACAGTCAGAGAGATTGTGTACAGATGGAGGGAATTTAAGACCAGTCTTCCCCTCCCCATGAGTGGAGACCAACAAAGAGCACTCCAAGAGCAAGACGTGGAATAGTCCACGAGGTCACAGAGGAACCCGGGGTAACTTCTGAGCAACTAAAGTCCTCTCTCATATTGGCTGATGTTAATGTTTATGAGTCCACCATCAGGAGAACACTGAACAGTAATGGTGTGCATGGTAGGGTTGCAAGGAGAAAGTCACTACTCTCCATAAAGAACACTGCTGAATGTCTGCAGTTTGTTAAAGATCACGTTGACAAGCCAGAAGGTTATTGGAAAAGTGTTTCATGGAAGGATGGATGAGACTAAAATAGAACTTTTGGTTTAAATGAGAAGGCCTATGTTTGGAGAAAGGAAAACACATAAGAACTTTATCCCATCTGTGAAACATGCTGGTGGTAGGATCGTGGTTTGGACCTGTTTCGCTGCATCTGGACCAGGATGACTTGCCTTCATTGATGGAACAATGAATTCTGAATTAATCCAGTGTGTTTTAAAGGAAAATATCAGGATATCTGATATAGAGAACGTGAGTCATGCAGCAAGACATCGACTCTAATCACATGAGACGTTCTACCAAAGAACGTTTAAAGAAGAGTAAAGCGAATGTTTTGGAACGGCCGAGTCAAAGTCCTGACCGTAATCCAGTAGAAATGTTGTGGAAGGACCTGAAGCGAGCAGTTCATGTGAGGAAACCCACCAACATTCCAGAGTTGAAGTTGTTCTGTACCGAGGAACGGGATTAAACTCCTCCGGGACGACGTGCAGGACCGATCAACACTTACCCCAAACGTTTACTGCACAAGGAGGTCACAGCAGATACTTAAAGCAAAGATTCACATACTTTTACCCCTCATGGATACGTAATATTGGATGATCTTCCTCAATAAATAAATGACCAAGTAGAATATTCTTGCCTCATTTGTTTAATTGGGTTCTCTTGATCTACTTTTAGGACTTCTAATGATGATGTAATGATGTTTTACGTCACATTTATGCAGAAATGTAGAAAATTCTAAAAAGGTTCACAAACTTTCAAGCACCACTGCATGCCTGATTTTCTCCGTCCGTTTCTACCTGCTGATATTGTGTGACTCAGCTCCAGATGGTTTAACGAAACGACGCATCGTATAGGAAACGTCCAGGGTGAAAGACATGATTAATATATATATATATATATATATATAAAAAACAGTAAGACGTCAGCAGGGAGTACTTCACAGGCTATGGAAATGCCTCCCTCTAGTGGTTACGCTGTGACACCTTCACGTCGGAGGCTTCGTTAAACGTTCCTCATGCTCAGTAATCATTAAGCGTTACTAAATAACATGTTTGATGAAGAAGAACCGAATAAGAAGCTAGGAGTTTAAAGGATTCCGTGTTTATTGATCACATGATCATTAAAAAGAGGTGTGAGAGCAAAGAAAACAATAAAATGACTGGTTTGGTCATTTTATTTACGGTGAACGACATGACGTCGCGTGCTGATCGTCATGATGCCGGGTTCAGGAGACCTTCCCGACTTTCCGGGTTGAGGCGGTCCAATATTTTCAAAGTGTGGATCCGTGCACACTTTTTCAGCTAATATTGCCCAAAACTCCTTGCTTGAGAGAGGAGGAGGAAGAGGAGGAGGTGAAGGAGGAGAAGAAGGAGGAGATGAAGGAGGAGGCAAAGGTGGAGGAGAAAGAGGAGAAGATGGAGGAGGAGAAATGGGAGAAGGAGGAGAAGGTGGAGAAATGGGAGGAGAAGGTGAAGAAGAAGGAGGAGAAGGTGGAGAAGAAAGAGATGGTGGAGGAGGAGGAGGAAAAGGAGGAGAAAGAGGAGACGGTGGAGGAGGAGGAGGAAAAGGAGGAGAAAGAGGAGACGGTGGAGGAGGAGGAGGAGAAGGTGGAGGAGAAAGGAGACGGTGGAGGGGAAGGCGGAGCGGAAAAAGGAGAAGGTGGAGGAGAAGAAGGCGGAGCAGAAAGAGGAGAAGGTGGAGGAGGAGAAAGAGGAGAAGGTGGAGGAGGAGAAGGAGCAGGAGGAGAAGGTGGAGGAGAAAGAGGAGAAGGAGGAGGAGAGAAGGTGGAGGAGAAAGAGGAGGAGTTTTGTGACGGGTTGCTTCGCAAGAATTTGAGAAAGCATTTTAGAGAGGTGTAACATGGGAAAATAAATCAAGGGGACGGTCAATTAAATTCCATAGTGTAAGTGATATAAGGAATAACGAATGAAGAAAAGCTGAAATGTGATGAGGAGGTTGTTTACAGTGACGGTGTGCGTAACTAGGCAACAGCGCTCTCTTGCGTTACATGACGTGTCGGCGTACCAGGTACTTGTGTACTCGTTTGCTGCACACTCAAAGGTAGGTACTTTGCCTTGACAAAAAGAGTCCATACTTTTAGTGTGGAGTCTAAATAGGCGAACTGACGCTATACAATGAAGTTTAACTCTACGGCAAAAGTAGACTTGGCAACTAAACGTAGAAATATGCGTGAAATCAAACTGAAGCTTAATAACGGCAGCGCCGTTAAGAGAAATGTCACAATCTGCAGTGAATATCTCCGAGATGATCTTCTCGGGTTTATTTCAGGCTACCGGGACGAGATGATTTAGACATTTCACACACAGACACGTGAATTTTCTCTCCATGTGCACGCTGGTAGTGAAAAAAAAAACTCACCCACAGATCCGCTGGCTGCTATAGCAGCGGCCTCCAGGAGAACCTCCACGATCCCGGCGCGAACCTTAGCCGAGGTCTTACTGTTAGCGTCCAGGTGACCCAGGAGCTGCTGGATAACCAGGTGAGAGTGCTGCGACTGAACACACACACACACACACACACACACACACACACACACCACAGAGATAGAGTGAGAGAGTCTGTTTGCGTTCTTAAACAAACTCCGGCTCCAAGCGTCTCGTAAGAATGCTGGTTCTGAATTCAGGACTCAGGAATTTGAACGCTAAAACACTTCAGGAGTAATCTAGAACATCGCTAACGCTCCTAAAAACGACACGTTTCAACAATATCAGCTAAATAACTGTCCTTACTCTCTCTTTTGATCCGATTTATTGTTATTATTATTATTATCATCATCATCATCATCATCATCCGTGATGCAGATGAAACAGATCGGTCATGAGGACGCTGTTCGTCTCCGCTGTAGCTTCGGATGCAGATCGTGTCCAAAAAAACCCCCAAAAAACCTTGAAATATTGACAATGAAATCGAACACGTCACTAACGAGATGTTTGTTCTTCTTACTCGACTCCTAACGTGAAGCCTGATTGGTCAGGAAACTAACTAACAAACAAACAAACAAAGAAACAAACAAAAATAAAAAGCCCCTTGACGTCACTCTGTGCTCTTCAGAATTTTTTTTCTCCACTGCCACCATGAAAACCCCCCAAATATTGGAAACCTGACCTTCCTTAAATAAATAAATAAATAAACAAACAAACAAACGACCGCGTTTCCCGTAGGATTGTGTAAAGCTTCGAGGGAAAAAAAGCCAAAGCATGACAAGCAGCTTGAACATGAAAAGTCTCAGCTCGGATCTTTAAGGAGGTAAACGGTATGAAAACGAGAGCGAGCGCGTTTATGAACACAACCTCTGTTGAATCTTACTGACAGATTTATAATGTTCCTTTTCGGAGGGAAACACACACACACACACACACACACACACACCCACCCCTGATAGGAGAACCCCTCACCTGAATGGAGTACATGATGATCTTAAAGCAGCGCACTGCGAATGTTTTTCCTTCCCACAGAGAGTGATTATCAAGATGCCTTGGAGGAAACGCCGAGCACACGAGAGAGAGAGAGAGAGAGAGAGAGAGAGAGAGAGAGAGAGAGAGAGAGAAAGAGAGAGAGAGAGAGAGAAAAAAGAGAGAGAGAGAAATAAGCAGAGCCTGAACATGATGATAATAAATCATAATAGGTTTTAATTATACAGCACTTTTCCACAGCTCAAGGACACTTTACATTCTAAAGTAGTGGGACACAGACGATCATCTGAAGAGTAAACAGAAACCGGGGGATGGGGGGGGATGGGGTGTCTCTTACATGAGGACGGGAGTGACTGCGTTCTTGATGTTGCCGTAGGCGGCGCGGCCCAGCAGCTCCCGAAAACAGCGCTCAGTCAGTTCAGCTGGGCTTTCCTTCTCCTTCTCGGTGGCCTGCAGCGGAGACGGGGAACGGCTACACACACACACACACACACACACACACACACACACACACAGATACAAGTTACAGAAGGGAAGTTGGTAATAAAACGTGTATTACTGTACACTGAGAGAATCAGGCTGAGCTCCAGGACTTCATCTGATGCAATGGTAGAAGCTCGGAGCTTAATTAACGCTCGTGATGAGCTCGAGGCTTGCAGCGCTCCTCAGCGTGAGCTCACAGTGTTTTCCCCATTACTCTCACCAATTTTCCATTATTTATTCAGCAGCCTATTCTTGTCCCTGCTCGTTTCCTGAGTTCCACCACCTGGTACGGCTGCGGGAACCTGGTACAGAATTTCTGACTCTAAATAAAGGGGTCGATGTACAGAATGAGACAAAGAACCGATTTCAAAAAGATCAAATAAATAAAGTCTTGTTCAATGCGACAGGGAAGAGTTTGGAGCCTGGCATTTCCACTTCAGCGTGTAAGGATGAGGCGGGCTCGGTCCACTTTCATGTGAGAACGCGATTCGACTCGGAATCGACTCGACTGCGGGAAGTGAATCGGACATGCCGTGAATCTTTTGTTTCTTTTTAAATCTATCTTCAAGTTAATAAGACAAAAAAAAAAAAGAATCAAACAATAGCGTTCATTAGAAACAATAAACGAAAAAAAAAGATGTCGGAAAAAGTAAACTTGCAAACGCCGACACTGGAGACTCCTTCCATAAACGCTAAATAAACATTTCCTTACTTCAACAAAACGTCACCAGATCAACAGTGAATGTTTTCTATAATATCCGTGTTAATTATCTATTACTCTTGGATTTTTTTTTTTTAAATGAACGTGTTAATAGGCTCACCTTCCACTTTAATAGATAAATAATAAACTTAATAATAAGTAATAATATAATAATAAACTTTAACCTGTGCACTCATGCGGTTATCTAAAATCAGCCAATCGTGTGGTGGCAGCACAATGCAGAAAATCAAGCACTGGTGGCTTGGCGGTTAAGGCTCTGGGTTATTGATCGGAAGGTCGGGGGGTTCACTGCCAAGCTGCCACTGTTGGGCCCTTGACCCTCTCTGCTCCAGGGGGCGCTGTATCATGGCTTACCATACAATAAAGACTCTATCGATCGTAAAATTCATGCAGGTCCAGGTCTTCAGTTCAAATCAAACATCAGAAGGAAGAAAACGTCTGATTTAACCGTGGCATGGATGTTTGTACCAGATGGGCTGGCTGAAACACCTTGCTGATCAGAGAAGAATGATCAGACTGCTCGGAGTAACTCACATAAGCACTCGATACAACCGTGCTGAGCAGAAAAGCAGCTCAGAACGCACGTCGCATCACACCTTGAAGCTCTTCACCTGTACCTGCATTAAACTGACCACTGAAGGTATAATTTACGGCTGTGATTTATCTTCTGACCAATCAGCATCCAGAGTTCGACCCCTCCCAGGCTTTTGGCACTTGGTTATTTAAGAAAAAAAGAAAGACGTCCGAATCTAAGCCAAAGGCGCCGAATTTCAACTGTGTCCAAAAGTAGATCAGACAGAAAAACACGTCGTGTTCACTGGAGTGAGCGCGTGACAAATACGTGCCTGAGAAACAAGTCTGTGAAGTGAACTCTCCCTCATTCGGTCCTCTCTTCCCCTGATAATGACGGTCGAGAGAGAGTTAATAATAAGCTGCCATTCACAGTAAGAGCCAATTAGCACTTCAAACAGCAGAATAGGAGTAATTAACGTCTCCTCCGGTGCTGTAATTACGCCCGTTAGTGGCCACATCGACGGGGAAACGCGGCAGGAGAGCGAGCGCGCACGGGAAGAAAGAACCAAACCCCCGTCAGAACTGTGCATCAGTACACCAGGATCACCAGCACGAGCTCGCGCAAAACTGACCCGCACTCTCACGGGACCTCTCTCGTTACAATTACTTACCAGAAATCTCCACACTGACGCACATTTAAAATGTTTCTGCTGAAATATTTATCAGGAGTTTCAGCGATTCTGGTGCTTGTGTTTGTTGATGCTGTATTTTCATTATTCCTGCGAGAGTTCAGCGGTTTGTGCGTCGTCACGGCTCTTCAAACAGGATCGTAGTCTCGCTAGAGGATCTTTTATATCGTTAAACGCTTAAACGTCGTTAGACTCAAACGAAGCGTATATAGAACGCCAAATAAAGTTCAAATTCGCCAACGTGTGCTGTAAGTAATCATGCGAGAGCTACGACCACGATAACGAGCTACTTATGTTCGTACACGACGTTAGCGGAGACTTCGTCCGCCATTTTGTTTTGTTTCCGAGCCGAGAGGCTTCATTTCCGGTAAGAGCGTCGACGCTTCCTGGTTTTTGCAGTGCATTGTGGGGAGCGAACGATGAAGGATTACACGATCGAGATTAGCCCTTAAGATGGCCGACTCCCTGATCGGCCCGCCGACTGCTGAACTCGGGAGCTGATCGAGACGCGCCCAGTGTTGTTTCTAGCGCAGCAGCTACGATGCTGTTTAAAATAGTTTCCGTTTGCTCCGAAAGGGGAGCACAAGGACTTCTTTTCGCACTCACCATTTTCCAATGGCATCATATTAACGAGAAATAGCGAGAGACGCTGGATACAATGTCCCAGAATGCAACGCAGCTATACGACCACGAGTTACATCAAACACTTGACTCGGCTCGTCGAGATGTTAGCATGAACGCCGAAGCTTTGGAAGCTGAACAGTTTGAGCAGATGAGAGAGAGAGAGAGAGAGAGAGAGAGAGCTATCAGCGGGTAGAACGGCATTGTGGGTAACCTTTAAACAAAGTGAAAACAGACCAACAAGACACGACTGAGTCGTCCTCACCTCTCCGTGCCTTCTCCAGACTGTAGGTTGAACAGCAGAGACGGCACAATCTTGTCCATGTGCTGCGGGTCCCAGATGTTCGCCTGCAGTTCATCGTTGACTGTCTTCCTCACCACTCCCTGCAGCCCTTTTATACCAGCCATGCGGATTCTGAGACACCGAGACATTCAGAAACAACACAAAATGATACAAAAGTCATCAATGCTCCACAAATGAGGATAATAACTCGTCAGATGACAAGATCCTGATAAAATCATATCGGACATATTCAGGGATCGGTTTGGCGAGGTCGGTAAATATTCAGAGCTGATCATATGTAGGCATTACTAACGAAAAAACCCGAGCGCATGTTGTCGGACACGGCAGTTTGGAGAATTTACATAGTTCAGTGGTCAGGGCACTTCAGAGAGTCGGTAAATTTAACTTCGCAAAATCCTTCCGGTGTGCTTTATCGTTCGCTCCCTACAAAAAAAATCCCACAATGCACCGCACAAACCAAGGAAGCGTCGACACTCACTATGTTCCCTTAACGGAAGTGACCATGTTTTCTGAAGCCTCTCGGCTCGGAAACAAAAAAAATGGCGGATGAACACTCAGCTAACGTCGTCTACGAACATAAATAGCCTGTTATCGTGGTCGTAGCTCTCGCATGATTACTTACAGCACACGTTGGCGAATTTGAACTTTATTTGGCGTTCTATATACGGTTCGTTTGAGTCTAACGACGTTTAAGTGTTTAACGATATAAAAGATCCTCTAGCGAGACTACGATCCTGTTTGAAAAGCCGTGACCGGAACGCGTGTGATGGAGCGGACAAATTTATACGACGTATAATATCAGAAAGATATCGGTCCTGTGCTTCGTCGATAAACGCCAGCGGTGACGTTTTACGACGCGAGTACGTCGTAGGAAACCGATTCATCGGTGTCCTAATGTGTAGTGAGACAGGGTTCTTACCGCTGTCCCAACTCGTGTACACTATATACCGATTCACCACCTAGAGAGCTGATCGAGACGCGCCCGACGATGTTGTTATTGTCAGCTTGAGGTTATTAGTCATTGTCCACCTAGAGTTACGTTCGCATCCCAAATACGTCGCCCACAACGGGCAAATCACATGACGCTACGAAACGCTATGACGGATGTTAGGAGGCCGTTTTAATCAACACGACAACATTATTCACAATGCATTCAATTGTATGCCGATCCAGGATGTCCGAATTTCATCTTCGATTCGTTTGTTTACATTCCTCGTGCACGAGAAAGCATTGTCGCTGTATTTTCTCACCTGGTGCGGATATCCGGATCCTCAAAGCTGGAGTGGCACATCTCACTAAAGCGTGACACAAAGAAATCATAACTGCGATGGTACGAGGGCGTGTCCTCTTCGATGTTGGCGAACTTGACAAACTGAGGACCGTGGAGAGAACAAAAGTGAGAAGGAAAAAAAATCAAACAGCAAATTAAAAAAACAAACCAAACAAACAAACAGAGGCATTTGTTGAGAGGCGATGATCTCTCCCCATGAACACACAGCGTGTCTTCGTTACGCAGTGGTTAAAATTTAATGCATTGACATTTTCTTCCAAATGAGACCTGGTAGAGAACCATCAGTTCCCCCTGAAGGCACTACTGAAAAGGTTTCTATTTTACCGGCTCCAGAAGCTAAAGAAATATGAATAAAAAGGAAAGAGACACGAGGATAAACAACTAACGGTGTTTGTTTATTTATTTCCGTCGCGTTCCGCGAGATTCGATCTCCTCCGGTGTCAGTATAAGAACACAGTCTGTATTTTAGCACTAATACAAGCAAACACATTTTAACAAAGGGGGAGTAATAAAAAAAAAAAAACAAATAAAAAAAGACTCGATGTCTAATTTCCTGTCTGAGAACGCAAACAGATTGTGGGACTGAACAGGCGCTGAACTCGTAACTCGTTTAAGTCTATAAACACGTGGATTAAAACGAACATGTGCTCTCTTTAATTACATTTCCTGCTAATCGAGTTCCTCGCTCACGGCGGAGGCGTGCAGCAGCCCGAGTATTGCTCCTGAAACTAGCGCGGGAATATACGTTCACGTCCGAGGTTAATGGCGAGTTTAGCGCGAATGACGAAAACGCATCACGTAAAAACGGAACAATACACGCTCTCGACTCTCAATGAAACTGAAGAAGCACTTTATTTATGTATTTGGTTATTATTGTCATCCTGAAATAATGTTTTTATACTCAGACTAACGTGGTAAAAAGTTATGGCACCCTACAGGCAACATAGGTGCATGAATACATCAGTTAATATCCATATCCTTCAAATTATTATTATTTTATTTCCTTTTCAGTGTCCAGCAAGAATACTGCTGCCTTTTCTAGGTCTGTTAGCTCACAATATAAATATGAAGTAGCTGCCTTTTTTTTTTTTTTTTTTAATCATCACCAAGGTGTTAAACCAAAGAACTTTCTATACAAAAGAACCAGACGGAGGTCATGGATATGAAAATACAGTCGCAATAAAAACAATTCAACCCCCTCTGCAAATCAGGTTTATTGTCAAAACGTACAGAACAAAAGCAATTGAAACAGTTCGACACGACGAAGTGGTTTCCCTAAATTCAACTGAAAACTTATAATGAAATCTCCAGTCTCAAAAATATTCGACCCCCTTCATGGCAAGTGCCTTTAATACTTAGTAGCGCACCCTGAGTTGAGACTCTGTGCTCATATCCGATATTCTAGGATGTAGGGTGCCATTAATTTTGGAACCAGCGCTCGTTATTACAGCGTAAACACTATTTACCGAGTTGGTTCCCAGTATCTGCAGGTTGGGCTTGTCAGCCTCCAGAAGCTTGCGCACCATCTTTAAGAAACTCTCCACGAACAGGTTAATGCTCTGACAGTGGCACGCCATCAGCAGCTGGTCCAGAGCCTCCATCGCAATACACACGTAACTGACGACAGGAGAGAAGATAAATAAGCGAGCGGTTTCAGGGTAAAGGAAGCAAAAACAAATAAACGTTTCTCCTACCCGTATCTGTGTCTGGCCACGTCGCGGCACAGTCTCTCAGACAGGTAGGCTCCTATTCGGTCCAGCTTCTCTGGAGCAGACAGAGCGTAGAACGTCAGCTTCTCCATGTTGGCTTTCACCAACCCGTCCTATACACACACACACACGAGCTAATGAATCACAGATAAACAACGATGGCGTCGCCATGATGATCCTGGAATATCAATTCACACTAATTCGGTCATAGAAACTGAGTTTGATTTAGTGAGGAACTTCGATCGCACACATCATACTCAGATATATCCTACATCATCGCACCTGAAAGTAGTACAGCCAAAGACTTGGTACAGCCAAAGTCCCCAACTTCTAATACTTCTCATTTGGGGATCAGGTGCTATTTAGGCATCCTATTCAGTGCTCGTAGTACAATTTGGGACACAGATTTGAATGCTTGTTAAATGCAAGTCCACCCCAATCTTCCATAGTATCGCAAATAGTGTTTTTCCAAGTCATTTTTTAAATCTTAAAAACACGTACAACTTCCTGACTGTAATTTATCTAGTGAACAAGAAGATCCTAATGATTTTTTTTTAAATGTTTTTATAACGGTTATACTGTTACATGTAAAAACCTAAAAGCTTGCCAAGGTCTGTCTGACCCTGAAATAAATGATAATAAAAGGGAAAGGGCGTTTTTAGAGGATGTAAACTTCTGGCGTGTTAGAATAGGGATCGGAAAACCATGGATATGACGCGCTGAACAGGAAGCAGGCACGTCTCTCACCTCGGGATCTTCAGGAAATATGTTGTCAACAAGCCTCTTGTACCGGGGCCTGAAAGCCCCACAGCAACAACCACACACCCCTGAGAGAGAGAGAGAGAGAGAGAGAGAGAGAGAGAGAGAGAGAGAGAGAGAGATTACAATGGGAAAACATCAGGCGATTATCAAACCCCAGGGGAAAAAGTCTCTCGTGCGTAAGAGACTAAAATAAAAAGTGTTGGCATCACAACAAGACCTTGAGCAGTATTTAAAGACAACACTTCAATGAAGCACCTTGTTTTGAATTGGCTCAATATAGGTTACATTAAACATTGAGGACTCCAATATCAATCACTTAAAATGACTAATCACCAGCACTAAAGGTCAATCGGTGCGGTCGAAATGCAGCTTCACACGGTGTCGATGGATGAATAAGTGAGTGGGCGGGTGGATGAATGGATGGATGGATGGATGGATGGATGGATGGATGAGTGAGTGAGTGAGTGAGTGAGTGGATGGATGAGTGAGTGAGTGGATGGATGGATAGATGAGTGAGTGGATGGATGAGTGAGTGAGTGGATGGATAGATGAGTGAGTGGATGGATGAGTGAGTGAGTGGATGGATGGATAGATGAGTGAGTGGATGGATAGATGAGTGAGTGGATGGATGGATGGATAGATGAGTGAGTGGATGGATGGATGGATAGATGAGTGAGTGGATGGATGGATGGATGGATGAGTGAGTGGATGGATGGATGGATGAGTGAGTGGATGGATAGATGAGTGGATGGATGGAGTGAGTGAGTGAGTGAGTGAGTGGATGGATGGATGAGTGAGTGAGTGATGGACGAGTGGATGGATGGATGAGCGATGATGATGGATGAAGATGATGGATGAGCGGATGATGGACGGGGCTGACGACGATCCGGACGAGCGATGGACGAACCGGACGAGGAGCCGATGATGATGGACCGGACCAACCCCGACGATTTGACCTGACGCGGACGACGATTTATTGAAACGATCCGCGATTGACCTGACGTGAGACGTGAACCCGGCGACGCGGAGTGACCGACGTTATGACGGACGTGACGGCCCTGACCGGACTGACCTGATGACCTGGCCTGACGTGACCCACCACATTATTTTGATCTGACCTGACCATTTGTCGATCTGACCTCTATGATCTGGACCACCGATCCAGACCTATTTGATCTGACCTGATCTGAGATACCGTCACCGTTGGTCCGATCGATGACCTGTCCGGCGATGATCCGATGACGACGACGATGAACTGCATCTGACCTGACGGATTGAGATTGACGACGGACGACCGGACCGATTTAATCTGACCCTTGAACTGACGAACGATATTATTTGACCGCGACAACGACCACAGACGGGAGCCGTGAGCCATTGATGACATGATGATGGACGTGACGTGACCGATGACGATGATCTGATGATGAGGGATGAGGTGTTTAGGGGGTGAGGGAGTGATTGAGGAGGATAAAAAAAAAAAAATATTAAAAAAAAATGATGGATGGATGGATGGATGAGTGAGTAGATGGATGGATGAGTGAGTGGATGGACGCATGAGTGAGTGAATTCCAATTCAATAGAAGTTTGTTATATCTCCCTAGGCTCCTGAGTGGGATAAAAGTCCACATTTATATCATTACATTTGTCTCAATAATAATATTGTTTGTTCCTGCCAGCTTTAAATATACATAAGTGTTGCTCCTCCTTTAAAACAGCAACATCATTTTAATCTAAAGCCTCTTAGTAATTTCTCTCCGATATCAAAGACACCTTGAAAAATGCATCTCTCTGATATTTACTCATATTTGAAGATAAATGAGATTTTTGAAACTAGTCCGATTTTAAAGCCTTTCGTAGCAGGATCTGGCTTGTTAAAGGTGTCGCAGATCACACTCTTCTCACCATCAGGTCCTACCACAGTCGCAGGAGATTCTGAGTTAACATCAAAAACTTCTATTCATCTATTACTACCACTGAGTGTGGTGTTCCTCAAGGATTTATATTAGAGCATGCTTTCCCCCCCTAATGGTTCATGCTTCCATGGGGAAACATCATCTCTCTTTTACTGTTATGCTGATGATACTCTGATCTCCTTTTAAAAACCAATCATCTGTTCTCACTGCAGAGTCTCAAAGCCTGCATTAGGGATATTGTGAGCTGGATTGCTAACAGATATATTTCATTAAATGAAAACCTCTCTGGCCCATCCAAATCTAACAGTACTAGTACTAGTAAGGTACGAATCCTTGGTGTATTTACAGTAGCTGAGCTGAGGTTACAAAACAGTCCACCACTAGAAATTTTAACTATTGTAGCAGGATCGTGATCGTGTTGATGGATGAATGGATGGATGGATGGATAAATGTATGAGTGAGTGAATGGACGGATGGATGGATGAAAGATTTTTGTTCAGAACCGCATAAATCAAGTCATTTGTTTAGATACATGTAGTGATTTCCTCATATTGGGTGGATGGATAAATGTTTGAATGGGTGAATGGATGGGTGGATGAATGGTTGGATAAATAAAAGGATAGACGAGTGAGTGGATGGATGGACGGTTGAAAAAGATTTCTGTTCAGAACCATAGAAATCAAGTCATTTGATTAGACGCATGTAGTCTTTTTATCGTATTGGATGAGTGGATGGATAAATGTATGAGTGAGAGAATGAATGGATGGATGGACGGATGGATGGCTGACTAGATGGATGAATGCATGACTGGAAAGATGAGTGAGTGGATGGATGGATGGATGAATGGTTCTCTAAAACAGCCCTCTGTATAGAACAGGTTAAAGATGGCAGCAACACAAACTAAACTGTGTTTCACCTACATACGACCTTGAGCAAAGTTGTGAAATGTGCTAGTCGTCATCGCCGCCATCTCTCACATCCCTGTTGATATGTAAGAAAAATCATTTCAAGTCGATTGGCTGACTCTCGTCAGCAACAATGAGTCAGGTCTGTCCCTTCAGACTGGCTCTAAGCAGACCTGGGAACATCTACATGTCCAATGCAGCTCCATTCAGAGGGAATTCATTACAAAAATATAATATAATACATATTATAGATAGTGGATGTAGTAGGACGGAGAGAACACTGATTGGGTTTGCACTCTTCTCTCTAAGCTACGTCACTAAGGAGGACTGGAGAGAGCGTCTTTCAGAAAGTGCTCAACGCACAACAATACAAAGCCTGCGTCTGCTGTTCTATTTTAACACCGAGGATGAAATATTCCCCTCCTTACCCCACTTCACTCACCTACTTTCCAGCTTTGTATTAACGAATATATATCAAATGGCCAGTATTGTATTATTTGTCTTATTTTAGGTGCGTCTTCGTAAAATCCTCGTCTAGCGTTACTTGCTAACCGTCTTCTCAACGAAGGAAGAAAGAAAGAGGATAAAGCGCTGGGAGAGCAGCTGGAGGATCAGTGAAATCTTTACTCAGAGATTATGAAGATTTTTGTGTTCAGGAAACAAATAGTGTGGTTCATTTGCGCCTCTTTGCAGCAGGACTGGCTCATCTTCGGGTTCTTTTCAATCCTCTTTTAAAAAGAGCTTTGTGTACCGTCCCAAACGGCATACATGATCAACCAGGAATTAAAAATGTAGGCAGCTAGACATCTTTTTCCACAGTTATTAAAACATGCAAAGATGCTGAAATCTGATTGTGGAAGCGAGAGCATGCAGCGTGGAGGGTCATGTCTGTCAGTGCCCTACTTATAGCTCACAGACAGGGCTTCTTTGGATGGAGGAGGCGATGTCTATAGGTTTTCCAGGCTGATAATGACCCAGGAGTTGAAGTACCACTGTCAAGACTCTAAATGAGCTGTGAGAGCCAGCCCCGAAAATGGCCTGAGTGGGATTGTATCGTGACGAGGAACCAGCTGGACCAAGTGCACTCACAGATCTGGTCACGACGGTATTCTGAAAATTTGCAGAACTCGGTACGGATTTCACCTTTTCTAAGTGCATGTATAAATCGCCCTTTTTCGAACACGTCTTGTGCCAGCTTTAACTGTAATATTAAATCTCAACAAGGCCAGCTATACTTTAACACGTGAACGCCGCAGTTCATACCATCCAGGGTGCATCACTAAATTGTGCTCACTGCTCCCAGGATGAAGCCCTTACTGACTGATGGATGAGAGGATGAGCAGAAAGAAGGAACGATGGCTGGATGGATGAAACGGGTTTCTGTTCAAAACTGCATAAATCAATAAATTTCATTAGATACATATAGTATTTTCCTCATAAGTGATGGGTGGATGGATGAATGGACGGATGGATGGGTGAGTGAGTGTACAGATGGATAGATGGATGGATGGGTGAGTAGCTGGATGAGCAAGTGGATGGATAAATGTATGAGTGAAAGGATGGATGAACGGATTGATGGATGGATAGGCGGATGGCTGAGTGGATGGATGAATGAATGGAAAGATGAGTAAGTAGATGAATAAATATATAGGTGAGTGCATGGATGGATGGATGGATGGAATGATGATGGATGGATGGGTGAATGTATGCAGGGATGGATGAATGAGTCAGTGGATGGATAGATGGATGAGTAAGTGCATGGATGGATGGATGGATGGATGGGTGATTGTATGCATGGATGGATGAATGAATAAGTGAGTGAATGGATTGATAAATATATGATTGATGGATGGATAGGTGGATGGCTGAGTGGATGGATGATTGAATGGAAATATGAGTGTGTAGATGAATACATATATAGGTGCATGGATGGATGGATGGAATGATAGATGGATGGGTGGGTGTATGCATGGATGGATGAATAAATGAGTGAGTGGATGTATAAACGCATGAGTGGATGGATGGATGGATGAGTGAGTGGATGGATAAATATATGAGTGAGTGCATGGATGGATGGATGGATGGGTGAGTGTATGTATGGATGGATGAATGAATAAGTAAGTGAATGGATGGATGGATGGATGGGTGAGTGTATGCATGGAATGATGAATAAATGAGTGAGTGGATGTATAAACGCATGAGTGGGTGGATGGATGGATGGGTGAGTGTATGCATGGATGGATGGACGGATGAGTCAGTGTATGGATAGATGGATTGGTGAGTGTATGCATGGATGAATGAGTCAGTGGATGGATAGATGGATTGGTGAGTGTATGCATGGATGGATGAATGAATGAGTGAGTGAATGGATTGATAAATATGAGTGAGTGGATGGATGGATGGATGGATGAATGAATGCATGGATGAATCTATCCATCCACTCACTCTCACACACATTTATTCATCATCTATCTATTGATGGATGAGTGAGTGGATGGATAAAAGTTTGAATGGGTGAGTGGATGGATGGATGAAACGGATTTCTGTTCCGAACTGCGTAAATGAGTTAATTTGTTTAACTATATGTAGTACTGCATTTGCAATGCAGTGAGATAAAAGTATGCTTTTCACATACAGGAGTAAAACTGCACCATAATACACACCCAGATCAGACATTACATCATTTATAGCTGACAAAGTAAAGAGGTCAAACATAATACTGCTCTAGCAGTGATTCTTTACAACATGACCTGATTATTAGGTTGTGAAACACACTGGATTCAGTACAGCACACATGGAAATGTCAGTATTCATCCATTTGACTTTGTGCTTGCTAAACTGTTTAAAATAATAATAATAATAAAAGCTTTTAGTAGCTTTTAATCAAAAGCCAATTTTACCATCAATTTTATCCTCCTGTTGCTCTACTACTCACCCCGAGAAAGAGAGAGAGAGAAAGATGAGAGACAGAGAGTGAAATAGTGAGAAATTATGTGTGTGTGCGTGCGTGCGGGGAGTTGCTGGGCACAGGGGTGTCCTATGACTAATACAGTCGTGTATGTGCTGTGAGTTCATCTCCAAGCTGGCTGGTAATGAGGACAGATTCAGGATGGCTGTGTATCTGTGGGTGTTATGCCACACCAAACCACCTGCAGTGAGAAAACGAGATTTTATAGACTGGTAAAATTAGCGTTGTTCCTGCAGCAACAGCTCGAATAACCCAGTACTCGTTATATAAACATCTAATAATAGTAACAAGTAGTGACGTTTTTGAAAGTTTATTTCACGTTAAAATGCACATGCCTTCATCTGGTCACCTGCTGCACACCAAATGACCATGAGGGTGCCAATACTTTAGCAATAATTGCGAGAGTATGGATTGCATACTTTAGCAGACATACAGTATATTTGGCTTAATGTTGCCGTTCCTGAATCTCAGACAATGCTTTATTGGGTATTAAAGTGCATTATCTTCTATACCCTATGTAGTGGGTATACACAGTAAATAAGGGGATATTTGGGATTCAGCCCCACCTGATAGTGGATAGTGGAGGTTATCTGGATCTCGGGTAGAAACGTTAAATTTTATGATTCAAAAAAATAATTATCCAGCCAGAGACATAAATCAGGACGTTTTTGTAAAGATTGCCGTTGACCGATCAATGACCAGCACTGTTTCTAGCTGCGGAGCCGTGTTACACAAACATCCTAACTCAGGCTTGTTTAATAATCGATTCAACATAATTATACCCTGTTATAGCCAAACCCTTATCCTTTCCCAGAACATGGTTAACATGCTAAATGTATTATTATGTATGAGTAAAAGGATGGATGTATGTGAGTGAGTGAGTTAGTGGATAAATGTGTGAATGAGTAGGATGGATGGATAGATGGATTTATGAGTGAGTGGATAGATGGATATATGAGTGAGTGGATGGATGATGGATGGATGTATGAGTGAGTGGATGGATGATGGATGGATGGATGGATGGATAGATGGATGTATGAGTGAGTGGATGGATGGATGAGTGAGTGGATGGATGATGGATGGATGGATGAATGAGTGGATGGATGCATGTATGAGTGAGTGGATCGATGGATGGATGGATGGATGGAGGGATAGATAGATGGATCGATGAGTGGGTGGATGGATGATGGATGGATAAATAGATGGATGTATGAGTGAGTGGATGGATGATGGATGGATGGATAGATGGATGTATGGGTGAGTGGATGGATGATGGATGAGTGAGTGGATGGATGATGGATGATGGATGGATGTATGAGTGAGTGGATGGATGATGGATGGATGGATAGATGGATGTATGGGTGAGTGGATGGATGATGTATGAGTGAGTGGATGGATGATGGATGGATGATGGATGAGTGAGTGGATGGATGATGGATGGATAGATAGATAGATGGACGGATGAGTGAGTGGATGAATGAGGTTGTGAAACACACTGGAACATGCTGTATGCTTGTCACGTGTAGCACCACGCAGAACACACTGAGCTCTATGATCATCACCCACTCACTCCATCACCAGCAGCAACGTTAAAGACAAACAGAAATAAAGTGAGAGAAGTACAAGAGCTCTTAAGACAGGAGAGCGACGAGATCTTTACAGCATACACACGTAGAACACGGTGGACCCTCTGCATGCTTGCATAGTGAAGAATCTCTATCTGGATCTGTCTCGGCTTAACCACGTCACAAACAGCATGCGCTCTACTCCAGACTCAGTCCGTCTCCGGCGCACAGAAACACTACAGACTTCACACACGTTGATTCCCCTAAAACCTACAATCAATCACACACACACACACACACACGACATTCGTCCCTTTCTATGAAACGATAATTATATAAAGGTTCTGAGGACCCGCTCATTCCCGATACTGATCCGATCCACTGAAACTGACAGGAGTCACAGGTATGATGGCGACATGCTTTAACCCTTATCTGAGAATAAATAATAAACTCTAATATACAGCCTATAGGCACGTTATGGTCATGTGACCTGCTAATGATCAAGTGCAACAAACCCGACGACAAGTGGTTTTAATAAAAAGAGGTCAACGCTGGTATTAAAAGATTAGTTAGAAGATTAGATCTCTCCCATCATCAACTCCAGCCCATGAACACAAAGCTCCGCCCCCAGAACCTACAGCAGTTCAATTAAGAGACTAAGACGGTCATGACATGGCTTTCGAGCGCAAGACTCAACAGTCTTGCGCGGCGATGTTGGTTGGTAAACGAACACTGTTAATTTTAGCTCTCCTCATGCTCGGCTTTGACCGAACGAGCGTCGTGATGACATCACGTGGCGCGTCTCGGTCCGAATCTGCGGGAAAACTGCGGTCGTTTCCGCGTTCGCCGAATCCTGGACGGACCGGATGCGTCCCGTCCCTGCGACGCAGACCTGACCGTCATTACTACAGACGCTCTCTTGCAGCATTACTTAAACGCACGTTTTGAAAACTTGTCCTGTCTGGATATTACTTTACAGTCTTTACTGTAATTCAGAGCCGTGGCCAAATAGAGCAGGCAATTCAGGCTCATCCAGAGAGCCATACGCGTTGGCGCTTTCGTCTCATAACAAATCCTGGACGATAAATCCCGACACATCTGAATGTTTGGAGACGATTCCCTTCAGCTTACGGTGCAGAAACTGATTCCTGTACTTCCTGTAGGATAATGAGAAACCTGTGAGTAAGATAAACGACACTGATTACGCTTTCAGCTGTGTGAGTAATAACCCCATGCAGACGTGTGCCAATAAAAATCAATCACTGTGACGGCTTTTATCGCCCGCATCAGGTCAGCGCAGTGAGGGATTCAAATTCAGTTCAGTGCTGATTTTAGTGTTTAACCTGAAACGCCAGCAGACGTGAGTTAAGATCATAAGCACACGAGAGGGAGAGTGTAGAATAGGCGAAAAGTGCTTTTACGTCACAACGAGGTTTTACATCCGGGTCTTTTAGGGGTATTTTAAGACCGGCGGTGTCGATTTTCCTAACAGAACACCTCAGAATGTTTTATCCCTTGCATAAGATGGTGTAAATTAAGATGTATGAATTATCAGGGCGCGGATCTACATCCAGATATTATGCGGATTTTGACTGGGGGGATTTAAATAATAAATAAATAAATAAAAATCAACAACAAAAAAAGGGTTATAGATTCGTTTTAGGTGGTGACGTAAAAAGTGTAATGGAAACGGGGGTTTGTTTGGAGGTAAATGTGATGTTTCACCTCGATATACAGGGGTGCTTGAAAGTTTGTGAACCCTTTCGAAAACATCTGCAGATTTTCACACGAGCTGTAGAAGTAGATCAAGAGAACCCAATTAAACAAATGAGACAAACACATTACACGTCGTCGTTTGTTTATCGGAAAATGATCCAATATTACGCATCTGTGAGGGGGTAAAAGTATATGGACCTTTGCTTTCAGTATCTGGTGTGACCTCTTTGTGCAGTCAACGTTTGGGGTAACTGTTGATCGGTCCTGCACGTCGGCTTGGAGGAGTTTTTATCCCGTTCCTCGGTGCAGAACCGCTTCAACTCTGGGATGTTGGTGGGTTTCCTCACATGAAGTGCTTTTAGAAAATTCTAAAAGGTTCACAAACGTTCAAGCACAAGAACCACTGTATGTAGAAAGAAAGAAATACATGAACAAACATGTCGGCAAATAACGTGTGGCGAGCCGAGGAACTGACGCTCTTCTCGATCTAATTAAAAGAAGCGACAACAAACAGCACTAATCCGGAGCAGGATAAACACGGTGTTAATGAACCTCTCCGTTACACAGCTGGCGCGTCTCTTTCGTCTTCGTACAAACCGCTCTGCTATTCCAAACACGCTTTTAAAACTGCGTCTGAACGTCTGAAAGGAACCCCAGCTTGGACTTTTCTCAGGTTCGTGCAAACCTTCCACCTCTGCTCATTACAGAGAGATCAGATGAGCAATGGCAGGAATGCAGTCCAGGAAATGAACAGATGACGGAGAGAGAAAGCACGAGACGAAGGAACGGAAAGCTACGTCGAAAAAAGGGAGTTCAATTTCATTAAATGAACTGCTGCGAAAGCAAACCTGACTCGCGGCCTCGTTCCTGACTCTGCATGAGGCAAAAACAGTCTCACGGATCAGCAGTTCTCTCGGTACAACTGCACAATTTTCCCGAGATCGGCTCAGCGTTAGCTCAACTTATGTAATGCTAATCTAAACCTAGCGAACTACTATTAACTACTCTCCAGCTCACTTCTCAACATTTAACTTTACTTGCTTGCAACGTGGTTTATTTATTTATTTGTTTGTCTGAGACAAACAAAAACGTTGGAATGCAAAATAGGTGGGAGGGGCATCCTTTCACTCCCCTGTCAATCATGGAGCCAATCGGGAGCTTGTTTGGGCTCGTGTATGAGAGAGACGGCAGACAACACTTTTCGCCGAGCGCGTTACTCTATTTAGACCGACAAACAAAAAGCTTTCGCCGCTTTATCCAGTCCGTACAGGATTTCCTAGAGCGCAATTTTTGTGTTTCGAGTTTATTGTGCTGAAAACGGCTTGAATTGGCATGGAATTGTTTTGCACGGTGATGTTGGTCGGTAAATGAGACCTTTTAGCTGAACTCGTGTTCGACGCACGTGAAGCGAAGAGGGTTTCGGGTGAATACGTGCTGCGACGACGGTCACATGACGCGTCTGGGCCCGAATCTGTGGAATAACTGCGTAGGTTTTGAAAAACTCTTGCTTGATGTTGCGTTCGTTTCTGCTATCGCGAAATTTTGAAGGGGCCGCTTAATGAGACGCTTTGAAGTGTTGTGGTTCATGGTGGCGTTTTCGTTAGGAAAATCCGCTGAGACGCTTTAACCAGCAGATCATCGCTCTAGAAACTCAGCGATACTCTTTCACGCTGATCTTCAGAGTGTTTCAGCATGAACAAGGTCTTCAAGACGCTCAAAGCTTCGGGGAAGTAATTCTCGAAACAGCCGGAAATGACAGAGTCTGAAAGAGAAGCGTGATTATGGAGTGTTGGAGCTTGATTACGGTGAGAAAACAAGCGGCGTGTGTGAGGGTTTGGGTTTTTTTTTTTTTCCTTAAGTAACCTCGCACTCGCTCACCTGCTGTCCTACATTAACACATCCGTCTTATTCCACTACGTTAATACGCTTCAGTCACACTAATAAGCTCTGTATGCAGAGTATTTCCTCCAAGCTTTTCTCCTCTGAATCTTACTGTAAACACAAGAACCTCTTTCGTTTCTTTTCCTTCTAAAAATGTAAACAAACCCACCTACGCGTAAACCCGCAGTCCGAACGCATTAGTGTGATTGGGTCACTTTAGGATAGGGAGAGGGGGGGGGGATCAAAAGCGGGAGCAGGAGCGAGAGAGGGAAAGAGAGGGATCGACAGAGTGAAAGAGGGAGAGTGAGGGAGAGAGAGAGAGTAAGTGAGAGAGAGGGAGGGAGAGCATCAGGGAGAGCATGAGAGAGAGGGGGAGAGAGAGGGAGCATGAGAGACAGAGAGAGAGGGAGAGAGAGGGGGGAAGGACAGAGAGAGAGAGAGGGGGGGGAAGGAGAGAGAGAGAGAGCGCATGAGAGAGAGAGAGCGGGAGATAGAGGGAGAGAGACAGAGAGAGAGGGAGAGAGAGAGGGAGATAGAGGAAGAGTGACAGAGAGAGAGAGAGCGGGAGATAGAGGGAGAGAGACAGAGAGAGAGAGAGATTATATGGTGCCCTTCAGCACTGTTACGTAAGAGGCATCCTGAGCCCCACTTTCTGCTATTTTTACATGAAAGTGAAGCCGAGCATCTGCAGGTTTATCGTGCAACTACACCAACTCCCAAACACAGACACTCTTCATTACTTATTCATTACAGCGCCATAACCACAACAATAACCCTGAAGGGGGGAAAAAAAAAAAAAAAAAAAAGTTTGTGTCCCCTATTGCAGAAGAAAAGTAAGGAAAAAAAGCACTACTTTTATCCTTTCAAAAGGTACGTATAACGAGGCTGAAATTCCACTAAACAAGTTTTAGGTTTTTATTTATTTATTAAAGAACACGTCATACTTCTTATCCGTTTCTAGCTACAGTTAAAGAGGACCCATTATGCCTCTTTTTACAAAATGTAATACAAGTCTCAGTGTTTCAGCTCAAAATACCGCACGGATTGTTTATTATACCATGCTGTAAACGCCCCTTTTCGAGTGGATGCAAAAACACGCGGCTTTCGAGTGCTTTAAACTTTAAATGCAAATGAGCTGCTACTCTCCGCCCCCTTTCCAGAAGAGGGCTGTGCCTTTACAGCTCGTGCTTCGGATACTACGGCAACAACCGCAGGCGGGTGAAAGTACACGTTGTTCGCGAGCAGCCGATGAAGACCAGAGGCGGGGTTTCTTGTTACAAACCTACGTAGGTCAGTACAGGAAGTGAAGTCTGGATTCACTAACGACTCGTTCCAGCTGTTCAGAATCGATTCCTTCTTTTGGGAGTCAAGAACTCTGTTCTCTCTTACGTTATAGCAGATATAAACAGTAGTTCTCTCACCAGCCTCTCTGTTTTCTCCCACTGTTTGAGGTTAATAAGACGTGAAAGTCCTCTATCCCGATGCTTAACAAACAGAAAGCTTCATCATATTGATGATTATTATATATGGTGCGCTACATATCCTAGAAGACACTGTCTGGCACGACCGCAATACATGTCTGATGGAAATGAACTACTTATACGTTATAACGCGTGTAAGACACTTATTATACGTCGTCCGTCCTTATATTTAATAAGATGGAAATATACTAGGTCAGAAATGACTAACGAGGGTCATCGGCGAATCACGAAAACGCCACAATCGTCGGGAGTCACGAGCGCAAAACTGGCCGTGCTCTCTGGGTGGGAGGGGCTTACTCTCTCTCCCCTGTCAATCATAGAGGAGCCGGTCAATCCTTTGGGTGTATGAGCTCATGTATGAGGAAGAGGGCAGACAGCGCTTTCCTCCGAGTGGGTTATCGGTCCCTCCAGGGTTTAGCGATTCCTCGATCGCAGAAATCAACGCAACGATCAAAGAAACGCTACAATCCCCGCGGGAGCTTACAAATATTTCAAAATGACTGCAGATTTGGGTCACGCCACGCGTTCGGACAAAATGCGTATTCGATTCCCGCCTGTCGAACATGAGTACAGCTAAAAGGTCTCGTTTACCAACAAACATCACTGTGAAAGACTATTACATGGGACTGCAGTAGATTTAAAAACCCACTCGATGTGAGAGATTTAGCCAAGACTAAATTAGATAGAAAATGCAGGAAAATAACAATAGTAATAATAATAATAACAAGAAATATATATATATTTCAAATAAAAGGACATTTAAGCTTATTTTCTTACATGGTATCGGGTTTTTAATATCAGTAAGCAATCGTACTGGAGAAGGAAAACATCCCAACCGAAATGAATCGTGAGATATGTGGAAATTCCCCACCAGAAACATTCATCGGATTTAATTGAACTTAATTTTTTTTTATCAATACAATAAACTACTAGAGCGTTTAGACCTGGCTGTTATGACGGCGTGAATGGGTTCAGGGTTTTACAGGAACCTCACTCTCACGCTGACAAAAGCGTAACCGGCGATGAATCATCACGGCATCATCACCGTCACGTCTGCGCTCCAAATCGTGGCGTATCGTGACGTCGCACGACGAGCCTGCTGAGTCGGTCAAACCTCTGCAACCCGGAGAGATCGATACCGGCACACGTCCGGTGCCGTACGTCAGCGTGACCGATCACGTCGTCCGGAGCAGAAGTTCCTCGGCGTGCTTTCCAGCAGAGCGTGAACAGACCGACGTCTGTGAGGAATTTCATCTGACCGGACGAGAGAGAAGCTCCGTCTGAGAGCTGCGCATCATCACAAGCACACTGCAGGTTCCTCGTGTAAACGTGTGTGAAGGACACGAGAGCGGAAAAAAAAAAGTGTGCGGACAAGAGATGACCTTGTGCATACAGATATGATTTTGATCCTTTTCTCTGTCTCTCTCTCTCTCACACACACACACACACACACACACAGAGAGAGAGAAAGACAGAACTGCAGACCTTACCGTACATGGACAGAAGAGACCGTAAAGATGCTCTTTCCTCGTCCTACCCTGCAGCTTCTCTGATGCAGCTACAGCGATGATCACGTACACACACACACACACACACACACACACACACACACACACGAGCAGCTCTCTTCCGTCAACACACATACACACGGAGAAAAACAGCCTCAAGCTCACACACTCAGATGTGTGCAGAGGGAAATGATAAGCGAGGCATGACCTTGGCTTTCCCTGACTGCGCTCCCAAGTACTGGAAAAAAAAATGCTGATTATCCACACGGCAGAACACACCTCCTGTACACCAATCAGCTCTCGAGGGGGAGAAGCAAAGGGGGGCGGGGTCACGCGTTAGAGAAACCGACGCTCCTCCTACTTTCAGAGCTATTCCTGCCCCCTTCTCTCATCCCCCTCCCCTCACAGGAAGCATCATCATTTATTATCAGTCATTCCTCATCATCAGTCTCCCTGTGGGTTTTATATTGTGCTCATTCTCTCTCCAACACTCACTCTCACTCTCTCTCTCTCTCTCTCTCTCCTTTACTCTCTCCCTACTCTCCCTACTCTCTCCCCTACTCTCTCCCTCACTCTCTCCCTCACTCTCTCTCTCCCCATTCTCTCTCCCCCACTCATTCTCCCACTCACTCTCTCTCTCCCACTCGCTCTCTCACTCACTCTCCTCTACTCTCTCCCTCACTCTCCCCTACTCATTCTCCCACTCACTCTCTCCCACTCACTCTCTTTCTCTCTCTCTCTCCCTACTCTCTCCCCCCACTCTCCCCTCACTCTCTCTCTCCCCCATTCTCTCTCCCACCATTCTCCCACTTTCTCTCCTCCCACTCGCTCTCTCTCTCCCACTCGCTCTCTCCTTCACTCACCTCCTCTACTCTCCTCACTCTTCCCTACTCATTCTCCCACTCACTCTCTCTCTCCCACACTCTCTCTCTCTCTCTCTCCCCCTACTTTCCCCACTCTCTCCCTCACTCTCTCTCCCCATTCTCCCCCACTCATTCTCCCACTCACTCTCTCTCTCCCACTCACTCTCTCTCTCACTCTCCCCTACTCTCTCCACCCACCTCCTCTACTCTCCTCACCTCTCTCTCCCCCATTCTCTCCTCCACTCATTCTCCCACTCACTCTCTCTCTCCCACTCACTCTCTCTCTCTCTCACTCACCTCCTTTACTCTCCTCACTCTCCCTACTCATTCTCCCACTCACTCTCTCTCTCCCACTCACTCTCTCTCTCTCTCTCTCTCTCTCCCCTACTCTCTCCCCCACTCTCTCCCTCACTCTCTCTCTCCCCCATTCTCTCTCCCCCTCACTCTCCCCCACTCATTCTCCCACTCGCTCTCTCTCCCACTCGCTCTCTCTCACTCACTCTCCTCTACTCTCCCTCACTCCCCCTACTCATTCTCTCCCCACTTCTCTCTCCCACCACTCTCTCTCTCTCTCTCTCCCTACTCTCTCCCCACTCTCTCCCTCACTCTCTCTCTCCCCATTCTCTCTCCCCTCACTCTCCCCCACTCATTCTCCCACTCACTCTCTCTCCCACTCACTCTCTCTCTCTCACTCACTCTCCTCTACTCTCTCCCACTCACCTCTCCTCTACTCTCTCCCTCACTCTCCCCTACTCATTCTCCCACTCACTTCTCTCTCTCTCTCTCTCTCTCTCCCCCATTCTCTCTCCCCCTCACTCTCCCCCACTCATTCTCCCACCGCCTCTCTCTCTCCCACCTGCCTCTCTCTCCTTTCCTGCCTCTCTCACTCACTCTCCTCTACTCTCTTCCTCACTCTCCCCAACTCATTCTCCCACTCACTCTCTCTCCCACTCACTCTCTCCTCTCCTCTCTCCTCTCTCCCATCTCCCTCACCTTCCCCACCTATCTCCCACTCACCTCTCTCCCACTCACTCCTCTCTCTCCCACTCTCCCTCCACCTCCTCACTTCCCTCACTCTCACCTCTCCCACCACTCTCCCACCTACTCCCCCTCCCACTCACATCCCCCTCTTTCTCTCTCCCCTACTCTCTCCCACTCTCCCCACTCTCTCTCCCCATTCTCTCTCCCCCTCACTCTCCCCCACTCATTCTCCCACTCACTCTCTCTCTCCCACTAACTCTCTCTCTCTCTCACCACTCTCCTCTACTCTCTCCCACTCACTCTCCTCTACTCTCTCCCTCACTCTCCCCTACTCATTCTCCCCATTCTCTCCCCCTCACTCTCCCTTACTCATTCTCCCACCTCACTCTCTCTCCACTCACTCTCTCTCTCTCTCCTACCTCTCCCCCCACTCTCTCCCTCACTCTCTCTCTCCCCATTCTCTCTCCCCCTCACTCTCCCCCACTCATTCTCCCACTCACTCTCTCTCTCCACTCACTCTCTCTCACTCACCTCACTCTCCCTACTCATTCTCCCACTCACTCTCTCCCCACTCACTCTCCTCTTTTTCTCTTTCCCTACTCTCTCCCCCACTCTCCCCTCACTCTCTCTCCCCCATTCTCACTCCCCCTCACTCCCCCCACTCATTCTCCCACTCACTCTCTCTCACTCACTCCCTCACTCTCCCTACTCATTCTCCCACTCACTCTCTCTCTCCCACTCACTCTCTCTCTCTCTCTCTCTCACTCACTCTCCTCTACTCTCTCCCTCACTCTCCCCTACTCTCTCCCTCACTCTCCCCCACTCATTCTCCCACTCACTCTCTCTCTCTCTCACTCACTCTCCCCTACTCTCTCCCTCACTCTCCCCTACTCTCTCCCTCACTCTCCCCCACTCATTCTCCCACTCACTCTCTCTCTCGCTCACTCTACAAACCGGTCCATAAATATTTGGACACGGACAAAGTTTGTGTAATTTTAGCTTTGAAAGCAAACTCAAAACTTTCAGCTTTTAATTCGAGGCTGTTTTACATCCAAATCGAGTAAAAAAAATGGCGGAATTACAGCGCTTTGTATATGCGACCCCCCCTTTTAAGGGGCCAAAAATAATTGAACAACTGGCTGCTCAGCTGTTCCACGGCCAGGTCTGTGTTTTTCCCTCATTTACTTCACTTACCAAAGGTTTACAGCTGATTTCAAGTGTCACGTCCAAATTTGGAATCTGTTCCTGTCAACTCTCAACGTGAAATCCATAGAGCGGTCAGTGCCAGTGATGCAAGCCATCATTAGGCTGAATAAAAAATAAAAAACCAACAACAACGAAATGAAATAAAATCACACCAGAACCATCAAATCAGATCAGAACCATCACGATCTGAACCATCAGGCCAAATCAACTACTTTGTACATGAAAAAAAAAAACTGTTCAAAACAGCTGGCCAGATGAAGAAAACCCTCCAGGAGATAGGCGCCTTTGTGTCCAAGTCAATAATCAAGAGAAGACTTCACCAGGGTGAATACGACGGGTATACTACAACGTTTAAATGATTGGTAAGCCTCAAAAACAGGATGAGAGGTTGTTGTTGTTTTTTTTTTTTTAAATAAGCCTGTATATTTCTGGAACAACATCCTATGGACAGATGAGATGAAGATGGACCAGAATGAGGCAAATAGAAGATTATGGAGAAGGGAAGGAACTGCTCACCTCAGCAGACCACCTCATATTATAGTATGGGCGTGTACGAATGCCAACGTAACTGGTTCCCTTTATTGATGACGTGACTGCTGACTAAAGCAGCAGGATAAATGGTCAAGGGCTATATGATCTGCTCCCGTTTAGCTAAATGTTGTAAAACCCATTGGACGGCGCTTCACAGTGCAATCAGACAACAACCTGAAGCATGCTTGGAAAGCAACCCTTCTTTTTGAAGCAACCAAGTTGAAATGTTCTGCAATGGCCAGGTCAATCACCTGACCCGAATCCAACTGAACTGCATTTCACTCGCTGAAGGTAAAACAGCTCAAGAACAAGCAGGAAGTGAGGACAGCTGCAGTTAAGGTCTGCCAGAACATCACTACGGAAGAAACCCAAAGTCTGGTGATGACCATGGTTCCCAGAAATCAGTCAGTGACTGAAAAGGATTTGAAACCAAAGATTAAAAATGACTTTCATTTATGATTAGTTTGTCCAATTACCTTTAGTTCTTAAAAAAAATGGTGTAATAAGTGCTGTAATTTACTGCAGCTGCCTTCGATTGCTGCTTGTTTGGGAGTCTTTCCGCCAACAGTCGGAAAATGCAGGAAAATAACAATAGTAATAATAAACTACTATAAACACCTTCTGACCAATCAGAATCGAGAATTCGACTGCGCTGTAGAATTAAAGGGTTACTAAGATCACTTCCGAACAGCCTCAGTGGATCTATTTTTAGTTTCCACGACAGGACCATAACTGGAATTTGAACCATTTCCGCTCAGCAGGGAGCACCGATTCGGCATAAAGTCCCAGGAGAGATGCTCGGATGGACAAAAACGTCTCGCTGTGATGCAGCGACGACTCGATTTTACCCACATGTAAGGACCAGTATGTAGTGTTCAGTGCAGTCGTGTGTGTCAAGACTGGACAATCTGATCACACATGATAAATTATGTCGCATATCATGGGGGTTTTTTTTGTTTTGTTTTTTTTTAATCTTTTTTGTTTTTTACTGATGCATATCGTCTGTCGTAAGCATTGAGTTGACAGCAACGTGATGTTTTAGAGACGGTAACGATCCAATACCCATGATCAGTACTGCGTCCGATATCGGCACAAGACGGAAGACCAGGCGGGGGGGTGGGGGGTTGGATTCATTTGTCAGTATATGACATAACTATTTCAATACAAGGTCCTCACAAGGGTAGTAATAATAGCTAGACAAACGTGTGTGTGTGTGTGTGTGTGTGTGTGAGAACAAAGTGTCAAGGCACATAAAGGAGCTCTTACCACGGGCCTGGCGATGATCCAGCCAGCTCCGGCAATCCAGTGCCAGCCTGTGTGTGGTATGGGGCTCGAGAGCGGGCGTTGCCGCAAGCATCCTCACTTTTTACACTTAAAATCACTAGCACGATGACATCCAGGCTGTAAATAACGAACGGAACGGGTTCACACACCTGTAAAATGTCTAGTGGCAGGTGTGCAAAGGGAGCGACGGAAACCCACGGTGCATACGCAAACTGATGGAACTTTTTCAAAGAAATAGTCCACAAGCAGCACCAGGGTTTAAAATCTGCTCCACCAACCCAGCGCTAAAACTCAACATGAAGCAGAAAAACTTTTCAGCCTCCGGAAAGAGCAGCGTTCCTGAGCGAAGTCTCTGGCGCTGTATTTTACACGGGAGCTTTAAATATCGCTCGACTCGTCCGTCATCCTCCTTCACGGTTTCTCACCACTGAAGCAGACAATGCGAGAGGTGGCACAGGGAATGGCACTGTGTTAGTGAGATGTTTATTAATTAGGAGAGAGAGAGAGAGAGAGAGAGAGAGAGAGAGGGCACACTGAGGGTTGCACTACAAAGCTGAAAGACTGTTAAAGTCCTAAAAGAAAACGAACTTTCCTCAAGTTCAGCGAGCGCGGACACACACCGTAAACGATCATCAGGTTTGAGGAGAAACACTCTCGGGTAAGTCACGGTAGTTTATTTACTTACTTTAAATAGTTATTTATTTATTTCGATTCTTCTCTGGTGGCTCAGACCGTAGCGTAGCTGCAAATCACAGGTTTTAAACGAATCCGCTCGTTCGTTATAACGAACGCTCCACATGAACCGAGTCTGGTCATAAACGGATTAAAAAGCGTGTCGTTATTTAACAAAAGATACAAGCTTTCTTTAAAAACGTTTAGGAGGAGCCTTACTCATTATCCCGTACTCGTTTTCCATTCTGATAAAACTCTCAGGTCTTCAGAAAATCTTCCTTCTGCGTGAAACATGTTTAGTTTGATGATATGCAAATGATTGTGACGATATAATGAATATGCAAACGAGTCTATGATGTCATCTGGAGACATCTAGAGACCTTTTTCCGAGCACAAATTAACTACTTTCCCCTGAGACGAGTGGACAAGCATTTTCCCGGACTAAAAAGTCTGCATGTTCAGGATATATGATGGTTTTAGATCGGATTTATTTTTGAGTTCTTATGTAGATATAAAGGCAGGACTGGTTTCGAGTGGACAAAACCAGACCAAACCGTACCGATCCAAATCAGGCTTTATTGGTACAATGACGCTGCTCATCAACTTTCTCTGTCAACTGAATCAATGTTTACCCAGCGTGCATGTGCACATGAAAGCCAGATGTTTGCAGCAAACGGTCAGTGGCGTTCAGCGTGGGGGGAAAAAAGCAAGCGTGCATACGTCCGGTTCAAGAGCGAGAATTATGAGGTATTTAAAAAAATACACTAACCGCAAAAGACAACACCGTCGCTGCTGCCAAAACTCGGGAACATTTCCGATTGTGTGAGCGCACAAGTTTACTTGAATAGGCTCACAGTGAGAACAAACGGATTGAAAGCTCATAACCCGAAACATATTTCAATTCATATAAATGTACATTTTTAAATGAACATTAATAAAATAAATAGCAATTTGTGAAAATGTATTAGGAAAGGAATAATGCCACCACATGGAAATATGTACCACTCACAAAGAACCGCAAAGCAACACACACAATGTGCGGTACAGTCAGAAACACAGCGTGCGGTACAGTAAGGAGAAACAGCGTGCGGCACAGTAAGAAGAAACAGCGTGCGGCACAGTGAGAAGAAACAGCGTGCGGCACAGTAAGAAGAAACAGCGTGCGGCACAGTAAGAAAAAAAACAGCGTGCGTTACAGTAAGAAGAAACCCAGCGTGCGGTACAGTCAGAAGAAACCCAGCGTGTGGTACAGTCAGAAGAAACCCAGCGTGTGGTACAGTCAGAAGAAACCCAGCGTGTGGTACAGTCAGAAGAAACACAGCGTGCGGTACAGTCAGAAGAAACACAGCGTGCGGTACAGTCAGAAGAAACCCAGCGTGTGGTACAGTCAGAAGAAACACAGCGTGCGGTACAGTCAGAAGAAACACAGCGTGCGGTACAGTAAGAAGAAACAGCGTGCGGCACAGTAAGAAGAAACAGTGTGCGGTACAGTAAGAAGAAACAGCGTGCGGCACAGTAAGAAGAAACAGTGTGCAGTACAGTCAGAAGAAACAGCATGCAGTACAGTCAGAAGAAACAGCATGCGGTACAGTAAGAAGAAACCCAGTGTGCGGTACAGTAAGAAGAAACCCAGTGTGCGGTACAGTAAGAAGAAACAGCGTGCGGCACAGTAAGAAGAAACAGCATGCAGTACAGTCACAAGAAACAGCATGCAGTACAGTCAGAAACAGTGTGCGGTACAGTCAGATACACAGTGTGTGGTACAGTAAGAAGAAACACAGTGTGTGGTACAGTAAGAAGAAACACAGCGTGTGGTACAGTCAGAAACAGTGTGCGGTACAGTAAGAAGAAACAGTGTGCAGTACAGTCAGCAGGTACACAGCGTGTGGTACAGTCAGAATTAGTGTGCGGCACAGTAAGAAGAAAGTGTGCGGTACAGTCAGAAACCCAGTGTGCGGTACAGTCAGAAACCCAGCTGGTTTCGTACAGATAGTCATTGGGAAAAGCCAAACCCAAACACTACCGGATTAACTGAAACGCGTCAGATTTGACTCACTTTGCTCACAGCTGATTAGTCCAAGTTGGATTTAAGTTTTCTTACCCAGAATAAAACCTGCCCCAGACCAGTTTAGCTGTGGAGCGCAAGTTACTATGGCAACGAACACCAGCTAAAGCAAAGCCACTGTCAGGGTGCCTAAAACCCAGGGCTGGCACAAACTAAACTGAAACTTATCTGGCAAGCCAGACAAACCTGTTTCATGGTACAGACCCCTGAGCTCGGGTTACTGTGCGAGTAGAGATTCATATGTTCTCCCCACGTACATGTGGGTTTCCTCTGGGTTCACCGATTTCATCCCAAAAAGCATTACCTTAGGTGGATTGGCTGCTTTAACTTGCCACTGGGTGCATGTGTGTGTGGGTGTTGCCCTGCAATGGTGTATATTCCCACCTCATGTCCAGTGTTCCTGGGATAAACTCCAGATCCACCGCCACCCTTACCAGGACAGAGTGCTTACTTGGGATGGATGGGTGGGTGTATGAATGGATGGTTGGATGGATGTATAGATGGATGGGTGTATAGATGGATGGGTAGGTGTATGAATGGATGGATGGATGGATGGATGGATGGGTGTATAGATGGATGGGTAGGTGTATGAATGGATGGGTGGATGGATGGATGGGTGTATAGATGGATGGGTAGGTGTATGAATGGATGGATGGATGGATGGATGGATGGGTGTATAGATGGATGGATGGGTGGATAGATGGATAGATGGATGATGTATAGATGTATAGATGTGTGGATGTATGGATGGATGATTCAGAGATCCACAACTCAAAAACACATCTATGAATGATGTCGACTTGGACCTCAACCTGTTGAGTCCATGGAAAGCTCAAATCCAGGAATAAAAAGTGCTTCAACTCCAATAAACAGCTAAACTACCACAGTCTACTGTCTACTGTGGTAGTTTAGCTGTTTATTGGAGTTGAAGCACTTTCTTTTATTCCTGGATTTGAGCTTTCCATGGACTCAACAGGTTGAGGTCCAAGCCCATATCATTCATAGATGTGTTTTTGTTTGAACAGCATGATGTTTGAAGAGTATGTTCGTGAAATAAACCCCTTTCTGAAAGTTTAAAACACACACACACACACACACACACATAAAAGTACAACATGAATGACATCTAGACATCTCAACATATAAACATCTCACCACAAGCCCCAAGTAAGCATCTCACTAAACACATCTCAGTCCCCCCGAGGTTTCACAGCCACTACACTTTCACCGAAAGGTTTTGTTTTTAACGTAAACAAATCCCTGAAAAGAAAAGCGGGAGGAAAAACACACTTATCACGGTGTAAACTCACCTGCCATTACTACTTCCCCAGCACGGGTTTCTCAGGTTTGACTACCGCGCGCGCGCTTGCCCGCTTGCCCGCTTTTCCTCCTCCTCCTCCTCCTCCTCCTCCCCGCCGTTTCTGCGCTCCCCTCCGGCTCAGTCACAGCAGGAAAGCCCCAGGATGACATCCAGGCCTACCATCATAAAACGTCCAAAAAAAAAAAAAAAAAAAAAAAAGACCTCAATTCACGCTGCACTTAAACCATACCGCGTAGCCGTAACCATGGTGATATCGGTCAACAAACATGACATGTTATTTCACCCCAAAAAATATCTTGAATTAGGCAAAGCTAGGGGTTTGTCCACGGGTTAGCAAGAAACATAGCTAGCTGTGCAGTTTAACTATTTAATCCGCTGGCTCTTTATATATATATTTAAAAATGTAAAGAATTGTTCTGCAGAGTAATCAAAACGTTCTTTGATATAGTAAATACCCAGCTAGTTAGCTTCGTTCGAGCGAGAATGGCATGGCAGCTGACTAGCCTGGGTAGGACCGTGCTTAGGGTTGGTCAGGAATTCACACTGTTCGCATGTATTACATTCCTAACCTCCTAACTACCGTCTGACACAGTGATGAAGGAGGAACCCCCCAGTCTGAATAACTAACGTTATAAAGTGATCCACTGGAGACCCAGGACTCCCTCCCTCAGTCTCCCAGTCAGCATGGACCGGCTGACAGTTATAAAGTTGTTTGTTTGTTGTTGTTGTTGTTGTTGTTGAATCTATCTGGCACTTCATTGAAAGGAAGACAATAAATCCAACATACTAATCAACAGTTACATTCACCCTGCTGAAACTGTTGTGGATAAAATCAACCTTTCTAGCTTAAGTCAAAAAACGTCAAAGACAGAGAGTTTAGTAGATGTCAAAAGTAATAAACTTTATTGAAAACCAACAAAGTGTGACTGTCTCCAGAGAGTCCCATTTGTACATACATGCACATGTCTTTATATACTTCCCAAAACAGTAAACATAATTTCTAGGTGTGGCATTCACCGTTTCTTTTCAGAACTGACCAATCTCTATGACCTTAATTATTTATTCATGTCTATACGTTATCTTACATTTGTGGAGCATGCGCAGTGAGTTGATTTTCCTGAACAGATTTTTATAAGGACAAGTTTTCTTCTTTTTAATAAGGAGAAGGTTTCACCCAGGCTGATCTGTCCTGTCCTTGAACCACACTCCCTCCCTGAAGTCCTCTTCATACTTCGATAGGCCCCTGGCTTCAAAGTTTTCTCCCACAAAAGTGAACGCATAATGCCCAATTATTGCTGTGTAGAAAGGTGCCAGTTGGTACAGAAGAACTTCTTTGGTTTACAGTAAGACATGGCATTCATCCAATTCAAATCTACTCAGAATATAACTTGACCAATCATTGTTCAATGACTTTAGATTATGCTTCCAACTATGGATTATACATACAGATTAGGCTTTTTGACCCATACAGTTATTTGAATATGCTTTAAGTAATACTTGTAAATGCCGGTTACATATTGAATACACTTCATTAACATATCCAGAAGTGACTTATACATTTGATTACACGTCATAGCTATTTTCTTATACATATTTTTGATATATTTTCTATAAAACCATCACAGAAATCCAAATGGTTCCCACTACAAATACCATTAAAACCATTACCATTATTGGTCCTGAATGGTACAGTCTAGAGTCTAGACACAAATTACCAATAGAGACCCACAAGGACCATTACAGTTCCCAGTAAAAAAACCATTACAGATTCTATGAGGGTCTCTATTTTCTTTTTCCCCCAGCAGTGTAGACCATCGTTTTCAATTAATTAGATGTGTCTAAAGTGTCCGTAGTGGATGAATGGGTGTGTGAGTGTGTATGTGATTGTGCCCTGCACAATGATGGACTGGCACTCTGTCCAGGGTGTACCCTGCCTTGTGCCCGATGTTCCCTGGGATAGGCTCCAGGTTCCCCCGCGACCATGAAGAAGGAGTAAGCGGTAGAAGATGGATAGATGGATGGCCGTGAAAATAGAACCAAGTTAAAACATGTGACGTGAAATGATTTTAGACTCCCCACTTCCTCAAACGCAAGATGGAGGATCACAAGGTCTCCTTGGGGATGACTGCCCCAAACACACCTCCGAGATGACCACTGCCTTGCTAAAGAAGCTGAGGGTGAAGGTAACCCTATTGAGCATCTGTGATGTGACGGCTGTAGGGCAAATTACAGATTTTTATATTCATGTGCTTGTTATAATACTTAATAATATTTAAGCTCAACTTAAGACATACTTTTTGAAACTTGAGGTCTACTTTTATAATAATTATAATAATAATAATAATTATTATTATTATTATCATTATTATTATTGTTGTTGTTGTTGTTGTTTTTATCATTTTTATTTTTTATATATAACTTATATAAAATTAAAGCATGATTAAATGTACTAGCCCTTTTATTCATAGAAATGACTTAACTATTTTGTCTAACCGATTCATGATCAATATCATTTAATGTACAGATCCTGACTGCCTGGAAGCATTGCAGGTGTCCATAAGATGGCAGCACCGTATCATATCATATGAAATTATCCACTTAAAATATTTTTTTCATGTAAATTACTTCCCTGGATGTACAGTATCTCACAAAAGTGAGTACACCCCGAAGTGAAAATGTCCAAATTGGGCCCAAAGTGTCAATATTTTGTGTGGCCACCATTATTTTCCAGCGCTACCTTAACCCTCTTGGGCATGGAGTTCACCAGAGCATCACAGGTTGCCACTGGAGTCCTCTTCCACTCCTCCATGACGACATCACGGAGCTGGTGGATGTTCGAGACCTTGTACTCCTCCTCCTGCCATTTGAGGATGCCCCACAGATGCTCAATAGGGTTACCTTCACCCTCAGCTTCTTTAGCAAGGCAGTGGTTATCTTTTAGGTGTGTTTGGGGTCGTCATCATGCTGGAATACTGCCCTGTGGCCCAGTCTCCGAAGTGAGGGGATCATGTTCTGCTTCAGTATGTCACAGTACATGCTGGCATTTATGGTTCCCTCAATGAACTGTAGCTCTCCAGTGCCGGCAGCACTCATGCAGCCCCAGACCATGACACTCCCACCACCGTGATTGACTGTAGGCAAGACACACTTGTCTTTGTACTCCTCACCTGGTTGCCGCCACACACGCTTGACACCATCTGAACCAAATAAGTTTATCTTGGTCTCAACAGACCACAAGACTTGCTTCCAGTAATCCATGTCCTTAGTCTGCTTGTCTTCAGCAAACTGTTTGTGGGCTTTCTTGTGCATCATCTTTAGAAGAGGCTTCTTTCTGGGACGACAGCCATGCAGACCAATTTGATGCAGTGTGCAGGGTATGGTCTGAGCACTGACAGGCTGACCCCCCACCCCTTCAACCTCTGCAGCAATGCTGGCAGCACTCATACGTCTATTTCCCAAACACAACCTCTGTGTGTGTGAGAGCAATGACACCAAATTTAACACACCTCCTCCCAATTCACACCTGAGACCTTGTAACACTAACAAGTCACATGATACCGGGGAGGGAAAATGGCTAATTGTGCCCAATGTGGACATTTTCACTTAGGGGTGTACTCACTTTTGTTGCTAGTGGTTTAGACATTAATGGCTGTGTGTTGAGTTATTTTGAGGGGACAGCAAATGTACACTGTTACACAAGCTGTACACTCACTACATTGTAACAGAGTGTCATTTCTTCAGTGTTGTCACATGAAAAGATATCATCAAATATTTATAAAAAATGTGAGGGATGTACTCACTTTTGTGAGATACTGTAATAATTCAGGTTATCACATAACACACATAACACAATTTGTTTCTGCTGTAGACTGATGACATTTTGGTGTTAAGATTAAAAGATGAATAGGAGTAGACAGTTTAGAATTTCAGCTTTTACTTCCTGGAATTTCTTTGTTGTAGATGTGTTAAATGACATAGAACAGAATAGGCGAGGAACAATTTTAGAAGATATGACTGACAGGTGTTTCTTGTTACGCAGGTGTGTCCTCTTAGATTGAGGTTTTCATCTTCAGTTTCGCCTGTGAAGACTGCGTTTGTTGTTAAAAAGGGTAAGCCAACATGAAGATCCAAGAGCTGTCTACAGGAAAAGAGCAAGCCATTGAGCAGCTATGGCTCAGGTGGTAGAGCGGGTTGTCCATTAATCGTAGGGTTGGCGGTTCGATTCCCAGCCCACGTGACTCCACATGCCAAAGTGTTCATGTGAAAGACACTGAACCCCAAGCTGTTCCTGATGGCAAGCTAGCGCCTTGCATGGCAGATCTGCTAACATTAGTAGAGTGGGTGAATGAGAACCAGTGTAAAGTGCTTTGTACAACCGCTAAATTTAAAAAATGCACTATATAAGTCCAGACCATTTACTGTTTTGAAACCGAGTTAAGAGTCAAGTCGCATAAACTTGTGTTAGTAAATTTGTGTATGTCTTTTTTGCTGTCCAATAAACTTAGACCATATAAGGTAAGCATCGTTGGTCTCTTTTATAATTAATAAGCATATATAATCGATTTACACAATATGTGACACAAAAGTAATGAAACAAACAAGCAGAAATTTGTTGCTTGCATAAGTATTCACCCCCTACGGTTCAATACTTTGGTAGAACAAGCTTTGGGTAAGATTACATCTGGGAGATATGCCTCTATCCGCTTTGCACATCTGTATAATTGTACGTTTGTAGAGTGTAGGTATGGTGAGCTGGGACAGACAGAAATGCTGTTTTTCATGTACTGTTGCAGTATTACAAGAGACCTGTCCTGAATCACATGTGTGAATTAGTTGAGAGCTGGGAATCCCATTAGTGACAAATTAGAATGGCTAATACAAAATCCCTTGTGATCAGGGATATCAAAAACGAGTACCACAGGACACAAAGCACTGTGGAGTTGAACACTTTTCCTGCTTTATCACGCCTGATTGGCAACGGAAGATGATTATTCAGCTCCTTGAGTTCAGTAAGGGAAAACCGTGCAATGCTCTCATGTCTTTGGAACACACTTTCACATTAGGAAGAATTTCTTCCGTGCCTTTATTTTTCTACACACACACACTGTAATATTTTCTTAATGATTTAATAGCTGGTGCTGAGAAACATGTTGTTTTGTTTGTTTTATGGAAATGAATTAATGATATCAGATGAAACAATTTCAGTCTTCCTTCTCTGTTGTTTTTATAGCATTTTTGGTGGGCGCCCTTATCCAGAGCGATTTACATTTATCTCATTTATACAACTGAGCAGTTGAGGGTTAAGGGCCTTGCTCAAGGGCCCAACAGTGCTAGCATGAACTCCTGACCTTCTGATCAGTAACCCAGAGCCTTTTACCACTGAGCCTCCACTGCCCCATCCATCCATCCATCCATCCATCTTCAACCACTTATTCCTGCTTCAGGGTCGCGGGGAACCTGGAGCCTATCCCAGGAAGCATCGGGCACAAGGCGGGGTACACCCTGGACAGGGTGCCAGTCCATCGCAGAAGTACAATACAAATTTTTTAACATTTTTCCTTGATAAGACTTTACTCAAATCATGCCTCATAAATCTGGAATAAAACACCTTGGGGACATGATGGTGTTCCTGTTACCACCCCAAAGTTGATTATTTTCCTGTAACAGCATGACTTTAACTGTTTTGTTCCTCTTATTCCATAGCAATTACATTTACATTTACATTTATTCACTTTTATCCAAAGCGACTTAAAAAAATGAACAAAGTGATATATCAAGCAGAGAACAATACAAGTAGTGCTACTATACAAGATCCATTAATTGAGTTCCAGGGGAAGCAAAGTGCACAGAGTAGATGTGTAAATGCAAAATATTTTATTTATTTATTTATTTGAGTTGGTTAGGTGTTCACAGAAGAGTTGGGTCTTTAGCTGGTTTTTGAAGATGGTGAGAGATTCTGTGGTCCGGATTGAGATTGGAAGTGCATTCTACCACTGAGGAACAGTTAGCGTGAAGGTTCTGGAAAGGGACCTTGCGCCACACTGAGTGGGAACTACTAAATCTCAGTCGCTAATCAATCGCAGATTGCGAGAGGGAACGTAGGCCTTCAGGAGAGAGTTGAGGTAGGAGGGTGTTGTTCCTGACAAGGTTTTGTAGGTGAGCATCAAGGCCTTGACCTTGATGTGGGCAGTTACAGGAAGCCAGTGGAGGGAGATGTGCCATGGGTTCTCTTGGGCTGGTTGAAGACGAGGTGCGCTGCAACATTCTGAATCATCTGAAGGGGTTTGATGGAGCTGGCTGTAAGGCCTGAAAGCAGTGAGTTGCAGTAGTCCAGTTTAGAGATAAAAAAAGCCTGGACTAGTATCTGTGTAGCCTGTTCGGTGATGTAGGGTCGGATTTTCTTGATGTTGTACAGGATGAACCTACAGGACCTTGCAGTTGCTGAGATATGGTCAGTAAAGGTCAAGTCGTCATCAAGAAACACCCCAAGGTTCCTGGCCATCCTGGTTGGCATGAGTGTGAGTGAGCTGAGCTGTACAGTGAGGTTCTGGTTGATTGAGGGACAGGCTGGGATAACGAGAAGCTCAGATTTTGCCAGGTTAAGCTTAAGATGGTGTTCTTTCATCCAGACCGAGATGTCCGACAGGCAAGCAGAGATGCGTGCAGAGATGGATGGATCGTCAGGCTGGAAGGACAAGTAGAGCTGGGTGTCATCAGCATAGCAATGATATGAGCCACGAGACTCAATCACCTGCCCTAGAGATGTAGTGTAGATGGAAAAGAGCAGTGGACCCAGAACTGACCCCTGTGGAATGCCAGTTGTGAGTTGCTGAGTTTCAGAAATACCTCTCCTCTATAATACATACGTGTATATGTACAATTAATTGACAAGTGATACATCATACTTTTATCCTTTTATAGTTAAGTGTAAATGTTCCTGCTCTCATTTACGCTATAGCAGATATAAACAGACATTCCTTCAACAGTTTCTCATTTTTCTCTCTCTTGAATTAAATATATGAAAACCAGGGTGGTGAAATTCAAACATATGAGTCTAGATGATTTATTTATTCATATTTGATTGTTAGAATGAAACGTTCAGTCCTTTAATTGTCTATTTGAGTCTATTCCCAAGCACTTTATCCAGCTTGTGGTTAATACAACTTGAGGCTCATCTTAATTCTGCAACTTGGCTGATTCACAGCCTGAACAATGAGTCTTCAACAGTGGGGTTTTTATCTAGAAAATGTGACAGAAACTTTAATGATTGACAGGTGGATGCCAATGGTAAGGTAATTGTGTCCTCCTTAGGGCGATTTCTTTCATCAGTGTAAACTGGGAGCTTTGAGTTTTAGTGTTTTAATAAAATATACAGAATTAAATCAAATAAATATTTGAAATATAACAGAGTGAAATTTCAATGTACCATTTGTAATTCAGTAATAAGAGAAACCTGGTCAGGGGTCTAATTGAAGATTTCTCTCATTGTAAAATGTTGTAATATTGTAGTGATTCTTTTCAGCAGTTCTGCTGGGTAAATTATTATTATTTTTTTTTACATAATTTGAAATCGTCACATGTGTAGTTCTCTTACCTGACACTTCAATCATGAAACCTGTCTACGAGCAGCTCTTAAAGTCATCTCATCATGTTGCCGCTTTTCTGTGACGTGAGCCATCATCGACCTGTAAACAGGGAGCATCACAGCTGAGTGTGTAATCCTATTTGTGTCTATCTACTTGCCTTCTGTCTTCTCTACTCCCTCGACACCTGTTGCTCCTCAGATTGGCAAATTATTTCCTTCCTGATCACATGATGTTGTTTTTCTATCTTCAGTACATGTATTCCTTGGTTTTTTTTTTTGTCCACTTGTTCTTCATGCTGCAGCTAGATAACACTGTGGATTACTATACAGCATGTAGGATATTACAGCAAATAATCCCTTATGGAAAAGTACAAATGGATTTGCAGCACGTCTGCGCAAAGCATGAAAATAAGCGTAGACATGATGGTGAGTAGTTTAATTTTTGCAATTCTTCGACTTTGTATTTATCAATTGAATTATGTAGCGAAACCCAGTTAAAAACGGCAATATAACTCTTTACCGTCACATTTTGTATCAACAAGAAAGATTTAACACACTCTCATATTTAATAATGAGCCATATACCCAGAGGACATCCTATTTTATATGGATATATAAGTATTTTGTTGTTTTTTTTGTTTTTTTAAATGGATGTTTAAAAAAAAGTCAGCAAAGCAACCAAGAGGTCAAAGGTAACTCTTTACATAATTCTTCCACCACAATGTTCCACTGTAGCCATGGTGATATCATGATTCTCATGGATATTTGCAAAGTGGTTTTTGGTAAACAGGTTGTTCGTACACGGTGATCACTGAAGACTTTGCTGATGCCACCATTTCCTGAGTTTCCTGGCGGAGTTGATCTAAAGACTTGGCCAAGGAATAGCTCCTGGGTGCCAAAGATTTGTTTTCATTTGCTATCAGTCTTAACAAGCTCAGTACCAAATCTGGCAACCTGGCTCAGATCATCTAATGACATCTGAAATAGCTCCATTTTGTCCTCTGAGGGGTTCAACTCCTTCATCTCATCCTCGTTTTGAATAAGACTGCGACCCCTTTGAGATCAGATCATTCATATAAGTGGATGTTGTTATGCACTATTGGTGTTCTGGATATTCACTGCACCTGATAAACCCTTTACTCTGGTCTTAAGCATGGCTATCTATCTGATGACTTCTGTATTATTCTATTCAAGTTAGTTGGTAGTTTTTTGTTTTGTTTTTTACCTGACATTGTCACAAAGCAGCTTTACATAAAACCGGATGCAACTTTAGATCCCTTGATGAACAAGCCAGAAGCAATAGTGTTGAGAAATATGAGGAAGAAACCTTGAGAGGAACCCAAATGACTCAAATCTTGTGCAAATCTTTAGGGTGTCCATGTAGGACCATCTACAAACAGAGAAGGTACACAGACTGAACAATCTTATAAACAATATCCCCATAAGACAAGTATATGATAGCTGTTTTAGCTGAGTTGATTCCACAATGAACTGTCCTTGGTTGGATCATGCATACAGAACATTGCAGACAGCACTCTCCTCCAAGTGTGTTTAACTCCCGCATTTCACTGAAAAAGTGACAGTTCACAAAGATAGGGCCTCTTGCCATTGATTTCATAAACAAGAACGTCATCCTTCATGAAATGTCAACCCCATTACAAAGCACTGTGATGTTAAAGCTACTGCAAGTTGATGGATACTCTCAAATAGACTTATAGTCCATTTATTCATTCATCTTCAGTAACCACTTCATCCTGGTCAGGGTCGAGGTGAAACTGAAGATTAACCTGGGAACACTGGGTGCAGTGTGGGAGAATTCACCAAGGACGGGATGCCAGTCCAGTAGAGAGGGTGTTGTGATGGATGGTGCAGTGCGGTCTTGAGCTTTGGTTGAATCTGTGTATAGTTTCACATGTTATCTTTGAAGGCTTGCTCAGGGTTGCAAAGTTGCTTCCAGCTTTGATAGGAATGTCAGGAGTCATTAGAAGAAACAAATACTGATTACAGAGAAGGACATTACAGTAAAATTTCAGTAACAAATTACACAATATATTCTTGCCTTTTACTCAGTGATCCTGTGATAGTCTCCAGATCGACCATGATGTTGATCAGGATAAAGTGGTTACCATGAAGATGAAGGAAAGGTCTATCTCTTTTTTTGCAGATACATCTGTCTCCTGTACCTGAAAAACAGGCAAGATTGTTAAATTTGTCATGATGTTGGATGGAAACTGCTGCAACGAGTCCAACAACATGCAGAACATGCAGGTCCCATCCCATCTTGCCCCGTCCTTGTCTCCGGGCCTGCGGCGCAAGCGGCTGATGTGGAAGAATGCCGTCAAGCACATCATCAGCCAGCCTGAGCTGAAGGAGCAGTATGGTGCCGAGCCAGCACGCAAGATTTACGTCACTGACGTCTACATTGAGGAAATAAACCGACAGATACGCAGCAAGACGTCACGTGGTTGCACCAAACGCCGTTCCTCTGTTGTCCGTGTTCATCCATCCTTCTTCAGAGAGCAAAACTCTTCCAACAGCTCTCAGGCAGGTGTAACCGCAGAGTTTGCCAGCGACGCTGATTTTTTTGTGCGCTGGGGTCATACTATTCATGGAGTCTATGTCCCAACTCTGAGACACACCTTCAAATCTCGTGACCTGGAGAAGCTCTACCAGAAGCACTCATCACACACCAGACGTACTTCACTGGTGGTCACGAACATTATAGATGCTGCTGCAAAGCTGCACCTGCTGGTCCTGTATCTCGCCTTTGCGCCAGATGGAATAGACCCACTACATGCCTGGATTACTAGCTTTTTCATGGTGTTTGCGGTATTACTTTGTGTTCTTGTGTTCACCTGCAAGCGTTCCCATTTTCCAGAGTGGTTACATTATGCCGGCATGGCCAGCTGGCTGTCACAGACTGCCCAGGTGCTGGTAAGGCTTGGGTACGGGCTAGAGAATGACCCGTCCTGGTATGTACTGTTCACCCTGTTTGCCACATACACACTTCTGCCATTACCACTGCTGTGGGCAATGGGGGCTGGCTCACTAACGTCAACATTGCACGTTATCACGGAGACCGTACAGCACTTCAGTGAAGTGGGATTGCTGAGAAAGGTGATGGATAGTTACTATGAATAGAGAAAGACATGTGCACTCAGGCATAGTGCCCTACCATAGATACTTTTCTACAATGTCTACCTTTAGTGTCGGGCTGCATTGATTCCATTTGTTCAGTACTTGTTGAAACTGATATCGATACTTATACCAAAATGCGTGGCCTGTTTAGCATTAATCACTCAGGGACTTCATGGAACAATTCTGTAATTTTCCCCCGGTTTAAATAGTGGCCATGAAAAGTGCTCATCTGCCTGTTCGTGCCTTTATGCTATGGTAGCTTGTTGATTTTAAATGAAGTGCATTAGCTAGCTACATTATTTAGCTTGGATAAAGTAGGGTTGCAGTGAAGAAGAGGGGGGTATTTTCACTTCCAAAAAGTGTTTCTGTCCGTTTTCATTGCGTCTGAATCTCTCGTTGTCAAGGACCAATGGCGGTTGACCGTCAAGAGCAACATACTGGGTAAGAGCTGTTACGTTCACTCACCTAGCGTCGTCTGTTGACAAATTTTTCTTGCCTAGCCAGCGTTTGATGCTAGTAATGAACTCATCGTGCGTAGTTTTATGTTTGAGATGTTTATCGGGTTACTTGGATTGTAGGAAGATGCCGTAGTTCCTCCTCTTGATATTTTCGCAGAGCACAGTTTGCAGTCTGATTTATTTTTATTGCTGTCATTAATCGCCACGGAGGTCATTAGGTTTACGTCACATAGTGTTACATTGAAACATGTTGACATCAGAGCATTTTTACATGTAGGAATAAATGAACACGGTATTAGACTGATACCCGATACCAGCATCGGTATTGATGCATCCCTACTATGATGTATATTGGATAACCTTCTTGTTCTCCATACTTGATCGCTGTGCTTTTTTCCCCATCCCAGATTCTTGCAAAGGCCTTGCTGTATATGAGTATGAACACAGCAGGACTATTCATCCATTATCTGATAGACCGGGCTCAGAGACAGGCCTTCCTCGAGACTCGGCGCTGCATTGAAGGCCACATGAAGCTGGAGATGGAAAACAAAAGACAGGCATGGAAGCACATGTAGTATCCGGAGCAGCCATACACCGTGCTGACTGACTCTGATTGCATAAGAGAGTTTAATGTTTATGTCTTCGAACAGGAGCGTTTGGTGTTGTCTATACTTCCTCGCTTTGTTGCCTTGGAGATGATTGCTGATATGACCTCCATGGATGATGAACTACTACCTCAGCAGTTTCATAAGGTCTACATCCATCAGTACACTGATGTCAGGTATGGAACACCACCTTCTTCTCTGGCTGTTATGATCTATTAGGCTAAAAGATTTAAGTAAATCTCACTTAATGAAAGATATGGACATCTGAAAACACGTGTTGTGTATTATACGTTCAAATTGTAATATAGTTCAAAATGCATATTAATATACATTTTGAAGGTGGTGATTAATTTTCTCTAACATTTTATTTATTACTAGCTTTGTTTATTCTCCAAATTCCTTTAATAAAACATTTAGGGTGCTCAAATCGAAAAGCTTTCCTGCTTAGTGGATTACTTGTTGCTTTCTGTTTTGTCAGCAGCACCATTAATGCTTAATGCACTGTTTCACTGTGTTAAATCAATTTCCTTTCCATTCCCAGAAATGGCAAAGCTACAATAATGCCCTTAGGTTACTGGGTAGCATCTCTCTAGCTAACTTGATTTGATTTTTAAGTCAACATATATATTGAAACTAGCACAACCCTAACCAGTGCGAACATATGTGAGTGAGGATAAGATTAGTTTTATCTTTCTCCTCTTCACGTTTTGAAACAGGGTTTACCATATCACCAGTCTAATTTGTTGACATTGTTAACTAGCCATGTTGGGGGAGACCTTGCTAACTACTGTATCTATGCTATTTTTGCTGAGCTAATAGGTAATAGGTAAATATTGACATGTACCCTCTGTTTTTTAAACCCACAATCCTCTTTAAAAATGTCTTATTTGTGTTCACTACTGCCTGGTGGAATATGAAAAAAAAGGAATTATTGTATTGTGCATCTTTGAAAATTCCTATTTTTTTTGTTTTATGTATCGCTCCTCCTGCCAGCATCCTCTTTGCTGATATAAAAGGATTCACCCTGTTGTCCATGACCATGTCTGCACAGGACTTGGTGCGAACCCTGAATGAGCTCTTTTGCCGTTTTGATCGTCTGGCTGAGGTGAGAGAACTGGGTTAAATAAAGAACTGTTGCATGTTGCAGGAGGCATGGTGGCTTAGTGGTTAGCATATTTGCCTCGCACCTCCAGGGTTGAGTTCAATTCCCAAATCTGTGTGTGGAGTTCTCTTTCATCATCTCATGTTCGAGATCCACCTATGGGAAGGGCATCTGTACCTGACCTCTGTAGAAGCATCCAATAGCACCAAGTCTGGCTATGACAGACAGGAGCGCGAATCCAATGCCATACCTGAGTGCATAAATTACCTGCACCTACTCCTCTACCTCAGTTACTCTATCTCCTGAGGTGCTGTCTCTCTGAGCTGGCCTAAAAAAGCAACCCTTCCCTTCATCTTACCAGGTGAAACTTCCTTGGTTAACGAGGTGCCCGGCTCTGGTGACGAGGACAGCACAGACCTTCTAGAGGGTTCGGAGGACAATGAGGCTATCTCATCTTCTTTAAAGCCCCAGGCTAATGTTCCTGTGGCCTACCCTCAGTCCGTCCTGTTCTAATTTTGTGAGTGAGTGGCCACTCGAATCAATATTGAATGGCCGGGCCTGTAAAGTGCCACGACCAAAAGAGGGATGTTTATGATGGCAAACTGCTGGTATCCCATCCCAGCCCGAGAAAACAGCTCCTCCTGGTCCTCCCTGCATGTGCCAAGCACATGAAACACTGCTGGGAGACCTGTTCGACCTAAAACATGTTCTTGCAGGCACTGAGGTTAAGGATATGGCAGCTGTAGGCATGGGTGACACCCCACCATTGAGCCCTCTGTTGCCAGACACCTCGCTCCCCCCAAGTCTACTCTTCCCAGCAAAATGGACCGTTTTTCCACATCCACCCACCAGGCCTCTTATAAGCCTTCTATCAGCTTATCAGGCTGAGCTCCTGGTTTACATGGGGTATCATTTGGAGAAAGGGTGTCCCTCACCCTCACTCATCACCATTAATCTGGTTTCCTCCCCCAGTCCAAAGACATGCATTGTAGGCTGAGTGGCATTTCCAGATTGTCTGTGGTGTGTGAATGTGCCCTGATTTGGATTGGCACCCCATCCAGGGTGTCGCCTGTGTTGTGCCCCAAGTTCCCTGGGATTGACTCCAGGCTCTGTTTAGGATAGGCGGTATGGAAAATGGATGTATGGGTGGATGTTGCACATTACCATGTTATTATATCTCATTTTCCAAAGTGTACAGTTTGCGTGAGCTAATAAGTTGTCTGTGTGTGTGTGTCTGTGTACATAGGAACACCACTGCATGAGGATAAAGATCCTGGGTGACTGTTACTACTGTGTGTCTGGAGTCCCCGAGCCGCAGAGAGCTCATGCTCGGTGCTGTGTAGAGATGGGTCTGGCCATGATCATCACCATACGGTACACAACTAGAACTTCTGATCCCACTGATCCCGCTGTGCTTTCTCATCCTTTAAAAACGTAATTTTTGGCTTAACATGAACTAGCTTGCATTTTTGTCTTGGCCCTTAGAAACATGCGCAAGAAGCTGAACCATGACATGGACATGCGGATCGGTATCCATTCTGGCTCGGTTCTGTGTGGGGTTCTGGGCCTGCAGAAGTGGCAGTTTGATGTGTGGTCCTGGGATGTTGGCATAGCCAACATGCTAGAAGCAGGCGGTATCCCTGGGTGAGCAAAGAAGGAGGAACACCTTAAGAAAAAGATTACCCTAACCAAGTGCATACTGAAGATGAATGAATAAAAGAAATGCATGTTTTACATTTTGGATTTGTCTCATCTGGGTTTATCCCTTGGCCACACTCGCGACTGCCTGGAGGGGAACTTAGAAACCGAGGTTGCTATGGCAACAGTTTCACTTTAACAAACATCACACTTTCCTCATCTGCCGCCCAGAGGAGAGGGCACTTCCAATTGGCAGCATTCAATTAATTGTAAGTTCTTGTTTGGTATAACAGATCGAACCAGATATCACACCATGACTTTAATGATGTGAGAGATAATGATCAGTTAAGTTCTGATAGTTCTAATGATGAGCTCTAAAATTCCTAGATCTTGGCGTCATTCTCAACAGCTCTCAAATTAAGTAGCGCTCTATTTCCGGCGCAAGTTAGCGGATGCAACAGTTCGTATTATCGTTCCTTCCACACTGGTGTTCAAGGACGCACACATTGAGATGAAGGTATGGAAAAGTGGCCAAAGTCTGGGGTTTGTCCTAATTTCTTATTATTTTTCACACATTTTTTTAATTATTTACTTTTTTTTGTTACATTCTGAATTAAATAAGCATAAATGATTAAATTGTAGTGAGTTTGTGTGCACATTGTCATGTGAAGGCAGGGTGAGATGGATGCAACTACAGTAAAAGGCTTTATTTAGAGGCAGGCAGACAAATCCAAAACGAAGAACAATAACAAAATCCAGTAACAAATTTTTGATCGTGGTGTCAGGTGATCAAAAAAACAAAAATACGAAACACGAGGGCAAAAGCAGGATTAAAAACCATGAAACAAGAATATTGAACAAAAGGTTTGGTACGGCTCAGGCAGCAAACACTGAAGCTGAATACTTCGCCACATAACACAGAAACATAAGGGTATAACTAGACAAACTAATCAAAAGGGGTAACACGGAACAGCTGATGGAAGGATAGGGTAGAAACCAAAAACAAAACACACGTTTCAACGTAAACAAAGTCATAGACAACCCGGAAGCACGTGCTTTTGATATCCGTTACACACATCCCTCATCCTACATACACTCCTTTCTTCATCCATATTTGACAACAACTAAAAGGGGATAACACAGAAGAAAGAAAGGAGGTGAAATTTAAAAAAATCTAATGAAACCAAAAAGACAAGTATATACAACAATAATCATAAAAACAGTCACAGATTTCTTAATAAAAACAAGTCCGTAAACAATGATGACTCATTTTGACTTTCAAGTAACAGTTACTTCTTGTGTTTCAGTTCTCTCAGATGAGGGATGAGACCTTCAAGACCAACCTGGTATGCTCCTTCATCATGCTCGTCTTCCTCATGGCAGTCCAAGCCCTTATCCCTGCTCCCAGGTAAACAGCCTATGGGGGAAAAATGGGGTCAGATATGGTGACCTATGGAACAGATAGGGTTAAGGGCCTTGCTCAAGGGCCCTACAGTGGTAGTTTGGCAATGCTTGGGCTTGATCGACGCCAACCTTCTGTGCAGTAACCTAGAGTCTTAACCAATGAACCGCCACGTTTATATTAACATGATCTGTACAGATCTTTTAGTAATCTTGAATGATATCAAGACTTTCATTCATCTTAAAATATTTTAAACTGTGACTACGTTTTTGCGTTATTGAGTCTTTTAGGAGTGACTACAGATTTGCTGTTGTAGATTCTGTTGTGAATGTGCCATATGGGTTTAATTAGATCATAGCACAGCCTCTGACATTGATCATGGTTTACTTTTCGAGCATCTTAAAGTAGAGTGTCAGAGGCAAAGGATTAGCGCTTAAATGGTTTACCTCGGTTTTTCTCATCAGCCGCTACCGCCGCCTGTGAAATCTCACAGGGCTCCATTTTAGGACAATGGTTGTTTTTTTTTTCATTCTTTCTTTTCATTTTTTAAATTAAATATAATCTATACCTCTGTATCCCTGGAAACAATGGAAAACACTGAGGTTGACATGTCAGCAGTGTCAGGATAGTTTGCAAATTCTGGCTCTGACAGTTCCTCAACCTCAGATACATCACTCCAGTCCACAATTGGTCTCACACTTGGTCTTTTTTTAGGTTTTTTTTTTTTTTTCCAAAATCCCATTCACTCAGTTATTATTTTTGTTTGCACCTGCCTACAATATCTTCTAATGAATTCAATTCTAGTTCTGTTTTATTATATATTTCCCAAATTGTCAAAAAATGTGTAGCTAATTTAAATTTCTGCAAACCTGACCAGGCAGTTACTAAGGATGAATGAACACTTTATATTAATGTTAATGAACGTTGTTTTTGTTTGTCTCTGGGCTTCAGATCTGACTGTTGGCTTGCACTTGAACGAAAGCAAAAAAGTTTTTTGTGGCATCCCACAGTATCCTGATACACACCTCTAGTCTCGACCAGTTACCCTATGAATCTTTCTGGTAACCTCAATAATATGCCTCCTGTTACGTAACGGGAGTAGAGGCAGAAGCAAGCGCAGATCAACGTCTTTATTTTAGAACAGAAGTCAATACACATAAAGCGCTGGAAAAGATCATCGAGGTTAAATATGAAACAAAATTCGAGGCATGGAACGAGAGCAGAACACAAAGACACGACCGCTTACTTAAAGCATACTTAAAGCATTCACTATTGCATTCACTTGTTCAAGGTATACTGCATCAAGTACAAAGCAACACGAGGGCTTTAAATAACAAATAATCAAGCTAGAACACAGACAGCTGGGACCAATACCGACACACCCTCAAACATCAACCAATGCTTAAATAGGAAGAGAACAAAAACCAAAACAAAGGCACATGTACATAGGAAACAGTTCAGTCTCGTGACACTCCTATTCATATCTATATTTGTTAATCAACATTAACTCTACACTCTGAATAATGTATTTATATTTGGTTATATCCCTACTGTAGGGAAGCAATGCTTGGGGATTGAATCCATAAATCCAAAAGTTTCCTTTCCTTTTCCTGATTTAAAATAGGTCAAAACATGCTTTTGAAACACCTCGCTTATTAGTTTACTAGGTCTCGGTCAGTCCACTTTTTGCACCTAGATCAAAATGCTGCTTTATGGTTGCTTACTCTAGTGTAAAAAGGACGGATTATATTAGTTTTAGTATTGTCAGTATTAGTTTCTCTGCATTTTAGAATCCAGTACAAAATTGTACCATACGTCATACAACCCTTTTTTCTGCAGGCCGTACCCCATCATCGTCCAGTTCTGTGTGGTGCTACTCGGATATCTGCTGTTGCTAGTGATGGCTCTGGCTGAGGAGTTCAAACAATTCCCATCATCACTTCAAAGATTCTGCTGCTGGATTCATGAGAACAACTTTATGCGCTCTCTGCTCACCGTCTCTGCCATAGCCTTGAACTTTGGCATGGCTTCTGCTGACATGGTAAGGCCCATCACTAACAATTAGAAGCTACAGAGTTTCCCAATGGGGAGACAATGGGGAGGAGTGGCTAAAAGCCTTCAGTTTATACCACTGTTACTTTGACTTATTCTTACTAGAAGATTAAATACCATCCCTATGACTCCTGAGTGCTTCACCTGTCTACGGCTTTGCATTGTCATGATGGAATCATCACTGGCAGGTTGAATCCCACAACTGAATGCGGCAGAGAGTTAAAGACAATCTAATTAGCTTTACCCTGGGTCCTTCCGGGTCAGAAGAACAGTTTGTTCAGTTTCCCTCGGATGACTTGTGTAATGCTTTCAGGGATTGAGTCAAGACATTAGCATTCAAAGGGTTATATTAGAGGCTGGACCTTTCTGGTTAACATAATAATTTTTTTTATGCTACTGTAATATGTGGGGTTCCACAGGGGTCCATTTTAGGACCTCTCGATCTGTGTGTTTCCCATTGGTTCAAATTATTTCCAAGCATTACACCACATTCCATTGTTATTTTGACAATATGAAGCTCTGGGGCGGCTGTGGTCCAGGTGGTAGAGTGGGTTGTCCACTAATCATAGGGTTGGTGGTTCGATTCCCAAATGCAACAGTATTATAACAGGTATACAATTTGTTTTAACATTAGTTGTGATCGTTAGGTGTGGTGTAACGTCATGCGTGAAGATGTGGAACGCACAAATGAGACCAGCCAAAAACCTCTAACTGTCTGCACTTATCCTGAGGTGAGGTGTTTATCCCCTAGTAATAACAATATAATGATATTTATACAGAATTATACGTATTATTCAGTATGTCTCATCCTTTATTCCTCTTCCACATATAGTTTTTTGTATTGAGTGGCGTTGTCTCCATGGTTACCTGTGCAGTGTTTATAAGACTCAGCTCTCTTCTAAAGCTCACCGTTCTGTTACTGGTAGCCACCGTCTATACTTACTTTGTTGAAGTGGCCTTCCATACACTTTATGTCAATCAACAAGAGCAGGAGCAACTCTCCAGGTAAAAAAAAATTAAATAAAATCATAAAGACACTAGAAAGTGTTATACTGTATTTACTCCATCAGCTCAGTCTTGTGTGTCATCTCCAGATCTTACTACCTGAGAAGAAAAGGCACCTCAGTTCTGTTAATGGTGATGTTTGTGATAGCTGTGTTCTACAACGGGCGACAGGTACGCTCTTGTATAGCACAAAATATTAGTGTTGGATGAATTTTCTCAAAATTCAAATAAAAATTCATTTAAAGGTGCAATATGTAGATTTAAACAGTGTTAAAACTAAAATAAATAAATAATAATGAAGTTACATTGGAAGAACTGGGATACTGCAATATAATGAATCACATTAGTTTTAGGCTTATTTATAAATTTTCTGGCCCAGAAATTAAAAATAGCTGCTCAGCAGCACCCCTTTTCCTTAAAAGGCAACTTACAAGTCATACAGTATGTAGTTTCAAGAACATTTTAGTGTAGACGGATTATTTTCTCAAATCTCAACATTCAAAAATAATGACTTTGTTATAAATTTAAAGGTGCATTTATGTGTTAAACCTAGAATAAGCTAATAATAACAACATCATTACAAAAAAAAAACCCAAAAAAACCTTGATTTGCAATGCAACAAATTTCACTAGTTTTATGCTTATTTACAACTTTCTGGCCCAGAAATTAAAAGCAGTTGCTCAGCTCCACGGCAACTTATGAGCTTTTACAGCATGTAGTTTTGAGAGCATTTTAGTGTAGAAGGAACATTTACTAAACTCTAATAAATGATAATGCTTCATAACAATGATACTGTTATCAATTTAAAGGTGCAATAAGTCATTTTTAACATAAAATAATTTAACTCTACTTTGGCTTATTTTAAATTTTCTGGTCAAGAAATTCAGCTCCACCCCTTTTGTATAAAAGGCAACGCTCAAGACATATCCAGACCACAGTGGGCTGTAAAAGTAACAAACAGCCCCTTTAAATCCATTTAGATTATTATCATTTGAACGGTGATCTTTATGTTGTCCCATGTCAGTGGGAGGCCACAGCCAGACTGGACTTCCTGTGGCGCCTACAGGCCCAACAGGAAGTGGAGGACATGCGAGAGCTGAGAGAGCACAACGAATGTCTGCTGCACAATATCCTGCCTGCACATGTCGCTCACCATTTTCTAGACAGGAACAAGAATGATGATGTAAGTGATGGTAATCAGTTAATTCACAGGAAATTGTACGACAGACACTCCACTTAAAATTGTTTATATGGTGAAGTATTCTGACATAGGAACGTTTGACAATTGACAACTGAAAAAGTTGTAAAGTGTATTTCAATTGCTTTTGTTCGGTTTTGATTTGAGCTTGCATGTTCTCGCAGTGCTTCGGGTACTCCGACTTCCTCCGCTAGTCCAAAGACCTGTGTTGTAGGCTGACTGGCATTTCCGAATTATCCATAGTGTGTAAGTGATTGTGCCCTGCAATGGGTTGACACCCCATCCAGGGTGCACCCCTACCTTGTGCCTTGAGTCCCCTGGGATAGGCTCCAGGCTCCTGTGTAGGATAAGCAGTATAGTGGATAGTCTGCACTTTAGAGGCAAAATTTTGTCTAACTTAGAGGTTTTGCGTGATCGACCCTGATGAATCGTGCACAGTATGATTAACAAGATTTTGATTTGTTGTCAATGTTTTCATGGTTTGGAGGTACTACTTACACCTAGGTCACACTACACGATTTTAAGCCCGATTTGCAAGCAATCAGCGCTTGCCAATCAGCAGTCGATGGTTATGTGTGAACTACTCAACGACGCATCAAAGAGGCTCGCCGAAACATCACTGAGGCATCTGCAATGCCAGACAGATATTTGGCATGCTAAATATCTGGAGCTGTCCAGCGACTCCACATCCTGTGGTGTGAAAAGTGTTGTCACTGACAGTGATTGCAGCAGCGAGCTACAGCCAATGTGAGAGCAAGGCATGAGGTGAGGTCACCATGAGGAAGGGAAACCGGCGAAACCTTTTGACTCATCCCCAACTCTCTCTGTAGCACACACAATCCCTGCTGCCCGCGTTTAATCCATTCTTTCACCCACTTTCTTTGTCTTTTCCTTTTTGGGGTTTCTTCTACACAAATCATCGCTCAAACAGCTCACTCCGCTTGTTTCTGTCCTACGTCCATCTTCAAATAAACATGGTTTTCGCGTCATAAATCCGTGTCACTTCTCGCGTGTGTTTTCGTCATTGGGTGACAGAGTCGTTGTCCGCTCGTGTAGTGTGTGACCCCCTGTCGCCGAGCAATCATGTAGTGTGAACACCACAATGACTTCATGACTCCTGATTACAAGAGAGCAAGTCGTGTAGTGTGAACAGCACAGCGATCTGCCGACGCTGAAAGTCGTGGTGTGAACTTTAGGAAGTAGCTGTCATGTGAGTAGTGCATCTTGTGTAATGTGACTTTTTTCATGTTTGCACATGAAAAGTTATATATTCTATATTATTTCTCTCTGTCTCTGTTCAGGAGTTGTACGCACAGTCATATGATGAAGTCGGCGTGATGTTTGCCACCATTGCTGGCTTTAATGAGTACTATGAGCAGAAAGAGATTAGACATGAGGGGGTGGAGTGTCTCAGGCTCCTCAACGAGATCATTGCTGACTTTGATGAGGTGAGTGAAGAATCTTATGCAGTTAGTCGCTTGTCTGATTACCATGTAACAGGCTTTCAGAGTCCATTGTTGGGTAAAGGAAGTCTAAAAACCCTTCTCTTTCTTCTACTTCTGTCTGTGGGACAGTTGTTAGATGAGACATACTTTTTGGATATTGAGAAAATCAAAACCATTGGGAGTTGCTACATGGCAGCATCTGGCTTATCACCTAATAAACAGGTTGGTCACGCTATAATCTTGTTTAAAAATACCCCTTTATTAGCAGGAGATGATCATTAACATAGATTTCTTGCTTTTTTCATATGGTGTAACTGGCATTAGATGAATCTAGAGTCAAATTGACATTTCTATTCAAATTCTAACCAGGTATTACGCCACACATTCCAATTGGTCGGAAAGTTTTGCTTAATTTTCTATAACAGCAGCTCTGACAGCAGTTACGGTCACAAGGCAATACGTTATTGTTTCTATAGTAACCGCTAATTCACAGGGACTTGTTGTGGTCACTTTGATATGGTGACATTTTCTGTAAGAAGATATTTATTTTAGGGGCACTCCATCTCGAGTGGTCCAATAATCGCAAAGTTGTCTGTTTTAAATTTTCCCTCATTTTTTTGAGTGATTACCTATACGTATTGACATTGTATTTACTTGGTTTAAGTACAATGGACATCTTTGTGTCACACAACACATTTTGGCTATACAGCTGTTTATGGAAACCTCAATAGCTCCTTGCAACAAAAACTGAGCTCTAGAGCATGTTACATGGTACATGCGCCGATATAAACATTTTGCACATTTTTCTTCCTTGTCAGATATTATACTCAAGATTGCTCATAGTTCCACTTTTAGGGTCAATTTATAACAGGAAGGGTTCAAGATTTAATTTTTTTCGAGGGTACATGGGTAAGTAAAGTGTGCATGCAGAACATTTCAAGTTTGAGACTTCTCTTTATTTTTTTATCTGAGCAAGAAAGTGTAATTAAAAAAAATTACCCTCACTTTCGGTTTGAATATCTCTGGTGGGGGGCAAGATACGAACCTGAAGTTTTCACAGAAATAAGTCCTCTATAGTAGCGTTCTGCTGTAAAAAATTGCGAGGTTGAGATTGGAGGTAAACTCTTCAGGACAGTAGACCTCGGGGGCAGGATTTAAAGAACCAGATACATGTTGGAACAGGTGTACAGTTGCTATGCATGAATAGATTTTATCCAAATATGGAAATACAGTCCTCAGTTTGGTGTTTTACAAATGAACAGTGTCATAACCAGAGCTGTGGTGTTGTTTCTCATGTGATAAAAGTTGTAAGTGACTACAGCTCAGAAGTACCATACATTGAAGTAATCACTCAACAAAAAATTTTTTTTTGAGCAATCTACACTGGACCACTTGAGATGGAATGACACTTTACATTTATGTCTACAAAATCAGCATTTTGTAACAGTCAGAGGTAAAGTTGTAACTTTAAGCGGACATTCCATAACATTAAATGGATAAATGGTCCTAGTTTGCCAAATAGTTCAGAGATGCCAACTGCTCACATTAATAAATCAGATCAAGTTCTTTTGTTTCTGTCATCAATGCAAAGTCTCAAAAATCTATTTGACTCATGAGCGTGTAGATGTGTAGATCCTAGTGCGCGAGAGGAATATACGATGCGTAAAGATGAATAAGTGACTAACAAGCTGGAATTTTAAGGGGAGTTTATAATGTTAAGAAAGGTTAAACCATGTTAACTCTCTGGCACTTCAGACTCGTGGTGGCAGCGACTGGCATCACCTGAGCGAACTGGTGCTTTTTGCTCTGGCAATGCAAGAGACCTTGAGAGCGATCAACAAACACACCTCTAACAACTTCCAGCTCCGTGTCGGTAAAGTCACACATTGTACTTGTAGCTTCAGATGCTAATGCAACTAAAGCAGGGAAGAAATATGTCCCTGCCATGAAAAAAATCTTTTTCAAGAATAAATGAGCATTTTGCAGCTCTTTCACAAATACCTTCAACATTCTAAACCTAGAAGAAGCCTTTAATTGTCACATATACATTACAGCACAGTGAAATTCTTTGTTCACATATCATAGTTTTGTTTGTTAGGAAGCTGGGGTCAGAGATGATACAGCGCCCCTGGAGTAGATAGAGTTAAGAGGCTTGCTCAAGGGCACAACAATGCTGACTCTTGAACATTCAACCTTAGGACAGTATGGTTAAGGCTTTGTGTTACTGATCAGAAGGTCACGGGTTCAAGCCCTAACATTGCCAAGCTGCCTGTCATGTACTGCTGGAAGGAACTCTGGACTTAAGTTCCCAGCATCCATCTGCACATCTGCATAGCATGATACAGCGCCTCTGGAGCAGAGAGGGTTAAGGGCCTTGCTCAAGCGCCCAACAGTGGCAACTTGGTGGTAATAATAAGTAATTCCGATCAGTAACCCAGAGCCTTAACCGCTAAGTCACCACTGCTACCCTTATGCTCTCCTGCCTCATATGTACTGCTTTGTCTTTTGTTTTGTTCTTTATTAAACTTTAAATCTGCACATGCATCTGTCACCGCCTCTCCATAACCTTACACTGCCATTGTTGGACCTTCACTGCTCCAGGGGTGCTGTATCCTGGATGACCCTGCGTTCTGACCCCAACTTCCTAACAAGCTACAATATTTGAAGAAAGAATTTTACTGTGCTGCAATGTATATGTGACAATTAAAGGCTTATTCTTCTTCTGATTAGTAACTCAGACCCTTTAACCATTAAGCCACCACTACCCTACCAATATCTAATAACTAACAACATTAAAAAAAAGGTTACGGCTGTACTCTATACGGTATTTTCCACTTTTTATTGCATGATACCAAGGTCACTATATTTATCTGTTGTCACACAGGAATCGCACACGGACCTGTTGTTGCCGGGGTGATCGGAGCAGCTAAACCGCAGTACGATATCTGGGGGATGACAGTAAACCTGGCGAGCCGCATGGACAGCACAGGCATCAGTGGGAGGATCCAGGTCCCCGAGCAAACCAAGAAGATTCTGTCCAACTGGGGATTTGTGCTGGAGCTGCGTGGAGAGATCTTCATTAAGGGCGTGAGTGAGCGGCAGGGACGCTTACGCACCTACTTTATTAACAACAGCAGGGCTTACCGGACCATCAACATATCCACGAAAGGGGGAAGGACAGCCGGACGCAGCATAGGGAGAAACACGCTGGCTTCAGTGGTGTTTAGTCTCCTCCGGGCCATCCAGAAGGAGAAGCAAAGCGGCACCGCTGGACGATTCTCACTGTCCACGAACAGCATTCAATGTTAATGTTAAAAACTGTATGAAAAGTGACATGACCAGTGAAATGAGCTGTATTTGTTGCCTTCACTCTCCAAGAGAAATTTCACCAAATTTCATAGTCCTCAATGGTGCAGTTATAAACAACAAAATCCCCCCATTTATTTTATTCACACACAGTCTAACTCATGGTTACATGCCATATCAAACATTACTAGATTTCATGTCATTCAAACACTTTTCATTCTGCTGAATTTATTAACAGATATATGTAATCACATGGTGAAATTTCCTTTTAAAGGTTCATGAAACCTCCTTCTTTCAGCTCAAGTCTACCTCTCAATGTTTTTGAAAAATGCAGCTTAAATGGGCGTGGATGGCTGTGTGAAGAAGGGAGGGGGAGTGGGCATAGCAGGGAAAAGCAGGGGAGGAAGAGGTGAGCCTTCAGAACACTCACAATAAAGATGGATAGTGACAAAATGTTTGCAGATGAGGCAGAGGACTTCTATCCTCCTGACTCCCCAGGGCTAAACGGAGACACGATAGAGAGCAGTGTAGGTCCTACGCCCTGTCTGTTTAATCATTCGTCCCTGGCGTGACTGTGGAGGAAAACAAAACAAATCCGGAGGCAGCGCGAATGAGAGAAATGTTGGAATGGTAACTAGCTAATAGGCTCGAGCTTTTCACGAATAAAAGGCGAAGGCTCTTCCCTTCAACCCGTTTTTTTTCAACCCCGGAGTTTTAAGCGGTTTAATTAGCTCAAAAGGCAAGTAAAACTGTCATGGTTAAAATTATACACATACCTCATTTGAAGGGATGGAAAAGTCCTCGGGACCGAGCAAGTCCGAACTCCACCTTTCTCCAAGTCTCATAGCTCTCTACAGAAAATATACTTGAACTCTTACACCACTGAAACAAACACCTGCGACCCATTTGAACGCCTCATCATCTACTACATCTGTAGGAAAGCATCACGTGCTGTCATGAATAATTAAGAGACCGCATCTTCTCATAGGATAAGAACACGCAGGCTCATGAATAATTGAGACACCGACACGTCATCGAAGTACTATAGTACATAGTTTAAACCAGGAAGACGAAAATAGCGGCAAAAAGCTCAAAATTAACCAGTTTTCTCCTACAATTAAAAATAATCGATGCTAAGATTTTTTTTATGATGTGTGATACAAACACCTCTGTTAAAATCTTAGAAAATGTTGTTTAGTGTTTCATCACGCTTTAAGTACCCTAAGGACGATTTTGATTAAAATGGAGTGAGGCAGTTATGTACATTGCACCTCTCCAAGAGAAAAGTTATAGTCCTGAGCCATTACTTTACTTTCATTTCATTACCGTTTTTTAACATGCCGTAATCAGTGACTTTTTCCTTCAGTTGAAGCGTTGTTGCTGTGTTAAGGGCTCTTTAATTACTTCACTGAATATGTCAGTTGTGTTTCATGAGCACTTGGTGACTTTAGAAGCAAAATTTAGTTAATTCAAGAGCAGAGTGTGGTTCATTAGGGATGAGCAGAACTTAGCTACCTCAGGAGCAGAACATGCTTAATTCAGTAACAGAACTTGGCCAAGTCAGGTGCAGACCTTGGCTAATTCAGAAAAAGAACTTACTTAATTCAGGATTAATTCTTTAGCAGAATGAGCAGAACTCAGCTAATTTTAGCTCAGACAGGTGCAGAACCTGGTTAAGTCAGGAACAAAACATGGATAATTGAAGATCTGAACTAGGATGACACAAGATCAGAACTTGAATAATTCAGAAGCAGAATTTGGCTCCCTCAAGAATGGAACTTGGATAATACAGAATACCAAATTTGTCAAATTAAAGAGCAAGATGTTTAAGAGCAGAACCTGCTTGATTCATATGCAGAACTTGGCTAACACAGAGGAGCAGAAAATGGCTACTGTCTCTCAGGAGTAGAACTTGGCTAAGTCAGAGGATGAACTTAGTTAATTTAGAAGCAGAACTTGGTTAATTTGGGGCTAATTCTGGAACAGAAGCTGTCTTATTTGGAAGCATACAAATTAAAAATGGAGATTAGAAGCAGAATTTGGTTAACTCCATATCAGAACTTGGATAACACGAGCAGAATTTGGCAAATTTGGAAGCAAATACTTTAAGGGCAGAACTTGGATAACTCAAGAGCAGAACTTAGTTAATTCTGGAGCATAACTTGGCTAACTCAGGAGCAGACCTTAGTTTCTTCAGGAGCGGGACTTGGTTAATTCAGGAGCAGAACTTAGTTAATTTAGGAACGGTACTAGGCTAACTCAAGAGCAGATCTTGGTTAATTCAGGAGCAGAACTTGGCTAACTCAAGAGCAGAACTTAGTTACTTTCAGGAGCAGAATTTGGCTAAGTCAAGAGCAGATCTTAGTTAATTCAGGTGCAGAACTTAGTAAATTCAGGAGCAGAATTTGGCTAACTCAAGAGCAAATCTTAGTTACTTCAAGAGCAGAATTTGACTAATGTAGGCATATAACTTTGCTAATTCAGGAGCAGAATTTGGCAAACTCAGAAACAGAACTTGGTTAATTCAGAAGAATTTGTGTAAGAATTTGTTGAAATCTGCTCTCTTCTGTACCTTGTTCCAGTTGTGTTGTAATTTTCCAGGTCATGTCATATGGTTCTCACACACTGATGGTGAGAGGAGGTCACCATGGCCACGCTAAAAATGGTAATGCAATGAGGTGATACTTTTTGGGGGGCTGACAGACAGCGCTTATTAAATATTATCTTACATCCCCAAAATAAGATGCTGATTAATTTTGGGGCTGTTATAGCATGTGTTCTAACAGTTACAGTGCTCTCCACTAATATTGGCACCCTTGGTAAAAAAAAAATTGTCTTTATTGTTTAACCTTTTGATCTTTTGTACAAAACATTCACAAAAATACTCAGCTCTCATGGATATCAAACAAGTGCAGACAAAGCACAGGTTTAAAAAAAAAAAAAAAGGTAAATATATGTGTGCAACAATTATTGGCACCTTTTTAGTCAATACTTTGTGCTAGCTCCCTTTGCCAAGATAACAGCTCTGAGTCTTCTCCTATAATGCCTGATGAGGTTGGAGAATATATGGCAATGGATCTGAGACCGTTCCTCCATACAGAATGTTTTGAACAAGACATCAAAAAGTTCAACAATAAGGATAATTTTTCACAGCCTTCTTTGCTCATATTTACCAAAGGTGCCAATATTAATGGAGGGCGCTGTATAGCATGTGAAGATTTATCTTCAGTCTGCTGTGGCGACTGTATCTACTGAATCTCTTTGCCATACCTGAAGCACAGTAACATCTTAGTTTTAGTTGAATATTTATGTATATACGTACGTGCAGTCAAAGCCAACAAAGTCTCTAAGAATCCTGTGTCAAATTGTGTTGTTCTTTTATTTTAGAGAATCTCCATCTCAAGGCCATGATGGCGTACGAATACCTCACACTTACGTATATGTATATTGTGTACAATTGGGGTTTTTTCACATTCTATTGTATTGTATTATATTCCAAATATTTTGTATGCAACATATTAAAAACGATACAATTTCTACCTGATGTGAGTGATTACGAGAACAGTATATGTGAGACGTGGGACAAAAACTAGCTAAAGATTAATCTGCATCACCAATCTGCATTATGTAAATAACAATGTGCTACTGATTCACTTCATTTTTAGTCATGCTAGCATGCTAGGTCAAGCTATACTATACTGCAACGGCGCAATTCAAACGATTTTTTATATTTTCCACAGATGTAGCCAACAAGCCCTTAGTGTGACTGTGTATATGTATGATGTCCAGTGGTAGGACTGGTGTATTCCCACCTCACACCCAGAGTTCCTAGGATCTGGATCCTCCACAACCCTGATTGGATAAAGCACTTACTGAAGATGAATGATACCAATTTATTCAGATTTTACAAATAACAGAAGCCACATTCTGACCAGCAGGTCTACCAGGCACCAAAACACAGGCCAATCTGATAAAGCTGGTAAACCACCTTTTCTAGCTCATTATTACTACTAGTGCTACATGGTAGACAGGTTGTTTTTAACCGTAGGGCAATTAGAAAATGTCAGAAATTTATTTGTCAAGTCATAATGAAGCTGGTAAAGAACTTAACAGCTGGGAAAGATGGTCGACCTGCTTGAACAGCTCAGCCTGGGTTTGACTACTGATAGCTGCTTCGAACAAGATAGATTTTTCTGCAGGGTTTGAGGTGAATATACAGTATATTGTCCAACAGTGCATGGACACCTGACCCTCATACCTATATTTGCTTGTTGAACAATACTATTCCAATTTATGCCCACGAGAAATACTTAAAACATCCATTAGGGTCACAAACCACACCCCTTACAAAGCACGCCCACTATTACAGGTTACAGCCAAAACAAATAGGGTTCGGGAAATTGTCGAAATTCGCACACCTCGTAATAATGTGTTCCTTGTAATAGGTGTGGTTTGACAGACCCTTCTCCCTTGCTGCGTCTCAATTCGCCTACTATCCGTCCTACAAAGTATTCGAGATTAGAATTAATGTGTAAAATGTAGTATGTTGAAATGACTATCCCAAAGGTACCCGGATGGTATTTCTGACTATTTCTGGTAGATTTTCGAAATGTCTGTGAACACTTTTTCAGCTAATACTGCCAACAAAGAACATTGTGCGTAACTAGGCAACAACGTTGTCTTCCGTCACATGATGTGTTAGTATTGGTGCGTTTGAGACATTTCGGAAAGATCGGGTTTACGAGTTGAACGCACATGAACGGCACCACAAAGGTGTAGTTATGAGTGGGGCGACTCTGGATTCCTTTTGAGCTCTGAGTTTCCAAGTTGGGGGTGCGTCAGTGAGAAAACATGGCGGAATCAATGTATGCAGCATCTGGAGTTGACGGTAAACTGGAGGAGAGGAGTCGCTGAGCTCTGTGCTCGATTATATCTCTGTAGGAGAGGAGTGTTGTGGATAAAATCAACCTTTCTAGCCTAAGTCAAAAAACTTCTAAGACAGAGAGTTTAGTAGATGTCAAAAGTAATAAACTTTAATGGAAACCAACAAAGGTGACTGTCTGCAGAGAGTCCAACTTGTACATACACAAACATGTCTTTATATATGTTTTGGAAACAGTAAAATTATCCCTAGGTGTGGCATTCCCCTTTTCTTTCCGGGAACAGACCAATCTCGATTGCCTTAATTAATGATTCATGTCTATACGTTATCTTAACTTTGTGGAGCATGCGCAGTGAGTTGATTTTCTTGAAAAGGTTTTATGAGGACAAGGTTTCTTCCTTTCTACAAGAAGATGGTTTCACTCAGGCTTCTCTGTCCTGTCCTTGAACCACACTCCCTTCCTGAGGCCCTCTTCCTGCTTCCATAGGCACCTGGCTTCAAAGTTTTCTCCCACAAAAGTGAATGTCTAATGCCAATTTATAGCTGTGTAGAAAAGTGCCAGCTGGTACAGATGAACTTTTGTTGTACAGTAAGACATGGCATTCATCCAACTCAAATCTACTCAGAATATGACTTGATTTAACCATTGTTCTATAGATTTGGATTATGCTTCCAGCTATTGATTATACATATTATAGATTATGCTTTTTAACCCATACAGATTATTTGATTATGCTTAAAGTAGTACTTCTAAATGTAGGTTACATTGAATACACTTCATTAACATATCCAGAAGTGACTTATACATATTGATTACACGTCATAGCTATTTTCTTAGACATATTTTTGATATATTTTCTATAGGAGTCGCTGAGCTCCGTGCTCGATTATATCTCTCTGTAGGAGAGGAGTCTCTGTGCTCGATTATATCTGTCTGTATTAGAGGAGTCTCTGAGCTCTGTGCTCGATTATATCTCTGTATTAGAGGAGTCTCTGTGCTCGATTATATCTGTCTGTAGGAGAGGAGTCTCTGTGCTCGATTATATCTCTCTATAGGAGAGAAGACTCTGAGCTCTGTGCTCGATTATATCTCTCCGTAGGAGAGGAGTCTCTGAGCTCGATTATATCTGTCTGTAGGAGAGGAGTCTCTGTGCTCGATTATATCTGTCTGTATTAGAGGAGTCTGAGCTCTGTGCTCGATTATATCTGTCTGTATTAGAGGAGTCCCTGAGCTCTGTGCTCGATTATATCTGTCTGTAGGAGATGAGTCTCTGTGCTCGATTAAATCTGTCTGTATTAGAGGAGTCTCAGCTCTATTATATCTCTCTGTAGGAGATGAGTCTCTGTGCTCGATTATATCTCTCTATAGGAGAGAAGACTCTGAGCTCTGTGCTCGATTATATCTCTCCGTAGGAGAGGAGTCTCTGAGCTCGATTATATCTCTCTGTAGGAGATGAGTCTCTGTGCTCGATTATATCTGTCTGTATTAGAGGAGTCTGAGCTCTGTGCTCGATTATATCTCTCTGTAGGAGAGGAGTCTCTGTGCTCGATTATATCTGTCTGTATTAGAGGAGTCTCTGAGTTCTGTGATCGATTATATCTCTCTGTAGGAGATGAGTCTCTGTGCTCGATTATATCTGTCTGTATTAGAGGAGTCTCTGTGTTCGATTATATCTGTCTGCAGGAGAGGAATCTCTGTGCTCGATTATATCTCTCTGTAGGAGAGGAGTCTCTGAACACGATTATATCTCTGTATTAGAGAAGTCTCTGAGCTCTGTGCTCGATTATATCTGTCTGTAGGAGATGAGTCTCTGTGCTCGATTATATCTCTATAGGAGAGAAGACTCTGAGCTCTGTGCTCGATTATATCTCTCCGTAGGAGAGGAGTCTCTGAGCTCGATTATATCTCTCTGTAGGAGAGGAGTCTCTGAACACGATTATATCTCTGTATTAGAGGAGTCTCTGAGCTTTGTGCTCGATTATATCTGTCTGTAGGAGATGAGTCTCTGTGCTCGATTAAATCTGTCTGTATTAGAGGAGTCTCAGCTCTAGTATATCTCACTGTAGGAGAGGAGTCTCTGTGCTCGATTATATCTCTCTATAGGAGAGAAGACTCTGAGCTCTGTGCTCGATTATATCTCTCCGTAGGAGAGGAGTCTCTGAGCTCGATTATATCTCTCTGTAGGAGATGAGTCTCTGTGCTCGATTATATTTGTCTGTATTAGAGGAGTCAGCTCTGTGCTCGATTATATCTCTCTGTAGGAGATGAGTCTCTGAGCTCGATTATATCTCTCTGTAGGAGATGAGTCTCTGTGCTCGATTATATCTCTCTGTAGGAGAGGAGTCTCTGTGCTCGATTATATCTGTCTGTATTAGAGGAGTCCCTGAGCTCTGTGCTCGATTATATCTGTCTGTATTAGAGGAGTCTCTGAGCGCGATTAGTCTAGTCTGGTATTCTGCCGCCAGTGCACGCGGGGTTGTGACTCGTTTGTGATTGTTTGCCTGCGCAGTTTAATATCACTCTCAGATTGAGTCGCAGTCTCTTTTCTGTCTATTGTTCGGGAAAATGGCGGATGCACAGGACGACAAGCTGTATAAAGCCGAGTATGCGAAAAGTGGACGCGCTTCGTGTAAGAAATGTAAAGAAAACATTGCGAAGGACTCGCTGAGGATGGCCATCATGGTGCAGGTAATGAACTGAAGCAGCATGAACAATGTGGTAGAGAGGAGGAAGTGTGTGTGTGTGTGTGTGTGTGTGTGTGTGTAAAGCACACTTGCACGTGCGTTTCACTCCATTATTCGTGTTATTTGCAGTATATCTATAAGATAATTTCTGCAGCTGAGAATTTGGTGCTTTTTCAGTTTGCAATGGAAATGTTCATAAACATTCTGTTTTTCTCATGTAGCAGGGGTGCACAAACTTCTCTTCTTTTTTTCTCTTTTTTTCAGCCTAAAACTGTTCCATTCACCCACACTATGAGCGTGGATTATTGAATAAATGTATTAAGTACAGTATCTGTACAGAGACCTTTTTAAAATTTTCCCCGTCCAGGCCACACCCAATCAGGAGCTCCAGTGTGGGCGTGGCCAAGTATAATCAGAGAGAGGGATTGAGATGGAGAGGGATTGAAATTGAGATGGAGGGGGATTGGGATTGAGATGGAGGGGGATTGGGATTGAGATGGAGGGGGATTGAGATTGAGATGGAGGGGGAGAGGGATTGAAATGGAGATTGAGAGGGAGGGGGATTGAGATGGAGGGGGATTGAGATGGAGAGGGATTGGGATGGAGTGGGATTGGGATTGAGATGGAGAGGGATTGAAATGGAGATTGGGATGGAGTGGGATTGAGATGGAGAGGGATTGAAATGGAGATTGAGATGGAGAGGGATTGGGATGGAGTGGGATTGAGATGGAGAGGGATTGAAATGGAGATTGAGATGGAGGGGGATTGGGATTGAGAGGGAGGGGGATTGGGATTGAGATGGAGAGGGATTGAAATGGAGATCGGGATTGAGAGGGATTGAGATGGAGAGGGATTGAAATGGAGATTGAGATGGAGGGGGATTGGGATTGAGAGGGAGGGGGATTGGGATTGAGATGGAGAGGGATTGAAATGGAGATCGGGATTGAGAGGGATTGAGATGGAGAGGGATTGAAATGGAGATTGAGATGGAGGGGGATTGGGATGGAGAGGGATTGGGATTGAGATGGAGGGGGAGAGGGATTCTGAGGGATCCACAGTGATGTCATGGACCCTACTAATCCATAAAGACAATCTCTGAGCATGTATACATGTTTGTTTCTTAGACTGTATTAATGCACTTAACTAGGAAACTTGCTGTAAGTAATTACATTACGTTAGCTACCATTTTATTTATTTAAACCAGCGTTCAGGTTTCCAGCATCCTAAACACGACACCGGGCGACACATCAGAGCTTTCACATGCGCTGCGATCTAATAAATTCGATTTGTCCACCTCTGAGATGAGATGATGAGATTAAACTCATTTAAACTTTATTCTGTGACCTTCATCATCATCACCACCACTTGAGACTATCTGCCGCTTGTTCCTCCACAGTCGCCCATGTTTGATGGTAAAGTGCCGCACTGGCATCACTTCTCCTGCTTCTGGCTCCGCGCGGCCGCACAGTCCACGTCGGACATCTCGGGCTTCACCGATCTCCGCTGGGAGGACCAGGAGAAAGTGAAGAAGGCCATCGAAAGCGGAGGGTCTGTTGGAGGTGAGTGTTTGTTTTTGTTTGGTCCGAACCTAAAATGAACCCAGAGATCAATACTAATGACGATGCGCATACTTCCGAGTCGGTATGAGACTCAGCGTGCAGTTCCTCGTCGAGCTCCAGCACACGTGTTACTTTTATTTAAAAAAATTGTTAGTTATATGAACGTATACGCAGTCATAGCGATAGTCTGGAAATGTATTTTACATAGTGATGTGCTGTGAGAGAATAGTTATTCATCAAAGAAAATGCACTCATACGGTTTCACAGCTGTAAATGAGTAACGCGCTTATTTGGGGGAAATTTTCGAGCCCTGACACGTAAATATTTACCTCTGCGGAATTATTATTATTTTTTTTTTAACCGTAGAGTAAAAGCGTTTTTCGTACTCATCGAGCCTTTCTACGAAACGGAAATGTTTTGTTTATCTTCCCCCGTATGTTTTAATGCCATCTGTCCTGTCAGGTAAAGCCGAGCGTAAAGGAGCAGGTAAAGGAGAGAAGTCTCTGAATGACTTCGCAGTGGAGTACGCAAAATCGAACAGGAGCACCTGCAAAGGCTGTGACCAGAAAATAGAAAAGGTACGAAACAATTGTGGGCTTTTTTTATATTTTATTTATTTATTTATTTATTTTTAGTCTGTATTACTGGCTAATATAATGTGTGTGTGTGGGGGGGGGTAAAGGTAGTGCAGAGTGTGTTGATGGTGTACTAATATAACGTTATTGATTCCTTACACGTTCATGACGCATGCCACTGCACTGTGTGTCTCAAATGGTGCACTCGAATATGTCGTACATCTCAAATTGAGCACTAACATAACGTGACGGAGCAGTACACAGAAATGACCCAAAGTCCCACAGTCATCCATTCCAGTTTACAGTTGGGGCGATAATGTTGTCTCTCGGTCCGTCGAGCCATTCAGAGAAAGCTAAACTGCCGGTGGTTTCCGTCGGCTCCGCCCCTTTCCGCTTTAATTTTGAAACGTGCACGGAGTATTACCGCTTGAGACGCCGATAAGGAATCGAATGCGCGCCGTGTTGCTGAGCGTGTTCCCCGCGTTCCTTCGATTCCAGGACCAGATCCGCGTTTCGAAGAAATCGGTGGACCCGGAGAAGCCTCAGCTGGGTCTGATCGACCGCTGGTACCACACGGGCTGCTTCGTGAGCCGGCGCGAGGAGCTGGCGTTCAGACCCGAGTACAGCGCGGCTCAACTCAAAGGCTTCGCCGCTCTGCGTGCTGAGGACCAGGACGAGCTGAAGAAGAGACTCCCTACTGTCAAGACTGAGGGGTGAGTCACAAAAACAACAACAACCCGATTACAGATTTCATCTCTTTTAATCATGGTGGTGTCGCAACGGCAACTAATCACCTACGGAGTCGTTGACGAGGAAAGCGTTCGCGTTCTGTTCAATTTGTGTTCTTCCACAAAGAGAAAAAAGTCACTCCTTTAAATATCGAGTAAGTGATTGATATTCATATTAGTGATTGATATTCATATTAGTGATTGATATTCATATCCTGTATGTAACCCTGATGTCTTTTGCTTCCTCAATGCATCTTGTTGCTTCTGTGTCTCGCTCGTCTGATATTACGGGCTGTTATAATGTTTGTAACCAAATTAAGGTACAAAAAATGGCATAATAAAAATTCGAGCATCATATATTGTCATATCGTGTATTATGCTGGCCAAAATGAATAAATTTTTTGCAGAGAAAGCGTATCTCTCTGCGTTTCCTCCCGCTTGCAGTAATTATTTATAGTAGTATGCGCGTGCTGCTGTTTGCGTGGCTGACAGAAACGTGTAAAAGCCAAAGCGGATGGCGTGACCCGTGTTGTGCCGCGGAGTTGCCATAACCGTCATGTTTTATTCCAGTTGAAAATAGTTACTTTAAATAACCAGTCATAAACACTATTTTAAAAGGTGAGAGGCACACCGAGAGAACCTATGTTCTGTTCCATACAGTCCGGAGTGTGTTTTGATTTATATAAGGTATGACTTATAACTTTTATAACTACTTATAGTTATCTTTACTATTATTGCATAGTTATAAAAAATGGTGATATGATAAAGGCCAGTTTTGCGTTGACCTAACAGCCTGCACTTCGCCTAATAGGCCTGTAGGTGGCACCTGGACTTCCACCGCTATGATAGTTTCATCAAATGGTTAATCAACACAAGATGCAGTACGTGAGTGAGAGTAAACTGAACATCACGTACCATTAACGTGATTTCCACAAATGTACATCCGTCTGTGCAGGCTGTGTCGTTTTTAACCGATTGATGAATTAGACCTAGAAATTACAGCTCTGCTCCATGCCGTCCAATGAAATTTGACCTCGTTTTGCCACATGTTGGTGTATACATGACCAACGATTATGAATTATGTAATATTTTTAAATATATAATATTTAAAAATGTCTTCACTAACGAAACAAACAGAATTCATTGATGCATGAAATTACCAGTTAATCCAAACACGGATAATGTACGTGCACGCTTTAACCAGGCCGTTTTGATATGTCGTCATTGGACCACCTTGTACCTTTTGTAGCTCTGAGTTCGACGCCGATTTTTAGATATTGAACTAGAAATGGGTTTTATAGTGAATGATATATATATATTTTTTTAAAAGTACAAATAATATGCATGATTACGAAACTAGACCTACGGTAACTCTTTATTAAAGCTTCAGTCAGTGATACGGATGTTCAGTGCAGTCGTTATTTGCTAATTATATTACATGACAAAAGCAGGAGATCAGGATTTGTGTACAGTCGCTATGCGTCCGTCGTCATGATGATCCTGCCCTTTGCTGCCGCCTCCCCTGCAGCACAGGAAAATGCCTTTGAAGGCTTCCCTGAACGACTTCATCTTGTAGGCGTAGAGGAAGGGGTTGACTGCCGAGTTGGCGTGAGACAGGATGATGGCGGTGAGGAGGAGGGGCAGGGGCACGTAGCATTTTGGGCACAGCAGCAGGAAGCAGTTGATGATGTGCAGCGGGATCCAGCAGACGGTGAAGAGGAAGAGCACGAGGAAGAGCGACGTGGCCGTCTTCATCTCCTTCTTGATGTTGGTGGCTCCGTCGCTGTTGCCCTGGCCTCCGCGATCCGCCGCGATCCTGCGCATCTGCTGCTTGACCGTGAGGAAGATCTGCGCGTAGATCAGGAACATGACGACGAGTGGCGTCAGCACGCACGCAAAGAAGTTGAAGTAGACCATGTAGGTCATCTCCATCACGTTGACGAAGAAGCAGAATTCGTCCCCGGGCGGAGTCTTGTGCCAGCCCATGAGCGGGACCAGGCCGATGAGGAAAGCCAGCACCCACGTGATCAGGATGACGAGCAGCGCGTTACGTGGCGTCATGGTGCTGTGGTAGTGAAAGGGCATGAAGATGGCCACGTAGCGCTCGACCGCCACAGCTAGCAAGCTGAAGATGGAGCTCTGAGTCAGCATCATGAGCACCGACAGCATGAACAGGCACAGGTACAGGTTGTGGTGCGGGATGCCCAGATCGGTCATGATGGCGCAGGGGATAGCCAGCGCCCCCACGCACACGTCTGCCACCGCCAACGACACCAGGAAGTAATTAGTCACCGTGTGCAGCTTCCGATTAAACCCCACAGCGGCGCACACCAGCAGGTTGCCCACAGTGGACAGGAAGGCGATGACCAGCTCCGCCACCATGTAGGGCACGTTAATGGACACCGCCGTTCCTGCGGGAGTCGTGGTTAAAGTCGTGAGAGTCGCGAGAGTAGTGAAAGTGGCGTTCGTCTGCGGGCGGGGCTGAGTGACCGCCGATGTAGTTGACGTCGTGGCATTATTGAGGGTCACAAGGCTGTGGTTTTGAGACGAGGTGACGTTCAGGATGGTGGTGTTGAAGTAAAGCAGAGCCGGTGAGAGGGTGGTGTTGGTGGCCGAGTCGTTCATTATGCACTGTGAAGAAATCAGATGCTCATTACAGAGCACACAGAGTTTATATGCCATAATAATTATCCTTGCATCTGCCTATTGACTGGAAAGCTTTCCGTGGTTATGAAGATTTAACAGTTTGCAGTTTGTTATTCAGCCCGTACAGGATTATTATTTATTTTTGTGATTGTTGCGGCTAAAAACGCTCGATTTCGCTCCGGCCTTTTTCGAAATGTGCGATGCAACTTGCGTCTGAGGTTTTTTTTTTTTTTTTTTTTTTTTTCCCCTCTTTCTTTCTTTTCCTAGCATGAAATAGTTTTGCACGCTTTTTCACAGTGCTGTTTGTTGGTAAACGCGACCTTTCGGCCATACTGCCGTTTGACTCGCTTGAATCGACGAGAGTTTCAACCCAAATCTGCAGAAAATCTGCAGTAATTTTAGAAAAATCGCAAGTTCCTGAGGGGATTGTGGAGTTTCCTTGATTTTGTGTTCATTTCTGTGATCACAAAATCCTGGAGGGACTGACATTATTTTTATTAGTAGTAGTAGTAGTCCAGTTTAATTATAAAAAGGTGTTAACTATTGAAACCTCAATCTTTTGCCTCACTTTTCAATAATAAAGAGAAATGATTTTTGAAAAAAATCAACAAAGCATCAGAGCAGGACGTACAGTTTGCTTTAAAGCGTTATATTTCAGTCAGTCCGAGATTTCACCATTTTACGATCGAAGAAATGCTTTTACATTTTAGAATAATAATAATAGTCATTAAAACTGACTGTGAGTAACACAAATGTTACTATGGGAATTATGTTGTGATGATTAAAAAAAAATCGGAATAATTTAATATTCGATTAGTCGACGCCCTTTTTGTCTAGAATATCCAGAAATGTATTCTTGGCGTTTTCTCGAGCGATTTCTTGAGGAATTTCCCCGAGATGATTTTTAAACAGTATTAAAGGAGTTCACACCGACGCCGGACTCTTCTCTCCTGATTTTCGGAATATTTCTCTCCGAGTCGTCCGTTTAAATAAACATTCTCTTGTAAATAAAATGTTCGTTTTGTAATGAAAGAAACGAATACGTCGACACGATTCTATTTTTGTCTACGACGCCGATTTCACACGTTTAATCACACGCCTTCGGATCAGAAGCTTTTGAACATCACGACAGACATATATGTGTGTGTGTTCGATGTACTTACATGATTGCTGTTGCAGTGTCACAGAAACTTCCCCAGAAGAAACCTGCGTCACTGCACCAGTTCTCTTCGCTGGTTAGAAAAGCAGGTCGTTGCTGTATCAGTTCTACACTCCATTATACTCAGAAATATCGTTTCTACGTCTCCGTCACCCGATCGTCTCCGTCATCTACATACCTGTGTGTGTGTGTGTTTACACGCAGTACTTTTAAGGGTTTATATACGACTTGCTGTTTCCTTTGTTTGTGTTGTGTTTTTTCCACCGAGGGGTCGTATGTGGTCCTCGGGTGCTCGCCTGTATATCCGTGGAGTCATTAGTGACCTGTCTAAGGGGTAATAAGAAGGGTAAGGTGATGGAATGGGAAGTCCCATAGGTGGCACCTCTATAGAAAGGTGATTTAATTAGTCAGTAACGTCCCTGAAAAAGCCCCCGCCGGGTCAGGAGAGCATGATTAGACGTGACCGGTGAGCTACTAATGAGCTCCACTGATGCGCGTCCAATGTGCGTGCTTACGTCGTGTTATTGAAGTTTTCAGCTTTAGCGAAGCGTTCTGGACCTGACATTTACAGGCTCGGCTTCGAATAGAAATTCTCCCAGAATGTATTTATTATCCGTGTATTGAAGCATCTTTTTAATATTTTCCTAAACCCCTGACGATAAGAGTCCAGATATTTTGGTCCGGATTTAAACCACCAAATGTAAGGGCTGCTCTTTTTCCCCCGGACATGTCCTCTTTATCGGACCGAAGAAGAAGAAGCGTCCGGCCGGTATTTCAACTATTGCTGTATGTTGAGACGGAATTGTGGTTTTTTTTGTGTTTTAGGAAAAAGAAAGCTGACTCTGTTGATGGAGTTTCTAAGAAGCAGCAAGAGGAGAAAAAACAACTGGAGACCAGGCTGAAGGTCTGCACTTGAGCTGAGAGTTGACGTCATTTGTGTTGATGACCTTTTATTATATAAACGTTTTTGTCCCGCTTGACCTGTACAGTACGGTGCAAAAGTCTTGGGCACCCTATTATTCGTGTATGTCGGCGTGTCGGTAAAGAAAGCAGAGTATTACTTGAGACGCCTTTCAGATAAAACGAGCACGATGAAGGCTGCCGGGATTCGCTGCAGAAATAAGAAGCGACAGTCAACGTCTTCAGAAGAACCGTGTCTGGTTCTACACGATGCTCAACAACACTCCCTTTATAAAACCGAACACGTTGGACTTTTTCTTTTTTTTAAGCAAAGGGTCATCACACCAAATACTGACTGTTTTCATGTATTGCTCTTTTTAGTCGGGCTGGGCGATCTGACAAACATATCACATCATGATACGTGAGGACATTTCTACCATACACGATGTGCATTATGACCGTTAACCGTTAAACCGACTGATGATACTTTTCTTTAATGCCGACTTAGAAGATTTATTTATTTAAATTTCGTCAAATCGGCAGCATCTGTCCGGTACCGTTTAATTTCTAAAGATTAAAAATGTTAGAATGACATCACCGTATGTCAACGATATATCAGAAAAGTGTATCGTGTAATCGTTTATCACGATATCGATTATATTGCCCAGCCCTACTTTATAGTTGTTTTTTTTTTTTTAACTGTACAAACATTTAATGTAGGAGCGTGTCGTTATTTTTGAATGCTCCTTTGCTCTATAGCATTTCTTTGCATGTGCTTTTCGCACAGCGCTGTATACGAAATGGTGTCTTATGTGTGGCTTCCTTGACTGTTTTTCGGTTGATTACAGGAGCAGAGCCAGTTGATTTGGGGAATTAAAGACAAGCTGAAGAAATACTGTTCGGCCAATGACATGAAAGAGCTTCTGATTGCTAACGGCCAGGACGTTCCCTCAGGAGAATCGAATGTAAGTTCTGGGGGGGGGAAACAAGTTGTTTACGTGCATTGAAGTCATGGATAAATGAGGGGAAACTCCAGAGCTAGCTCTCTATATATAAATAAAACGTGTGTGTGTGTATATATATATATATATATATATATATATATATATATATATATATATATATATTATAGTACAGTGGTGTGAAAAAGTGTTTGCCCCCTTCCTCATTTCCTGTTCCTTTGCATGTTTGTCACACTTAAGTGTTTCGGAACATCAAACCAATTTAAACAATAGTCAAGGACAACACAAGTAAACACAAAATGCAATTTGTAAATGAAGGTGTTTATTATTAAAGGTGAAAAAAAATCCAAACCATCATGGCCCTGTGTGAAAAAGTGATTGCCCCCCTTGTTAAAACATACTATAACTGTGGTTGTCCACACCTGAGTTCAATTTCTCTAGCCACACCCAGGCATCACTTAAATAGGAGCTGCTTGACACAGTAAGGTCCACCAGAAGATCCTTAAAAGCTACACATCATGCCGAGACCCAAAGAAATTCAGGAACAATTGAGAAAGAAAGTAATTGAGCTCTATCAGTCTGGAAAGGGTTATAAAGCCATTTCCAAAGCTTTGGGAATCCAGCGAACCACAGTGAGAGCCATTATCCACAAATGGCAAGACATGGAACAGTGGTGAACCTTTTCCAGGAGTGGCGGCCGGCCACCAAAATTACCCCAAGAGCGCAGCGACGACTCATCCAAGAGGTCACAAAAGACCCCACAACAACGTCCAAAGAACTGCAGGCCTCACTTGCCTCTGTTAAGGTCAGCGTTCATGCCTCCACCATCAGGAAAAGACTGGGCAAAATGGCCTGCATGGCAGAGTTCCAAGGAGAAAACCACTGCTGAGCAAAAAGAACATCAAAGCTCGTCTCAATTTCTCCACAACACATCTTGATGATCCCCAAGACTTTTGGGACAACATTCTGTGGACCGATGAGACAAAAGTGGAACTCTTTGGAAGGTGTGTGTCCAAGTATATCTGGCGAGAAAGGGAACACTGCATTTCATAAAAAGAACATTATACCAACAGTAAAATATGGTGGTGGTAGTGTGATGGTCTGGGGCTGTTTTGCTGCTTCAGGACCTGGAAGACTTGCCGTGATAAAAGGAACTATGAATTCTGCTGTCTACCAAGAGATCCTGAAGGAGAATGTCCGACCATCTGTTCGTGTACTCAAGCTGAAACGAACTTGGGTTCTGCAGCAGGACAATGATCCTAAACACACCAGCAAGTCCACCAACGAATGGCTGAAGAAAAACAAAATGAAGACTTTGGAGTGGCCTAGCCAAAGTCCTGACCTGAATCCTATTGAGATGTTGTGGTATGACCTTAAAAAGGCTGTTCATGCTCGAAAACCCTCCTAATGTAACTGAATTAGGACAATTCTGCAAAGATGAGTGGGCCAAAATTCCTCCAGGACGCTAAAAGCCTCATTGCACGTTATCCCAAACGCTTGGTTGCAGTTGTTGCTGCTAAGGGTGGCCCAACCAGTTATTAGGTTTAAGGGGCAATCACTTTTTCACACAGGGCCATGATGGTTTGGATTTTTTTTCACCTTTAATAATAAACACCTTCATTTACAAATTTAATTTTGTGTTTACTTGTGTTGTCCTTGACTATTGTTTAAATTGGTTTGATGTTCCGAAACACTTAAGTGTGACAAACATGCAAAGGAACAGGAAATGAGGAAGGGGCAAACACTTTTTCACACCACTGTATGTATGTATGTATGTATATATATGTGTATGTATATGTACAGATAAATATACATGCCCACAGAAGGAAAAGGACATGAGAGAAAATCCAACGGTTTATTAAAGTGATACGGAGTCACATTAATGCCATATATTTGGGAGTGTTTTATCAGAGGCGTGCTCTCGGTGCAGCTCGTTTCTCTCTGGTTTTGGTTCTACACTTGCACGAGTGTATAATAAGTGAGGATTAAACCCACTGTGTCGTGCTGTTCTAGGAAAATAATACCACCACTGGGTGGCGTGATGAAGCGGTGTTACTGTTACAAACTTAAAATCGGGGATTTTTTTTTGCTTTTTCATGTCTCTAAGCGTTTTATTTTTCTTGTACCCCAGCAAGTTTGAATAATGCGGAAAAAATTTTCCTACCTTTTTTTTTATAGTTACATTTAATGTCGGGGAAATACGTCTACGAAACGAGTCACTTCCTGTCATCGTGTACGTAATAGCAGATATAAACGGTTATGTCTTCAAAGCTAAAAAAAAATGTAAAAAAAAATGTAAAATACATAGAACCGATTGGTGTAAAATAACGAGCATCTGACCAATCCGAATTAAGAACTCGACAGCGCTGTGGTGTAGATTAGCGGTTTTACTGAAAATTAACTAATACAGAATGGATTTAATCTGGCATGAGAGGTTGTAGTACGGGGTTTAGTCGATGATGATTTGTTGAACTGGTGCGATCTACAGATCCTCGACCGCCTGTCAGACTGCATGGCTTTCGGATCGTTGAAGCCCTGCGAGACGTGTCAGGGTCAGCTCGTCTTCAAGAGCGACGCCTACTACTGCACGGGAGACATCTCTGCCTGGACGAAGTGCGTGTTCAAGACTCAGACCCCCAGCCGTAAAGACTGGGTCACTCCCAAGGTCAGTTCCTGTCTGTAATGGATAGATTTTCATGGCTTTTGGGCAAACTGAATGTGGTAAACCAGATGAACATACATCGGATATAAAGTCTACACACCCCTGTTAAAACGGCAGGCTTTTGTGATGTAGAAAGGAAATGAAACGGAGATTGAATCAGCTTAGTAATTCTTTGGTGTTTTTTTTTTTTTTTTTTTTTAAAGGAGTTTCATGAAATTCCCTTCCTGAAGAAGTTTAAGTTTAAGCGTCAGGACCGCGTTTTCCCCAAAGAGCCTCCCGCTGCTCCTGCCGCTGCTCCTGCGTCGTCCACGGCTGCCTCGGCTTCTGCCTCCGCAGCTTCCAGCGCCTCCAGCTCCAGTTTTCCCACCGAGCTCCCTACAGAAGTGCCCACAGGTCAGAGTCTCCACCTGATTTTATCTTCTCCCGTAGTTTTTTTAATTATTTTTTAAATTGAATAATTCCAACATGCTTGCTCAAAATCTGTCCAGAATTGTATCAGGGTAACCTCAGACTGATTTCTTCCCCGGTGTAAATTCCTATTATGCCTCTGTGGCCGTTGCTGAACGTTGTTTGGGTCTGTGCAGATAAACCTCTGACCGGGCTGAAGGTGCTGGCTGTGGGGAAGCTGAGTAAGAACAAGGACGAGCTGAAGGCTGCAGTGGAGGAGCTGGGAGGAAAAATCACCAGCACTGTTAATAAAGCAACGTTCTGCCTCAGCTCCAGGAGTGAGTGATTGTGTGTGTGTATATATATATATATATATATATATATATATATATATATATATATATAAATATATAAAAAATATATTATATTTGTGTGTGTGTGAACATGGGGAGGGTCGGCACACCCCTGAGTTCCGACTTAAACCGAGATGCCTGTCCTCTGTAAAGGGGTATGGGTGTGTGAAACACTGCTCTCTCGCTATCCACGTTTCTCCTGTCGTATTGCAGAGGAAGTCGAAAAGATGAGTAAGAAGATGGAGGAGGTGAGGGACGCCGGCGTGCGTGTCGTCGCCGAAGATTTCCTCACCGATATCAAGTCCTCGGGCAAGGCACTTCGAGAGCTTATCTCCCTGCACGGCATCTCGCCCTGGGGCGCCGAGGTCAAACTCGAGGCCCAGGCTTCATCGGTGGCAGCGAAGTCCAGCAGAGCCTCCAAGAGCTCGGGGAGAAACAAAGAAGACGAGGGTTAGAGCCGTGGCTTTGTTTCTCTTCGCTGGAATGTTTAGAGTGTCACTGAAGTGTCTTAAATACACGTGTACAAAACACACTAGATTACGGACGGAGCCGCAGACGTGAGCAAATTCGTGTTTATGGTAACTAACGCACAGAGTGAAAACGATCCGTTTCTTTAGCGCTCCGTCACCGTTTTGATGTCGTTTTTAGTTGTTTTCAGTTCACTGCGACCTTTTTTGGAGTTTTGTGGGTGTGGTTAAATGTAAATTAGCTGTGCGGTGAACACGAGCAAGACTCCTGGCAGATTTTAGTTCCGTTTGGCAGCAAAATCGTTTCCACACGACTTTATTAAACGATTGATAAATGAGGACTTTTGATTTTAAAAATGTATTTACAAAATTTTTATTTTAAATGAGACAATTTTTTTTTTTACCTACATCTAGTGAGGATCCAGAATAGAATTTGTGTTTCATCTGTGAATCTTATGATGATTTGAATAACAGCTAAACAATGATATTTTTATTTGTTTGTTTATTTATTTTTGATGATCATTTCATTTCTCAGGGGGCAGTAAGGCGAAGAAGATGAAGCTTACAGTTAAAGGTGGAGCAGCAGTTGATCCGGACTCAGGTTACTCATGCGCTCTCGCTCTCTTCTCTAGTTTTCTTTACACTTTATTCTGACCATTTCGTTTCTTATCTTACTGTCTTGATGTATCTTGGTTTAAACAATGCGTCGTCGTTGCTGCTCAGGTCTGGAGGACTGCGCTCATGTGCTGGATCAGAACGGGAAGATCTACAGCGCTACACTGGGGCTGGTGGACATCGTCCGGGGAACAAACTCCTACTACAAACTCCAGCTTCTGGAGGACGACGTACAGAAACGGTGAGGGGGACGGCACCTGGGTGTGATTTGGCATCTAATCTTGTCTGTGCGTTCGTTTTCTCAGCCTAATCCGGCTTAATCCGGTTATTTACTATAGTAAACAGCGCTTCTCTGACACTCAGCTCGACAACACCTCCGTTCCCAGGACTGTGAAAGTAGTAATAAGTTATTAAACACGACACACTGCAATTGTTTTAATGGCGGCGCGCATGCCCAAGCGCAAAGGTGCCAATACTTTTTTCGTGCCAGTGCAAAGCGGTTTGAGTGCAAGCTTTACCTGACTACGTTATTGAAACGAGGAGCTAAGAAGCTGTGCATCTGGGGCTGAAGCTCAAACTCCTGTCTACACTATTCACTAGGTAGGAGGCTAGGGCTGGGCGATATATCGATATAATATGGATATCAGGATAAATGATTTTGCGATACAATTTTCTGAGATATCGTTGGTATGTTCGTGTTTTTTTTAATCAATGCAAATTAAACGGTACTCCATGGATGGCGTCGTTTTTGTTTTAGCTTAATAAAGATGCGTATCATCAAACTCAGTTTAACATGTTGTTGGGGTTTATTTTACTACTATTTTGCAGACTGTGTTAGCTAAATTTTATATCGTGATACACATCGTGTATCGTAGAAAGTCCTCAAGTATCTTATGATTATGATGTGATGTATACGTTTTTGTCCAATCGCCCAGCAAGTGAAGTGGAAGCCGTTTGGGATTCGTCGGTGTAAGATCAAGCTAAATCAAAGGAAGAAAATAATCTTGGGTTTGTTTATATCTTGGTGAAAAAGCTAACCAAATTCAGTACATGGTGAAGAAACCAGTCCCGACATGGTGGATTATGGGTCATTTGCCGAACAAACCTGCGCTGTGTGGTTTCTTGGTGGAAATGAGCGTTTTATCGTGTGGTGTTGTCTTGCTCCTCAGGTACTGGGTGTTCAGGTCCTGGGGTCGAGTAGGAACCACGATCGGAGGAAACAAACTGGAGAAGTTTTATGACAAGAACTCGGCCATGGATAACTTCCGCAGCGTTTACGAGGAAAAAACCGGCAACTGCTGGACCTCGAGCAGCTTCACCAAATATCCCAACAAGTTTTATCCTCTCGAGATTGATTACGGGCAGGTACGCACAGCATGAGATTCCTTCTAAGAGTCTATTTGAAACATTTTTTTACTTATACGTTCCCCCGTAATTTTTTTTTTTGTCATGAGTTTGGTACATTTGATGAAGTGTAAAAGCTAGGGGGGGGTGATTCCTGCAAGTTTAGAGTTTGATCTGTATAATTCTCTTTCTCTGTGTGTGTCTCTCTCTCTCTCTCTCTCTCTCTCCTCTCTCTCTCACTCTGCAGGATGAGGAAGCAGTGAAGAAGCTGACAGCCAGCAGCGGCACGAAGTCTCAACTCGCCAAGCCGGTACAAGAGCTCATCCGCATGATCTTCGACGTGGAGAGCATGAAGAAGGCCATGGTGGAGTTTGAGGTGTGACTCATCATCATAATCCATTATATCTTCCAAAGCAGTTTGTTAGTAGATTCATTTCTTCATTCTATTGGGAGAGGAAATGTGTATGTCTCTCTCTGGCCATCTCTTTCTCTCTGTCGGACTTTGTCTCTGTCTCTCTCCCTCTTGTTTTCTGTCTCTCACTGTCTCTTTCCTTTTCTTTCTCTCTCTCTCTCTCTCTCTCTCTCTTCATCTGTCTGTCTTTCTCTGTATGTCTCTCAAGGCCCCTCTCCCCCTCTCTCTGTGCTACATTAATAGAATCAGCTGTGTTTATATCGCCTCTGTATGAATGTAAATCTTTTCTAACAGATCGACCTGCAGAAGATGCCTCTGGGGAAACTGAGTAAGAGACAGATACAGAGTGCATACTCTCTCCTGACTGAGGTTCAGCAGGTCAGTGTGGACCTTCTTTTTCACGCCGTCCGGCAAATTAGACCACGTTATCGTGATCGCGACGTTGCAGAGAATCTGTCTGTCTGCAGTCCTGCTCTGCCTGCATTAGTATGTTTGGCGTACACGATGATCGCCTAGGCCGTTTTCATTTCTGTCTGTCTCCGCCCCAGGCTGTATCCGATAACGCTTCCGAGGCTCTGATTCTGGACCTGTCCAATCGCTTCTACACTCTGATACCACACGACTTCGGCATGAAGAAGCCTCCGCTGCTGAGTAACTTGGACTACATTCAGGTGAGACGCGGGAAATGTGGATTCCTCTAATGGCTCGTGTATGAAATGGCTGGAAAATCGGCACGGGAGCTTTGCAAAGTGTTGCGTATTAAAAGTACTGCGAAAAAAATACCGATATAAAAACGCAGACGATTAAGCTAACAAGCACCAAGCAATCGGACTAGAGAAGTCAACAGCGCTGTTGGTGTCGTATTTTTACTAAACATTTTACTAAACCGTGACCATTCCTCACTCGCGCAGGCGAAAGTGCAGATGCTGGACAACCTGCTGGACATCGAGGTGGCGTACAGTCTCCTGCGCGGCGGAGCTGAGGACAACAAGAAAGACCCGATTGACCTCAACTACGAGAAACTCCAAACCAAGATTGAGGTTTGCGTCCTCCTTTCTGATTCAAAACGTGTTCAAATCCCTTCTCGGGCGCACGGTGGCTAAGTGGTTAGCACGTTCGCCTCACACCTCCAGAGTCGGTGGTTCGATTCCCATTATGGCCGTGTGTGTGTGGAGTTTGCATGTTCTCCCCGTGCTGCGGGTGTTTCCTCCGGGTACTCCGGTTTCCTCCCCCAGTCCAAAGACATGCATCGTAATCTGATTGGCGTGTCTAAAGTGTCCGTAGTGTATGAATGGGTGTGTGAGTGTGTGTGATTGTGCCCTGCAATGGACTGGCACCTCGCCTTGTGCCCCATTCTCCCTGCGATAGGCTCCGGGTTCCCCGCGTCCCTTAAAAGGAGTAAACACTAGAGGATGGATGGATGGAAAATCCCTTCTCTGTAGGCTGGGATTCTAGCTATTATATTGATGTGTGTGTGTGTGTGTGTGTGTGTGTGTGTGGGTGTACAGGTGGTGGATAAATCATCAGAAGAAGCTCAGGTTATTCAGCAGTATGTGAAGAACACGCACGCTGCAACTCATAACACCTACACACTCGAAGTAGAAGAGGTAAGCATTCTACAGTATATTTTTTTTATTTAGTGTTTACGTTTTTACACACACCGCTATTTGTATTAAAATACAGTACACTGCAAGTGTAGAACATACGCAGTTGAAGTACCCTCGTTTGTCGCAGCACTCAAATCTTTGCGCGAGTTTGTTAAGTCCTTCAGGTTAACGTAAAGTCTGTCGTGTTTGGACTCTTGAAGAAACTTTGTTGTCCAGTTTTTGTTTAATATGTGTGTAAACGTGAGACGATGGAGCTCGAAGCGTTTTAAGCAAGTTTTATCTGCCGCCTCTGTAACCTGCACGTGGAAAGTGGTTTTCGGCCACACTAAACGTTGTGTATCTAATAATTATTTGGCGGTCCAGTTTGCGCGATATATTTCTTCACACGTAGTGGAAAAGCACTGGAATGAAGCTCCAGGCTCCGGTAAATGAAATGGTGTGAAATGTAAAGCGTGGCCTGCGCAGTAAATAATGGTTCCTTAATTATTGGCGTTTGGTCCTGGTGTTCAGGTGGTGCCTGAATGGGTTCGAGAGAGTTTTACTTGACGCCTTGTTCCGACGCTCTACGTTTGGGGAAACAAAACAAAAAAGAAACATAAATCATTTCACGTTGTAGTTTTGTAGGGGTCCGACCAAGAATGGATGTAGTCGTCTGTAGAGCGGGGTTAAATTTAATTAACTGTATAACCCGTTAACCGATTTCTGATGTTAGCCCGATTTCTCGCATAACCCGACGCGAATTGCACAACGTTCGGAAACGGTGCTTGGACCCCTCAGATCAACACTCGCTGCTATATTTTTCTTTTCGCCGTGTTCGAGTCCAACCAATAACGTGAGCACTCCGGTGAGAGAGTCTATAGCTTTAACTGCGAATCACCACTCGACACTAAACTTGCTTACAGCATCCTGATATTGTGTCTATTCAGATCTTTAAGATCGCCAGAGAAGGTGAGTACCAGCGTTACCGTGCCTTCAAAGATTTACCCAACCGCCAGCTCCTGTGGCACGGCTCACGCACAACCAACTACGCTGGCATCCTGTCTCAGGGTCTGCGCATCGCCCCGCCCGAGGCTCCTGTGGTACGTATCGATTCTTTCCAGTGACGACTAGTGCACAATATACCCAGAATAACAGCAGCAGGAATGTTAACAGAGAGCTCGAGTACATCCGTAGTGCATGCGTGATTTTACGAAAGAGACAAATTTCAATGTATTTCGCCGTACTGGGTGGGGGGACATGTTTACGCCAAACTCGGTTAGACATAGAGGGGCAGGGATGGTGAGCTCTGTCAGTAAACATTGAAATGTGCAGTGAGAGAGTCTTTGTAAAGCTGGTTTCCTGACTGATTTGTCGTGTACATGCACCCGAGTACCCGCCGCTGCAGAACCAAAAGTCCAAGGGGTGGAGTCGGACCTGATCCGGCTCCTCTTACTCGGGCAGATTTGAACCTTGATAAGTCTGGGGAATGGAGACAGCTCGGTGCGTTTCAGGTTGGATAAGTGTGCTTGTTCTTCCACCTCATTAGGGTTAGATTTATAGGAGAAGTTGGATCAGGTCCAGCTCCACCCCCTGGACTTTTGGTTCTGCAGCAATGTCCCGTAATGGAAAAAAAGAAGCTACTTTCTCACATGCGCTTCAAGTCAGTGCGAGAGATTTTAGAAAAGTGTCAAAGTAATCCAGATTTAAAACTGCTTTCAGACTTGGTAGCTAGTGTTGGCTAAAATAACTACTCTTAGCTTGCGCTCTCTCTCTCTCTCTCTCTCTCTCTCTCTCTCTCTCTGATTTATTATCAGCAATACAGGTAAAAAAAAATTATATAAAAAGGGGTCGGCGATGAAGCGGTTGCTGTCGCTGTAGCTTTCTAGACAGAAAGTCAAGAGAATGTGTAAAGTGGACATGAGCGATTGTAGGAGACGAACATGTTTTATCGATTAACTCCATTTGAATTCCCGTTTCTTTCCCATGTGCTCTATAGACCGGTTATATGTTCGGTAAAGGTTTATATTTTGCTGACATGGTGTCTAAGAGTGCAAACTACTGCCACACGTCCCAAGCGGATCCCGTAGGCCTCATTCTGTTAGGAGAAGTCGCTCTCGGCAACATGTGAGTAGTTTTGGTTTCCGCCCTTGTTTACTGTGTGTACTGCGCGTCTTATTCGGCTTTTATAACGGGGATGTTGTGTGTTCTTGTTTTAAAGGCATGAACTTAAAAAGGCTTCGCACATCACAAAACTGCCGAAAGGGAAACACAGTGTGAAGGGTAAGACCTCGGGTTTTAATCCTGAATACTGAGATATTTGAGTAAAAGTGCACAGGATTTGTAAATAAAACCGTCTCTTCTTTGCCGTTTCGTAGGTTTGGGAAGGACCGCCCCCGAATCTGGCGCTACCGTCTCTCTTAACGGCGTGGACGTGCCGCTGGGCAAAGGCGTCAACACGAACATCGATGACACGAGTCTGCTTTACAACGAGTATCCTTTCGACAGTGGTCTGGTTATTCAGGGGTTTTTCCACATCACAGGGGTTTTGCTTCTTCTCAGCTTGACGCGCGTCGGAGGCGTATTTGTACATCATTTTTAAAGACTAAATATAAAATATGCTTGCGTTAGTGAAGCTGTGTTCGTGCGAATAATAAGGGCATGTCGAGTAGTCTTGCTTTGATGATGATAGAATTTTCCAAAATTCTATTTTGGTGTACAAGTTCATACATGCGTACAACCCCGATTCCAAATAAGTTGGGACGCTGTGTGAAATGTAAATAAAGGCAGAATGCAATGATTTGCAATTCTCCTAAACGCGTATGTTATTCACGATAGAACAGAGAAAACATATCGAATGTTTAAACTGAGTGAATGTACCGTTTTAAGGAAAAAATAAGGTCCTTTTGAATTTGATGACTTGCTTTTCCAGCCTTTTTGTTACCCACGTCCCAACTTTTTTGAGACGTGTTGCGGCCATCAAATTCAAAATTACTCTTTTTATTTATTTATTTTTTTCTTAAAACGGTACGTTTCCTCAGTTTAAACATTTGATATGTTTTCTATGTTCTATGGTGAATAAGATTTGGGCTTACGAGATTTGCAAATCATAGCGTTCTGTTATTGTGAACACAACTACACCTAGTTTGAATTTTTGCCATTTTCCAACTGCTTTTCTTTCTCTTCCAATAAATGTCGCAGTTCTGTGAAAATGTTTAGACCTACGCTGAATATTGAACATCAGTCGATAAAGCTCACCGTAAACACGACTGACGATTCATTAATCGCGGACAAAGATTATGATCGTGATTCTTCAGCCGACACGTTCAGAGATCGACCTGCGTTAACGTGAGCACGTTTAAAAGGAAGCGTCTCGTGCATACCACTGTCATGATCAGAATGCTCGCGTGGGAAATAGTGGCATGGTGATTACGGTTCAGTAATGATGTGCTGCAAGGTGGAAAATCGCAAGAATTTGGTTTTGTCTGTGCCGCACTTTTTGGTAATTCGCCTTGACTTGGATTCCTCCAGGTATATCGTGTACGACGTTGCTCAGGTGAATCTGAAATACCTTCTGAAAATCCGCTTCAATTATCAGACGTCCCTCTGGTGAGAGACGCCGTACCTGCAACCATGATCTCCACACTACCATCGGTTCCTGATGAAGCCCCGATCTCCACGGCACCGTCGGTTAACTGCAACATCAACAGTTCCTGTTGTTCACATCTGTCCATTTCTCTGCTTTAGTGTCCAGCCTCGGAGAAATCATACAAGTACTCTTGCACTGTAAATAGTCTGTTACAGTAAATGCTCTCAGCATGACCTGTATTGCCATTTCCATTAAAGAGATGAACCGCTGTGGGATTTGATCTAATTGAGGTATTTCGAAGGTTTTCGTGGAGATTTCTTGGATCCTACCAACAGTATTCGGTAGAACTGTCTTCCATTAGTTTTCTAGATTTGTTCTTTTTTTTTTTTCCTTTTTTTAAACCTCCTCACGTTTGGGCAAGTTATCTTTTGGTCTTTTCTCATCGCGAAGTCTGATCCGTGTACGCTTTGTTTTCTTTAGCGAAAACAGACCCAACAAACTGTACAGTTTTAGTACTCAATGGCTTTTCTTGCTCATTAGACGGTTGATTGCTTAAACAAATGGATTAATTGAATGTTTACTAGGATTCCTAGTATTAGGGCTTTTAGGAATAGCAAAAAAAAACCCCAACATTTATATGCTTTAAATTCTGTGTACGTCACAGATATAATTTTTTTTTTCTTTCTGAATTTACTACGGTGTAAAATGGTAGTAGAAGTTGGGAGTCAGGATGGTCACTGATTGACTGTACGATGGTTAAAAGCTTCATGTTTTTCTTTTTGTTTTTCTTTTCATAATTTGCAAATGTGAATAAAAACTACTTTGGCCCATCATTTTTGTTTGTACCTCTTTTTTTTCCAGGAAGGAGAGAACCCTGGTAGGGGGACCACAACAATAGAAACTCATTGTATTTTTCATGGTTATCATGGGAATTGTATTGGTTTTAATGGAAACTAATAATCCCTGTGAGTCTACACTGGTGGTGTACTGTCTAGTGGATACCATTAAGGACCAGTAATGGTTATAATGGGAATTGTAATAATCCCTGTGGGTCTCTACTGGTGGTGTATTGTGTCTAGTGGATGGCATTAAAGACAAGTAATGGTTTTAATGGTTAGCTGATTGATTGTAATTGTATTTGTAGTGGACACCATTAGAATTTCTGTAATGGTTTTTTTTTTGGGGGGGGGGTGTTTTCAAAGCCTTGAGCGTCGACTTCACAGGTCTTACGCTTAATGTGTGCTTAAACGAACACATTTCCAGTTCTATCACATGCCTGGGACACACACGAACGTTTAATGACTCCTTTTGTTCGAGTCGGGAGTCAGAATAAATCTCCGTTAGAGCTCGAGTATGAGCAGTCATTTTCTTCCGACGTCTCGTTTTCAAACAGCCCTCTCAGCTCGTCTCCTTCCCATAATGCCCTGCGCTTGTCCGTCTTTGAAAAACCGGCGCGGCTAATTCAAGATGGCGGAGCACGAGCAGCTGTTGGACGAGAGTGAGTGAAAAAAAATGACAAAAAAAACAAAACAAAACCCAACAAACCTAACTCTACTTTGTCGTCAAGCAGCTAAAAAAAACATTAGCTTGCTACTTTAAAAATATGTTAAAATACGTGCGTTTCTTTACAACGCGAGTTTTTTTTTAAAGAAATGTTTTAATGTCGTTTCTCTGGCGCAAACTAAACTGCTTAACCTGCTAGCTAGGAAGCTAACTGCTACCTAGCTAGGTGTTAGCTTTCAGGAGGCTTCCCCCTGCATTATTGTTTTACCACCCGTATTCCGACAAGTCCCGCCTTCCTTGCTCGGGTTGGTTGATATGAATCCCGGGTTCCGTGTTGTGATTGGCTAAGAGTTCCGATTCGCAGTTTATTACCCAATCCGCGACAGCTTTACACGTTTTTTTGTGTACGCGAGGCGGGCTTTGTCATATTACGGGTAGGGAAATTCTGCGTTTTGAGCTAACTAGCTAACATAAACAATGTTGTTTAGGTGAAGTTTCCAGTGGTTTCTCGGTTATTGTTCGTGTTGTTTGTTTAAATCGCTGTGACTGGGTTATACCCTGCGATAGCACCTGAAACGAATGTTTCATTTCGGAAGGTTGAGCGAGTTGACACTGTCCACATATTATTGGTCCAGGTCGATGACAGCTGCTGGGGTATGTTCCCTGTGAGCCCCTTGTCGCAGACACAGGGTCCATTTTGTGCAGTTTGGCCCTCGATCTGTCATGTTGATCACACTGCCTAGTGACCTGCTTCATTCATTGCCGTTTAGGCATGCACTCAGATGGGTTAAGTTAGTAAACAAGTCAGCTGGGTGGGTTTATCCAGATCATTTCATACTTTCATGACCTCCTTCTTTGATCACTTTGGATCTGATGGGGATCGAACACATTTGTACAGTTAACTGATGTCTCGGTTCGTACGGAGAGAGAGAGAATCCTATCCCAGAATGATGAATTTACGTAAAGAAACCAATCTGATACTAGCGACACGTTCGTCCAGCCTGATAATCTGTTAATAATCCCACTTAAAGCTTAAATAGCCATACGCCTAGCCGTGTTTATCGAATTTTGACGTATAACGTGTGTTAGATCAGGGCTGTAAGTAACGCCCGTCTCGGAAGGTCGAGCTACAAACCTGGACGAACGACGGACACCTACGTGAGCCGTTTCAAGATGAATAAGTGTTGCTGTGATCAGCGTTGAGGCTGTGAGCGGCCATGTTGATTCGCCTCCACTTGCTGAACCCGGGGGTCGAGGGAACCGTCCCGACTTTACGCATCGCTGAGGTTGTTTTGGGGTTTTTTTCCACTCCGAGATGGAGTTCCAAGCTTTGCCTGCACCTGATTTAAGTGTCGTTTGTGAGCCCGTCGAATATCACGGGGGACGACGGCACACTTGTGACGTATGCTCGTGACACGCAACGCTAGTCTAGTTATTCTTCAATCGGAAAATGATCTGAACCACTAATGGGTTGTTGTTGTTTTTTTTCTTTCTCGTGCGTGTTATCTTTACCGCCCTGAAGTCGATCAATTGTGCACAACGCAAGCACGTCCTGAAGTCTTTTATTCCTCTTACACTACAGCGATCTACCCACGAATAATAATCGTTCGATTCAATGAATACTTTTTGTGAATTGAAGACCGGACCGTTTAAAATTTCATCCGTTTATAGTGATACAGTTACAGTGGTGATATTGTTACAGCAACTATAGACAGTCTTTCCCTCACAAGCGTCTCTCTCTCTCTCTCTCTCTCTCTCTCTCTCACACGCGCTCACAAGATGGTGAGAAAAAAAAACCCTGGAAAATGGGCTGAAACTGGAGACTCCTTCCGTAAACGATTCAATAGAAAGACATCACTCAGCAGATCAAGAATTTGACGTTTTTCTTTGATAAATAACAACAGTTTGTGTCAGACTATGTGGACGGTCCATCCTCCGTACACGTCCCATGCGACTGACCCGTTGCTATAGAAACGATAAAGAACGAGCGCTTTAATTATTAACGAAGGCGTGATGGCCGGCTGGGCTACCGTCAGAGCTGCTGTGATAGGAAACGAATCAACAGTTTCTGACCAATCAGGATCCGTTTATGTTTAAACTACTCTATTATTGGTTTGAAACATATCTAATGTTTGTTTGTTTGTTTGTTTGTTGTTTTCCAGGCTCTTCGGCTAAGGCTCTTGTCAGCCTGAGAGGTAAGAACAGAACTGTGTTGATATTCTTAAAATTTGTAAGAACTGTTTAAGTCCAAATGTTAAGACTCAACACACACACACACGCACATAGCATGTCAAAAGTTTCTCGTGATGTTAAAAAGCTTCTGATCTGAAGGCGTGTGATTAAACGTGTGAAATCGGCGTCCTAGACAAAAATATAGTCGTGTCGACGTATTCGTTTCTTTCATTAGAAAACGAACATTTTATTTACAAAAAAATCTTTTTTTTAATCGGACGACTCGGAGAGAAATATTCTGAAAATCAGGAGATAATAGTCCGGCGTCGGTGTGAACTCCTTTAATACTGTTTAAAAATCATCTCGGGGAAATTCCTCAAGAAATCGCTCAAGAAAACGCCAATACATTTCTGGAAATTGGTGAAAAGCGCGTCGACTTTGAAGATGCTAAAATATTAAATTATTAAGATTTATTTTGGATTTTATATTATGACATAATTCCCATCGTTCCATTTGTGTTACTCCAGAGTTTTGAAGACTTTATTATTCTTCTAAAATGAGGAAAATAAATAAAGAATGTGTGTGTAAACTTTTGAGCGGTAGTGTATTTAAGATGATGATGATGATGATGATGATTTCTGTTTGCAGAGGGAAGTTTGTCGAACACTTTAAATGAGAAAAACATTCTGTCGAAATCTCAGAACACCAGAGGAAGGAGCAGCTACACGACTATGGAGACGGTGAGAAATGTTGTGTGTGTGTGTGTGTGTGTGAGAAATATATAATGATGCTCTTTGCTTATACTAGGGCTGTCAATTGATTAAAAAAATTAAGTAATTAATTGCACAATTGCGTCAGTCGTGTTTGATTAATGGCTTTTTTCTTCTTGTATTAATGGATATTTAAATGTGGAATCAACACAAAAGAAGTATATTTAAATACAAATTCTATTGTTTAGCATCTCTCTTTTTTTTTTTTTTTTAAACATGGAGCACTGATTCTCTCCTGTGAGCAATAGATTTCCAATAAAACCTTCAAGGCCCTCAGTCGGCTTGTAAGCCATATTTCTTCTATGCACTAACAGAAATAATAACAAAACCCAGACCTGTATGTTAACGGGAAAGTCGAATTTCAAATCTATCGAGGCTGTTAAAATGAGATTAGAAGGCAATAATTTCTTATATGCCATAATACAACAACAAAAAAATGTGTTCCATGTTCAGGTGCCTGTTGAATTAAAAAAAAAAAAAAAAAGTCCACAATAGTCCATGCAAATATGGAGGAGAAAAACAAAACAACAGGGAAAGATTCTGCTGAGAGTTCAGAATGTTGACCCTTTTTCACTCCATAGAAACAATTCGGCTTAGTCCTCCTTTACTGAGACAGTGTGTGTTTACATCATTAGGGGACAAAGCAGCTCTTCTTTTGCATGATCTTCTTTTGCTTTGAGAAGTAATTCGTAGAAAGACGAATTATGTCTGTGGTAGTTAAATTCAGCCTTTCAATCTGTGCCGGTTACTTTCGTTTTCTCCCAAGATGTCCGACTTTGTAAAGTGAAACCTTCAGCCTAAATCTCCTTCCTCGTCCTCATCCATCTTTAGCCAGGGCGGTTCGGTTTGGCGGCACACACGTCGTCACAGGTCATAGGACAGCCGGCACAGGAAGTAAATAAAACACAGCCAGGTTAATTGCATTAAAAAAATTTTCCGTTAAATAAACATTTTTTTCCGCTGTGTGTGCAGACTTGAGCACGTAATGAACATGTGAGGAAGGAATCATTAACAGCAGTGGACATGTTTGAATTTGAATTCAATAGCACTTATAACTTCTCTCTGATTTTTTTTCCCTCTCTCTCTCTCTCTCTCTCTCTCTCTCTGTGCTGACATTAAAGCCTACAAGAAGTTCAAAGAGAAGTCGTTTTTCCTCTGAAGACGAGGAGCGGTCTCTGAGCTCCAGATCGCCCAGGAGGAGCCAGAGAGTCACCACCGTTCCTCAGGTCAGATCAGATTAGACCGGGCGTTGCGACGACGACCGAGAAATACTTTTCCGGGGAGAAAAAAAAAGGCTAAAATTCTTTCTTTCTTTCTTTCTTTCTTTCTTTCTTTCTTTTCTCTTCATGCAGAAACTTGCAAGTGTCGCAACGCCAGATAAAAAAACCTCACAGAAGATTGGACTGAGATTACGAAATCTGCTCAAGCTACCCAAAGCGCACAAATGGTGCATCTACGAGTGGTTCTATTCAAATATTGACAGGTAAGCACTCGATGTTGTGCTTGTATAGGAAAATAATCAGAGATGGGAGATCGTTATTTTCCTATAGCTGCACGTCCCGGAGTGTTTTATTCCTCTTACGCTACGTTACGATTTTTTATAAATTTTATTAATTTAATGTCCGTGAAACAAGTTCCTGTTAGCGCTTGCATTATAGCAGCTATAAACATTTAAGCATCGTTATCCTCTCAGGGTTTTTTCTCTCTCTCTCTCGCTTGAAGTTATTAAGTCAATACCGTGCATGAGAAGTATGCAAAAAAAAAAATGCAGCTTGTGATATTACCAAGAAACCACGAAACTCCCGTGTTGGAAAACTAAAAGTCACGGCGTTACCTCTGCCTGTTACAAAGCACTGACACTGGAGATTCCTTCCATAAATGTTTAATAGACGTCTCCTTACAACAAACTTCGCCATATCGACGATGTGTGCTGTACAAGTCCCCGTGTGAGCTGTTATTATTAGTAGTAGTAGTGGTATTGTGTTATTTGCATATAATCAACGCCTTCTGACCAATCAGAATTGAGCTGCCGTATAAAATGCACTTGAATGATTTGTATCATGTGCCTTGACCCGTTTCTCCTCTCTTTTCAGACCTTTATTTGAGGGCGATAACGACTTCTGTTTGTGCCTGAAGGAGTCTTTCCCTAATCTAAAAACCAGGAAGTTGACCAGAGTGGAATGGGCAACCATCAGACGACTAATGGGCAAACCCAGGAGGTGCGCTGATGCATCACAAACCTAATGTAGTTTCTTTAACGGGGTTCATTAACGTATAAGACACAGCGTGTGGGTGTTGTAACGACCTGTATATATAGAGACGGAGAGAGCGCACTGTACTGAAGACGAGTGTTTCGGCAGGTGCTCGTCTGCGTTTTTTGCTGAGGAGCGAACGGCGCTGAAGCAGAAGAGACAGAAGATGCGTCTGTTGCAGCAGAGAAAAATCACAGACATATCACTTTGCAAAGATCTGCCAGAGGAAATCCCTTTGCCGTTAGTCATCGGCACTAAAGTCACCGGTGAGTGAGAATTAACAATATAACAAGCGGCAAGAATCAGGGTTGTTCAGCTGTACTTGTACCTCAGTTACCCTTTAATACCTAGTACTCAATTCTGATTGGTTGGAAAGCTCAGACAGTAGTGCATGTGCAAAAAAATAAAACAAATAACTCACAGGTTTATATTCATACGCTTTTTCGAAGATCTTCTCGTTACTATGGTAACGGCTTGCACGGGGAACGCGTCGGTTTAACGTTTACAGAATGACTTTTCAATGTTGAGTTGATGTTTTCCACCATGGCACAAGTCAAGCTGCGTTTTTATTTTGCCCGACTAGCTTTGAGAATTTTGAGATACGACATCGTGATATCAGGAGCTTGTATTGTGAATGTTCCACAACTATAAACATATATATATATATATATATATATATATATAGTATGACTTGTAAATGAAAACTTTTTACAATTTCCTGTGGTATAATAGGAATAAAACACTCCAGGACGTGCTGTTATTAGGAACAGTGTCGGTAACAGTAACTGCGTTAATTATTAGTGCTAAATATTAACTTGTGGTACATTGTAACCGTCATATATTAGTAGACGTTATTAAAATTGTCACGTCTGTTTCTCATAGCTCGACTGAGGGGCGTACAGGATGGCCTGTTCACCGGACAGATCGACGCAGTGGACACGAGTGCAGCGACGTATCGCGTCACCTTTGACAGAAGTGGGCTTGGTACACACACGGTTCCAGACTATGAAGTGCTTGTAAGTGTTCGGTTTCTGTGCTCATTCGTTACATTACTATTGGATACTCAACACACACATTACCAGTACTGACTATAAGGGTTGAAATCAACACGGTTAAAACATAAGCATAATTCTACAAATTCATTCTGTTTCAAAAGCCACAGCTGATTGACAGACTTTTTTCAGAGTAGTTTTCATTAGAGGCCGAGCGATGGTGGATTTTACCGATAACTCATCGCTCGGTACCTGCCGATAACCGATCAATCAACCGAGTAGTTTTCAAACTTGATGCTGAATAATATTCAAAGTAAAATATTGCTGAACTTTATTACAAAAATAAACAGTACTGTTTATACCATGAAATTGTACTGTACTTTTATTTTTACATGAAATAATATTAATATATTAACTAGAAATAAATATTACAGTAAATAAAGGATATACATCCAAACGGAACCAGAAAGTAACACTTCAAATAACAAATGCATATGGGGACATCCATGAATTTAAAAAACACTTCAAATAACATGACAAAATTGGTCAGTGATAGTTTATATTGCACCTCTAGAGGCCGCTCTCGTACTGTATAATGACAGCGGACCCTTCTCAATCACTCCGTCAACCGGGAAACACTATCATTGTGGATTTTTGCAGATAACCGATAGTTCCAGTTATTGGTGCCGATTAATCCACAAAACCGATTGATCAGTCGGGTTTGCGCCTCTGATTCTCACCAACAATGCCTGTTTTTCTGTTTATTAAACTAGAAGTACTCTACCAGTCAAAAGTTTTGACACTCTCATCCTTTATCTTTATTTTCCTCATTTTAGAAGAATAATAAAGTCTTCAAAACTCTGGAGTAACACAAATGGAACTATGGGAATTATGTTGTGATAAAAAATCCAAAATAAATCTTAATAATTTAATATTTTATCATCTTCAAAGTCGACACCCTTTTCACCAATTTCCAGAAGTGTATTCTTGGCGTTTTCTCGAGCGATTTCTTGAGGAATTTCCCCGAGATGATTTTTAAACAGTATTAAAGGAGTTCACACCGACACCGGACTCTTATCTCCTGATTTTCAGAATATTTATCTCAGAGTCGTCTGATTAAATAAAGAATTATTTAATAAATAAAATGCTCATTTTCTAATGAATAAAAAAATGGATACGTCGACACGATATACATTTCAGTCGAGCGTCTCCAAACTTTTGACTCCTTCGGTCCTAAACATAGATACTTGTCTTACTATCCTTGTGAGGACCTGCACGAGGATAATTATTAATGTTGTGCGCACACCTAAATCAAATCCTAACCTTAACATCACTAACCAAAAGATATATTTTTTTAAAGCAGTTTTCCTTGTGGGGACCAGCCGAATATCCCCACGTAGTCAAAACTGTCCGATATATCTATTCTTGTGGGGACCAAGATAGTAGTTATACATTTATTTGGTCTTGATGTTGAGACGTTATTTGGTACTGCACCCTTTTGTTTATTTATTTATTTATTTTTTAACAGGTTGTACATTTTAACGAAATACGTCAGAAACAGAGAAAAACCACGATCGTTGTTCTCCAATCGCTGTTTTTAAACTTTCTGCAGAGTAACGAGCCTCCGGAGACGATGCCCATATCTGCTTTCGCTCAGAAACAGCGTCCGTCACGCTTCCCGAACTTCATGACTCCACCACGGGGACCCTATCCTGGTTCAACCCAACCCATCTTAATGGTAATGAGCAGAGATGATCTCTTTAGGAAGACTTTAAAGCCTGATTAATCATGCGAATGAGCATAACGGCAGAATGTGGGCGGCTGTGGATCAGTTGGTAGAGCGGGTCGTCCACTAATCGTAGGGTCGGCGGTTCGATTCCCGTCACACGTGACTCCACATGCCGAAGTGTCCTTGGGCAAGACACAGAACCCCAAGTTGCTCACGATGTCAAGTTAGCGCCTTGCATGGCAGCTCTGCTACCATGTGTGTGTGTGAATGGGTGAATGAGACACGGTGTTAAGTGCACTATATAAGTGCAGACTATTTACCATAACGGTGAAATAAACACGGATTCTCTCGCTGTGTGCCTGCAGGACAGCGATCCTCTCTTTAGTCAGTCGCCCTGGAAGAATAAACTGACTGGAAGTGACGGAGAGACACTCGGAGGATTCCCTGTCAAATTTCTCATACAAGTCGTGAGTATGACGAGGCAAATAAACCTGATTTATACGCATTTTTATTTTGTCTTTGTCTTCGATTCAACGACACTTTCTTGTTCCTTTCAGACACGATTGTCCAAAATACTCATGATTAAAAAGGAACACATAAAAAACTTAAAGGAGATGAACACCGAAGCTGAAAAACTGGTATGTATGTGTGTGTGTGTATGTATGTGTGTATATATATATATATGTATATGTATATATATATATATATATATGTGTATATATATATATATATATATATATATATATATATATATATATATATATATATAATATATAATGTTCCTTAAATATTCATATCCTGTTTGCATAGAAAGAGGTTTTGAATTCATTTAGTTAATTGATCTTCCCTGATCCATGTCCTTTGTATCACATGATCCAGTATCATACCAAGACAACTTGCATGCCAGATAATTCATTGTAGAAATGTTAATTAAAGTCACCTTTAACTTTCAGTTATAAAGCATTTTTTAAGCTTAAATGCAGCGTGCACAAGATTTTGCTCGAGTGTGTTTGTGTGAACACTGAAAATATTCATTTGGAAAGCGGTTTTAGCGTTGAATACACGATGGCGTGTGTTATTGCATGACAGTGATGCAAATACAGTCATTTATAATTTGCATATTAAACAAAAAAAGCAGGATTTCTTGATTTGTATTACTCATGTAAAACACGTTAGCACTGTTTAATAATTTGTAGGTGATTTTTAGGAAATGTGGAAATCCTAAATAAGACTTGGACAACATTATTACCACAGCATTATATCCAAAGACTTGAATTCTCGACTCTGATTGGCCAGAAAGTGTCGATTGATCTGTCCCTCCGGGATTCTGCAATCGCAGAAGTGGCCGCAAAATCAAGCGAACGCCGCGATATTCGGAGGATCTCGCACATTTTTCAAAATTACCGCCGGTTTTGCCCGAGTCGCATCGTGTGACAACAATTTCGCCAAACTCGAGTAGTTGCATTTGCATTGCAAATTTTTACGCAATCCTGTACTGGACTTATTGATTAGTCTTCTATAACAGTAGCGCAGTTACAAATCACAGGTTTATATTTACACGCTCGTTCTGATACGTTATCGTTTCCATAGTAACAGCTCGTTCACAGGGACTTGTATGGTGGACACTACACAGGAACAGATTTTTTTTTTTTTAGGAAAACGTGTGTACCTGTACATACGCGAGGAGACATTATTTAACATTTATGGAATCCGAGGTAGAGCTGTATCTTTTGTCTGGCATCATCGGGACAGAAATGTATGCTTTTGTGCGGGATTTTCATGTTAAATGATCGAGAGAGGGAGTGGGAGGCTGGTGAGGGGACGGTTGTTTTATAGATGCGACACAGGATCTAACTTGTTTCGTGGATGATCCACAGCATTATATGTAACGTGTTGTAAGAGGAATAAAACATTTTGGGACAGGACGTCATTGGGAAAGTATTCAATGTTTGTTTAAAATCCTCATTTCTGTCCGTGTGCAGAAGTCCTACTCCATGCCTATCGGATTGGACTTCCAGAGGAGGTACGCTACCAAAGTACTGGATCTGGAGCAGCTTAATAAAGACCTGAACAAAGTTCTGCATGAGGTCCAGCAGTTCTGTTATGATGTGAGTGAGAAACGTGGCTCCATTGGAAACGCTAATCTGGTGTAAATTCTGTCCGTGCTCGTTCCGACGGTGAACGCTAGTATTTGATTGAGCTGAAACTATCTACACAGACTATCTTCATGTAAGTCTCTCGCTTGTACAGCTGGCCCCGGATCAAGGCATGCAGCCTGCGGATCAGCCCAGTGAGCTTCGGAGACGCTGCGAGGAGGAAGCCCAGGACATGATGAGGCTGTCCAACGCTCTGCCTGACGGAGAACAGCGCGTCCAGAACCCTGGACTCACGCAGATCATTTCCCGTCTCACTGCTCTCCTGCTGCAGATCAGGGTGAGACACTGAAACCCTTCTTTCTCACATCTGTACCCACGCGGTTGCTGAATTCGTTAGCGCTGATTCTTTGGCTTTGGGGTTTTGTTTTCCGCTGCAGTGCTTGGCAGAAGGTGGTGACCTGAATTCATTTGAATTCAAATCATTAACCGACTCCCTGAACGACATTAAGAACTCAATAGACAACTCCAACCTCAGGTAAGACACAGCATATTTATTCTGCTGAGGTTCCGCAGAACAATTACACCAATTCCTTTGTGTGCACTAACTGGAGCGACATTGTTCACATACTCGCTCGCCTGAGTACTTCATGTACGTCTAGAGAACGAAAAGCGACGTCTAGTCCGAATCGTAGCATCCCTGTCCGCTTGGATTCCAAGTTCAAGTGTAAAAATGTTTAACGGTTTCATGCACAGCGATGTTATACACTACGGGTCAAAAGTTTTGGGACACCCGACCGAAATGTTTCTCATGATGTTAAAAACCTTTCGATCTGAAGGTGTGTGATTAAGTGTTTGAAATCGGTGTCATAGACAAAAAATATATTCATTTCTTTCATTAGAAAACTAAAATTTTATTCACAAAATAAATCTTTATTTAAACGGACGACTCGGAGCGAAATATTTTCCGAAAATCAGGAGATAAGAGTCCGGCGTCGGTGTGAACTCCTTTAATACTGTTTAAAAATCATCTCGGGGAAATTCCTCAAGAAATCGCCAAGAATACATTTCTGGAACATTCTAGACAAAAAGGGCGTCTACTTTGAATTTTTTTTTTTTTAGCACAACATAATTCCCAATAGTTCCATTTGTGTTACTGCAGAGTTTTGATGACTTGATGAGTGTCTAAACCTTTGGCCGGTAGTGTACACGCTGATGAGAGGTCTGATTCACCTTTCCTTCTGCCGTCATCGTGATTGTCGTCATGATCTACTCTGACTATATGTTCGAAAGTATTTACACATCTAGAAAGAAAAAAATAGACCACACCAGAGGTGTTTAAATAAAAACACTAACTGTAACGGGTAAGACGGTTAATGTTAGTACTTAAAAACTATTTAGCCTTGTGTATATAAATATGCGTTTTGAGACACAACACTAGTTTGTTTAGATGCTATACCGCCCGCGCTGTTTATGTTGGTATTATACAGCGTGGATGCGCAGGGTTCATGTCTGTGGACATCCACAGGCAATGCTCCAAAACGACCGCAGCCAGCCATTTTGCCTGCATGTAGATGCAGTTAAACGCTAATAATAATAATAATAATAATAATAATAATAATAATCCAGTTTGTAAATCACACAGACGGGACAAATATCCATCTCAACGGGCCATTCGGGTCTTTTTTTACATTATTTTTATTTTGCGTTTAGAGTTACACATTTAAAACTGTAGTCATGTAGCCCTGACACCACGCCCATTTTTATGAGGATATTTTTATGAAGCTAGATACCAAAAAGAGGCTTTTTATAACTTTTCATTAGTAAATAACTTTCATAGTAATACCAGTTCTCAGATTTTGTTTTGTGATCTTTCTCTCTCTCTCAGCTGTTTCCAAGACAACGTAGAGATCCACGTAGCGCACATCCAGAGCGGCCTGAGTCAGCTGGGGAACCTGCACGCTTTCTCCGCCAACAACACCAACAGAACGTGACCGACACAGAACCCACCCCGTCTTAAACACGGACCGAAAAGAAAACCCGAAGCAGAACGAGCTTCGACCAAGGAGCCATTTTGAATCCCACAAATGTCTTAAACAAGCGCGACAAGCACGCGGAGCACTAGAGCAGCACACAGGAGAGCCGTTAGTAGCGCGTTATTTCTTCTGTGCGTCGGTATGTTTATAACGGACGAACACAGGGTAACCTTGATCACATTCACCCTGTCTTAATCATACTCCTTAAGTTCCCTTCACGTTTATGACTGTTTCCTCTAGAGTCTTGCTCAGTTTCGGTTCTTATTTATTTTTTTCCCCCAGCTTTTTATTTTATGCTTCCTTCAAAAACACACACACACACAAACCCTCCATAGTTTCAGGTGTCTCAGACAGAAGAGTTTTTTGAATGTGTATATTGTAGATAACTGTACAGTTTATTGAGGAATCGGACATGTATGTACGGACATTTTGTAAGTAATTTTAAGTATTTTTGTAAAGAGACGAATTCGATGGCGGTGTAGACGTAAACGGTGTAAAACGGTAACGATCAGATTGTTCTCTTCCTCCGTGTTTAAACTTCGCCAATACCTTTGCGTATCTTACATTATTTCGGGTTCGGGAATTTCACTTTTCAATGATTTCCACCATTTGTTTTTTATTTTTTATTTTATTTAACTGGTATGTGTAAATGTATATACGTTTTATTCATTTCTAATTAAACATTAAACACAGAAGAGGATTTTCCTGGATTTTGTAGAAAGTCAGTCACGTTTCATGTACACTGTGGTGTTTTATTTTTTCATTTTTTTTTCAACAGTAACATAGTGCAACTATTTATAAAATAAATAATTGATTGGAAATCTTTTTTTTTTTTTTTATACACATTCGCTGAAAAGAGAATAAAACAAATTATATGAAAGCGTTAAACCCAGCCAGGGCTTCTTTCTCCCAGTCGGAATCAGAATCGGAAAAATCTCCCGTGTCGCTGCTGCCGATCGGTGAAAAATGACCCCGGCTGTCGTGTGGCACTCGGACTTGCGTGTGCTGCAGAGGACAGGTGATCTGCGTCAGTGGCGACCGGTTCGGGATGAAGTTCACCTGCGTCGGGACTGGAGGGATGACCACTCTCATGTCCGGCCCGATGGTTCTGTTAGGAGGGAAATTGTCATAGTCCACCAACACGGGCTTCACCGAGGGCTCGGACTTGATCTGACCTGAAACGTGCCCACTTGCCCTGTGGTACTGATGAAGGTCGTGCAGGTCGTCTCTCTCCACCTGATCCACTCGGATCTGGTCATCGCTAGCCTGACTGAACAAGCAGGACATGGAGTTGGAGTCGTAGCCTCGGTGTGGTTGAGAGAAGACGTCTCTCAGCTCCTGGCCCGTTTGAGTGAAGTTGCCCCTGGGCTCCTGCACCAGCTGCTCATGTTGAAGGGGGTACGAAGCTGGTGGTCTGTTTGGGATGATGTGAACGCTTGCTTCGGTCTTCACAGGAACCAGAGCTCCAACCTGACGCCGTGATTTGGCACGCCGGTTCTGAAACCATACCTAAAATAAAATGTTTCATTAAATTATAGTGTACATACAAGCCTGAATGTATTGAATATGAAGGGGGGGGGGGGTCTGCCTTTAAAACCAAGTAAATATGAAATATAACACTTTTTATGTAGCCCTTTTGTCATTTGACATATTAATTGTGCTTTAAATATAAGATTTGCAAATGTGTTGGAGAAGAAAAAAAGCAATGTCCTAGTGGACATTATTAATCCTCCTAAGAGTTCCTTGTGTCCCCAGGACCACAGTGTGGAGATCTCTTGACCCAGTATACAGGTTCCAAACGCTGGTCCTGCACAGCTGTATGTTTTCCCTTCTCTAACACACTCAGAAATGCGTGATCGTTAGCTGATTAGTTCATTCAGGTGTGTTAGAACCGGAAAATACTCAAACGTGCGAGGGTTCTCCATGACCAGGGTTGGGAACCTGCGTTCAAGCATTTCGATTCGGTTCTGATTCATTTCATACCTGGATCCTAGATTCAGGTAAACCAGTCAGCACCTCCAGTCTCTCCCGCAGGTAAATATCCGGGTACTTGGTGTCTGAATAGACTTTCTCCAGCACCTCGATCTGCTGCTGGGTGAAGTTGGTTCTCTTCCTGCGGTGTGTTAGAAGAGCTGCGCTGTCCATCACGGGCCTGCTGTTCTTCACCAAAGCCGCTCTCTCGTACATGCTGTAGTCTGCGAGGACAAACGCGCAGACGTTAATATGAGCTCTTCCTTGCATGGTTAACACTTCTGGATTCCTACCAAGGTTCTGTTTGGAAAGCATCGTGTGTAGGTTTCGATTCAATTCTACGCCACGTTTAAACAACAGGCATTGCGATAAAGCAGCTTCACAAGCATCCAAATGGGGATTTAGACCCCTATTGACCTTTAAAAAAAAAACTAAAAACTCCCTGAGACGACATGAGGAAGAAACCTTGAGAGGAACCAGACTCAAAAGGGAACCCATCCTGGTCTAAACCCAACTGTATACTGTAATGTTAAAGAGTTCTAAGTCAACTAAGCTGAAAGGATGTTCAGGGTGTGAGACGATTGTAAAGAAGAATCCTGGGATGGACACGTAGACAGTCTTTATGATTAGAGCAGCAATTCACATGATTCCAAAAGGGTACTCGATGGATATCTTTACTATCTTAGATCTTTTAGTTAAAACATTACACTGCATTACATTGATGGTAGTTGGCAGACGCGCTTATCCAGGACGACTTACATTTACCTCATTTATACGACTGAGCAGTTGAGGGTCATGGGCCTCGCTCAAGGGCCCAGCAGTAGCAGCGCTGGGATTTGAATTCACAACCTTCTGATCAGTAGACCAACATCTTAACCACTGAGCTACAACTGCCCTTAAAAAGGTACAGAAGGTGTACAGTTGATGGTAGAACAGACTCCATATAAAACCATAATGAACTTCCCTTTACTTTCACGCTACGCGTTGTTACCCAGATTAGCACGGGTTCCTCTCAAGGTTCCTCTCAAGGAATTGAATTGAATTAGAAGGACACGTACAGTCTGATACCTTCAACAAACCTTCTGAGGCTCCAAAAGCTACTTTAGGAATCTAAGAACTCAACTTTTCCTCATAGATAAAAAAATATATACAGCAAAGTTTAGAGAGACGGAGAGAGAGAGGGAGAGAGAGGGAGAAAGAATGAATAATGCTTTAAAAGGCATCCACTTCACCATAAACCAGATTAAAGTTACTCCAATGACGCACATCTTGAACCAACAACTTTTTAGCTTTATAAATATCAACCTGGCAACCTGCCCCCACAGCTGTGTAGTTCTTACCTGCCGGCTGCACGGTGCTGCTCCTGCTCAGGTTGCTGGCTGGGAACGCGGGGTGTTGTGGGTATTCCGTGCTCATGAGTTGGCCGTGTAGAGTCGCCATGTCCTCCTGCTTGTGTCCGTGGTGAGATGGGAGTGTGTCTGAGTACTTCTCGGCTATTTATACATGTATATGGTCCTGGATGTGCGCGGCAGATCAAAGCGCGCCGGAAGCGCGATAATAAGCTGCGGCTCGCACCGCGGTGACCTCCGTCCACTTTGTTGTGCGCGCGCGCTGATGGGGCTGCGGGTGTGAATGCGTGAACGCGGCATCCACCCAACACGTTTGTGTGCACTCTTAATGGACTCTCCTCCCCGAATACACATCAGCTGAAAAAACATTTAGGGCTTTTTACCTGGGGACATCCTGGACCCATTGACAATATTACACCTAGACAGGCTGCAGGGGGACTCAGGGGGACCTCAGGGGGACTGCAGGGAGACTGCAGGGGAACTGCAGGGAGACTGCAGGGGGACTTAGGGGGACTGCAGGGAGGCTGCAGGGAGACTCAGGGGGACCGCAGGGAGACCGCAGGGGAACTGCAGGGAGACTGCAGGGGGACTTAGGGGGACCTCAGGGGGACTGCAGGGGGACCGCAGGGAGACTTCAGGGGGACCGCAGGGAGACTTCAGGGGGACTCAGGCAGACTGCAGGGGGACTCAGGACAAGTACCCCCTTACTGTACACACAGCACTCTCTCAACCTCTTCACTCCATTATTTAGTTTATTTATTGTGCACAAATTATCCATAAAACGAATCTGCATTCCTGTGCCATTTTTCTTGTGTTATATTTTAATGTGTATGTATCTCACCTGGAAATGTGTACCCAGTGCCTGAGTAAATATGTATATCGAAGTGCTACAGAAATTAAACAATTTATATTTATTTATATATATATATATATATATATATATATATATATATAGACGTAGAAAAAAAAACATATATACGTACACGTATATAATTCTACGTATATGTATATACGTATTTGTCTCTGTCTCTGTCTGTCTGTATACGTATATGCTACGTGTACGTATATATTTTTCTATGTAGAAGGCGAGTTTTATTCTTTTGTACGCATACGTACATATTTCTACGTAGACGTATTTGTTTCTCTCTCTGTCTGTATACGTACATTCTACGTATACATATACGTACACATACACGTATATATTTTCTACGTATACAGGCATAGGGGAAAAAAAAGCAAAACTGATCAAATAATAAAATAATCTGTTTCATGCAATCAGGATGAATATGAACGCATTATAACATGATATGAGTGTATAAAAATGGAAAGTGTTAACATTTTAAAAAGTAAAGAAATGAAATAAAAGATTTCTCAATCCCTACATTATCAGTCTTATTTACAACCAAAGTGCCAGTAAGCAGTAGGGGTGGTGTCGATTATGAACGTAAGATTAAATCTTTATCAATAAAAGTAAATAAATAAATAAAAACTTATTTTATTTAAACCATTCTAATGCAATTACATTTTCCACCAGTATACAAATGAACAAACTTGGTGGAAAAGAACACGGTGCTACAGCAAGCTGCTATTCCTAACATAACAATCCCATTATCTCCCTCCAAACCTTCCCCCCAACCTCCACCACCACATTTTCTATGCTAATTTTATTTATTTATTTTTTTAAATTAAAGCTTCAATCAGGGTGTAGAGACTGTAGAGGGTTCAAGTGTGAGACAAATTCTTCAGAGTTACCTATAATTAAAGATTGTGTTTTTTTCTTTTTTTCGTTTTTAAGAATGAAATGGTGTTTTTAAGCCTGTGAGACAGGCTACATCTGGAGGTTTATAGAGGATTTCCAAAGAAGCAATAACCGTGATCTCTCCGATTAAGGATGTAAAGTCCTGGATATCTATTTGCCTCGTGTTGTACAGAGATAAATCAAAATGCACACCAACTTTAAAAATGACTTAAAGTACATCACTATAGATGTAGGCTTTAATTTGTCTATTAGCTGGTTCATGGCTTCTGGGGGCCCAAAATGAAACTTTTGCCTAGTGTTAATTCCACCCCTGAACTCACTGAGGATCCTAAAGGTGACTTCATTTTTACGTAGAAGGTCACTATAAACTCTAACCACATCTGCATCACTGAATTTCTGAAAGTACATGTTCGGGAGAAAGAGGGTACTGTACGATATACCTCTCCTTGTCGCTGGCACGGTAGACCTAATCTACGTAATCTACATCTCCAGGTAAAAGAATGCATTGCAAAAGTACTAATAGGTCCTGAACGTGTAGATTTTTAATGATTGTATTTGTACAAGCTGTCTAGCATCTTCTCATACTTCGCCTCCAATCCATCCTTCTCAGGTTCGGTGCTTGTAAAAAAAAAAAAAAAAAAAAAAACCACAACAACAAAAGAAGCCCTCCAATACACAACAGTGATCTTCTCGATGGTTCATCACTACCCAGACACACCTGATGAGTTGTTTTTTTTTTTTACTTTTAAAACTATTACACAAGTACTAGCAGTATTTATATTTTGACCATTTAAGGATACATAATCAGATTCAGCCATATATTTTTGTTTTATATAGTTAAGTTATATTGCTGTTAAGTGTCAAACCCTTAAAATCCTGGTTTAATGTTATTAAATGTATTCGAATTGAAGCATGGATATGATGATTAGCAATCTTTCAGGAACAGACGAGAAGCAATTAGGAAATGCTTGTACACTATTAGTAAAAAAAATAAATAAAAAAAAGCCCATAGAAAAAGTGTTTTTAGATCAGAAAGGGATTCGAGTTAAAGCAAGCGAACCATAACCATTTAAAGAAGCATTGAGGAACTGTTCTCCCACCACCCCAAGAGTGAGGTATGTAGGTCTGGACCTGCTGAGATTCTCAAACATTTTGAGCAGCTTCTGTTGGGTTCATTGCTTAAATGTGTACAGTAATATTTTCACTATATATCCGAGCCATTTTATTCCTGAAATTCCCACCCATTTATAGGTCGACTTGTTTCCGAGTTATCAAAGTTTAAAATGAAATCCATTCAACTCAACTGACCAATCAAAATGTCTAATCATTTTTTTACATTCCTAATACGAGTGGCGATTCCAAACACTCCAATAAAGTAAAGTAAAGAAAGAAAAGAAAAACTTAACGGACCGCCAGACTCCACTGGATGAAGAACTTTAGGCAAACGTTTGGTCTGAGACGTATCTGATCTGTTCTTTTCCCGTTGAGAAATTTAATCTCACTATTCCTCGCTGGTCTGCAGTTTCATTTGATTTTATTTTGAAACTCTTCACTTTGATCACATCTGCAGCAATCGGTTCTGCTCGACGGTTCAACAAAATGAGGGTCATTTTTCAAACATCAAACCCTGAGTCTTTTGACACAACCAATTGGAGCGCGTAATGACGAGCCATTATCGGTGTGGCTGGCGGCCTCCACAGACATGGCCTTCACACCTCCAGCAGTCGTCCTCAGACAGAAGGATTAGCTGAAAGACATCACATTGAGCGCAAAATGCCAGAGTTTGGACCGAGACATGGCAGACATTCAGGAGGTTGATGGACCTCTAGAACATGAACACATTTTATCAGATGGAAATAGAGTTAGCAAAATCTTGGCCTGTGCTTTAGTAATCTCTAATCTAATCTGAATTTCATTGTGTAATTGTGTAGAATTTAAGTATTTTGGTACTTTTTGTATTAAGGCCAGACCTCTTGTAGGCTCTAGAGCATAAAAGTAGAATAAACTCTTTATAGGTTACAAAATAGGTGGCAAGATCTTGTACTGTGCTTCAACGATCTGTAGAATAGTCTGCATTTCAAAAAGGATGAATAAACGTTAATCAAGTATATAAAAATCTGTTTAGACAGAACACTTGCATATGAATAGACGTGAGCCGCTATGATTTCAGACGAGCTGGTTGCAAATCGCGTGGTCAAAAGGGTCAATTTTATACTCAATCTTTCCATAGGCTGTGGCTAATTTTTGCTCCCAGCATGTCTTCCCATGAAAAAAAATTTTTTTTTATCCATCCACTGGTCCTCCAATGGGCTCACAAATTAAGTTTATCAATACCCTTAAACTTGTTTTAAAAAGAGAAAACACTCAAGGCTATTGGAGTTACATTTCATACAATCAGTTCATTTAACAGGTCACCAATAAAGCCTTCTCACACTCCAACTCGCTCACGTTCATGTCAACCAAGCTTAATTTAGACTCTTAGAGGAAGGAGGGGGAAAAAAAAAAAAAAAAAAGCGAAGGACTTCATTTTCAATTTTATGCAAAAACTTGAAGGTTTTAGGCGATTTTATCTTCCTCCCATGTTTTTAAAACTTTGGAAGACACTTAATCCTAGACAAAATCAGACAAAAGACAGAAACGCGTGAACTAAAATGTCCACCTACACCTTTAGAGGTCATAAGCGACCTATACATCGACCATATTACACGTTTGGAAATCGGACTTAATCGTTCCAAGTGACTTAAGTGTTGAACAGGTTGCAATAAACCCTAGAGGAATGGTCATTAAGGGTTTGGGTTTTAAAGAGGGAGGAAAGGGGGGGGGGGTGCGAATGAATTGTTATTCAAGAGCTGCAGGTGTGAGCAGACATGACTGCATGGTTTAGCGACTGTTTATCTGGATGTAACACGTTTGATAGAATCAAAAGGCGTCCTGAATGAAGAACAAGCTCGAGAGACACAGCTTTAAAAAAAAAAAAGAAGTCCAAACTTTATTCACATCTGAACTACAAGCCGGAGAGGAAAATTTTCCCAGATGAGACCCACATCCTGTGCTGTCCCATGTTTCTGCGTCCTGTTGGACAGAGGAGAGTCGAGTCAATGACGTACGGTACTCGAGATCGAGTTATGACATGGGAGAAATTCAGCACTCACACACACCTCTTTTTACATGTTCAGTCATAGACAACGGACAATACGCGTTACAGACCCCGTCTGTCTGGTGGACGTCACACAGCACGGTTTCACAGTGGACACTGATCTGAAAGTGAGGAGAACAAGACCGTTAACCTCAAATGGTGCTTTATACAGGCTAATAATTATAATATATTATATATAATAATTATAACAGCTAATAACAGTGATGAGTAAATAAGTCACCCGTTCATGAAGAGGCATATCGTCTTTGACGAAAGTAAACATCTCAATTTTGAAGCGCCTCACGTGGCTCGGGTACTGAACCCGGGCGTCGGGCACGACTGGATAGAACACGATCTGGTAACGGTCAGCCGGATTCGCGCAGCTTGTTGTAAAGCATAGAATCAAGGTTAAATACTGTACGTGTCGTGATCTAGACATGAGATCATCTCCTTCATGTGAGAGATTACCCCTTCATGATCAGATCCCAGCTCAACATGGAGCCTCCGTGATTAGTCGAAGCCCAGCAGTTCTCCAGGACCAGCTCTATTCGCGGGTCAACGGACTGCATCAGCTCTACCTCAAAGTATAGAGGGTGCTTTAGATACTGCATCACCGGATAGTCCTCGTCCACGTAGAAGGCATCGTAAGAGGCGTCTGGGAAGAGAGAAGGCAGACTGGCGTTACAGTTTACTCTCAACAACGCGTCGTAATTCTTGGACAGATTTACTTTTGTTCATTTGGTTGATGCTGAACTCTTTCTGGTCTCAATTGAAAGCTGATGTACATGATCGGCTTTCAACAGAGACAGGAAGGAGAAAACAGAACAACCCTGTAGGTATTGTAGCTCATGTAGGTGGTGCATTGAAAATAAAGGAAAATTTTGCCCGGTTGGTTGTATAGTCTGTACACAAGAATCAAGGCCACCATTTTGATTTCCGTGCAAGTGAGAACCTCCTGGAATTGAACGATTTTGCCAATTAATCAGCACCGATAACCGATTGCTGGAACCAATTGGTTACTGGCAATAGTCCACACCGGTAGTTTTTCCAGGGTTGTGGGAGCAGCTGAGGAGGGTCCGCTGTAGTCATTACACAGTACGAGAGCGGCCTCTAGAGGCAAAATAAAGACCATCACTGACTAATTTGGTTGTGTTATTTGAAGTGTTTGATTCATTTTGGTCATCCATTTTTGTTATTTGGAGCATAACATTTTGGTTTAGTTTGGACGTACATACATTCACTTTTATAGTTAATATATTTATTTCCTTAAAAAAAAAGTATGTTTTCATGCTACAGTCAGTACTTAATGTAATAAAATTCAGCATATTTTATTTTTCGAGTGTTCTATTCTCATTCAGTAGTAATAAAAATAAATTTAAAAAATGGTTGATTAATCGGTCATCAACAGATATTTCTCAACTCCATTCAGTCGACCTCTAGTAAGAGCAGTATAGTGAAGCACTTAAATATTGTTTAGCGCCATACGGCTCACAGGTGGCAAACGTGAAAACATCAAGTGTATATAGAAGCCTACCTCTAGCAAGCCTCATCCTGACATGCAGTTCTCCTAAACCAGGAGCTGCATGAAGGCCTCTTGCTTGCGGCACAGTGGAGAACATCATAGCCAGTGTTTCGGTTAGCTTGTAGTTGCAGACCACCATCACACTGATATTGAAAATTAAACAAGTTAATATGCATGACTTGATGGAGAAAAAGGGGTCAGAATAAACCCAAATGCTGCACAGTACCCGTATTCTGGACCATTGTTTGTGGTGTTTTGCAACTGCTGGGCAAAATCTGTCCTGTTGCGCATCGAGACATCGTTCCGATAAGTCATGATGCCATCATGGAACTTGGAGACAGATGCAAGAGGATGAATGGTGAACATTTCTACCAACAATAAAGGAGACATGAAGTGACTACATACCTTCCTGGTGGTTTGACAGCTGATTGCGTTAAAGGAGAAGTAGGCAAAACGGTTGTCGCTGAAGGTGGGTTTACATGACGGATCCCTCAGTGTTAACTGGCTTGGGATCATCTGGGTTGCGGCTTCCACCTTGATGACGAGCGCGGTTATGGATCCGTTTGCGAAACACTCTGGGAAAAAAAGGGATTTCACACGAGTCAAGGTGAGATTCTGAAAGCAGGCCTGATCGTGTGTCTTAAACCTCACTCTGCTCAAAAATCCAGCTGTTCTGACCAGTCACCATCACCACATTTAAAACCTTCAAACTGCCAATTGCTTCATTACTACTGATTATTGATCTGTAAATATCCATCTTAAAAATGGCTTTACGCCAAGACTCCGGTCCTGATTTTGCTTTCGGAGGCAGAAATCACACGTTGTAGACTCTGAAATTGTCATTTTGTAAAATGGATGGAAAAAGTAGTACAATGTGGTAAAAGGCCAAGTTTGCTGGTGTGTCAACATTTAACAGATCTATAGACCAAAGGGATGAATTTGTACATGGCCTGAAATACAATGCCCTTAAAAAGTCATGAAAGATGACGAATAATCATTCACATGCCATTAGATTGCTTTTGGAGTATTGCAACCAATCGTAACTTGAAGTAGGAAGCAGTAGAAAAATAAATACCAGTCATGACCAAGGGAAAGGAGCAAGCCAAGGAGAAGTTTTGAAATTGCCAGCTGTTGTATGATATTACAACATCAATACGAGCCCTCAGTGATGACTGATCGGCCCTCTGTAAAAGAGAGAGAGAGAGAGAGGGGTCACTTAATGGTCCGAGATCACAGATTACAGCACGAGAGACAACGTAAATGCATGCTGTACCTCAAAAATGACATCTTGTGCCAGGTAAGGCACGGTCATGTTCATATGACAGCTGTTTTTCTTAACACGGTACTCCGTATAGAGGTCAGCCGAGAGCTCACGCTTGCCGACCGTTACGTGAAAGTTCGTGCCTTGGCCCTGGTGTCCAATTATGACGTAGAAGTTCTTCTCATCGCAGAATCCGTTCATAGTAAGCATCGCTGTGCAGAAATACAATCAGAAGTCAGCTTAAAACCCATGCATATCCGTCGACCCGGCCACTGATGCACTCAGTCATACTTACTGTGGTCCTCACGAGTAGCTTCGACTAAAGCAGCGTGAGAAAATGGAGTGTATTCAGGAAGGACTAACAAACCAAAGGTGAGGGAGAGACGATAGAGGATCTTCATCGGGTTGATGTTCTGTAATAAACAGTAGCATCGAGTCGGAATCGAGCAGTCATGTTGAAACTAAAACCAGTGTAAGGTCAACTGACCACAAGGAATTTGAATTACAAACCTCCGTCAAAACAGGTCGTCTATTAAGAACCATGCGTTTTATGTTGGACTCCCTACATCGATTTAGATCATGTTAAATTAAAACAAAATACACATTTTCCACACCTTGACTGGATCCAAGATCCTGGTGCAAATCAGCAAACTCTGATCTGCATGTTTGAGCAAGCGACACTTACGGTTCTCCGGACAGCAGGATAGGAGAAGGGGACCTCGATGCTGAACGCCTTGGAGCTGTTATTAAATAAGTGTTCCTGCACGTTAAATCCAACTGCATTGGCTTCATCCACACTCATCACTCCAGTTGAGAAGGTAACGTTCAGCAGCTCCACATCAGGGAGGAAGAAGCCCAGCATTATATTAAACACCTCCGAGTCCGCAACTGTATCTGTAAACAAGAAAAGCTCATTTGAACTGTGCAGTTATTTCTGTAACGGTTTTCAATAATAACGGGTCACTCACTGTTTCTGACGCGGGGCGGCCGAGGCTCTGGTGGTGTGACAATAGGATAATGGACTTTGTATCTGGTGATCTCAGACTTCTCTAGCCACAGCATCTCAAGCATGGGTTCAATACTGTAAGTGACGTGGTACTCATTGTCCAACACAATGCTCTGCGGGGGTGGGGGCAGAAGGCGGGTGTTACATTAATTTCATCACTAAAAAGGATTTTTTTTTTTTTGTGTGTAATTATTGATATGGGTAAGGTTTATTTCACATTCAAGAAAGGAGTCTCCAGTGCAAGTCAGTAAATAAAATGGCAACAACGCTATGATATTTCTTGAACACTGGATATAGTCTATATTTCAATTTATTATTAGTACTTGCAATAAATAATTCTTCTGCCACACAATGTAGTCTGTTAACACTATCCGTCATGTTGCATAGCAACCAAAGTTGAAAGATTAAGCTATTCTCTGGACACAACAATGGCTTAAGTGTAACCTAGAGTGTAATCCTGGCTAATTAATACAGAGTTCAATTAACGTGAATGCGGTAAATTTGGCAAAAGTGTCAAACATGGCTCAGCCAATCAGATTTTAGAACTGAAAATGGCTATCCATTTCATAGTAGAGATTTTAGCTGAAAGAAAAAAAAAAAAAAAATCAACCCATAGCAACCTGAGGAGTACTGACTAACCTTATAATAGCCATCTGGTCCACCAACAGGCAAAGAAATGATAATTTGGAGTTCCTTTATAATCAAGGTATAGCCCCTAGCTTCCATCAATGCATGATTGATCCTCTTTCCGTCAATACCCATGTGCATTTCGAGGATTTGATACAGAGGATCAGTCATCAGAGGAATGATGTATTGGGGCATGTACCATGTGATGATTTCCTTGGTAAAGTTAAGTCCACCTGTAACATGATGAGATTATAGGAACAATACATTTCTCATGCGAAAGTCATAACCCATCTATAATCACGTACCGGTTGGACAGCAGACAACGGTGTCGATAATCGTTACAGACCAAGCCTGCTTAAAATAGGTGCTCACTTTAAAGACCTCCATTTCCACCCCATTCACCTGGTTGAAGGCGAGAGAAAACCCACCAAGAGAAAAGTCAGCATTAACACTAGTACAGAGTTTACATACCTGTACTCGCTCACTTACATCCTCAATACACGTTTCAGGAGTGTTATAGGGGCTTCGCAGAACCAAACGCGTCGGAGTCACCGATATGCCATAACCTGCGTTCTGAACCTCCTCCAACGTCATCGGCTTTTCTTTAGGCGTGTACAAGACCATCCGCCAAATATTACTCAGAGTGGTGGAGGCCTGAAGAGAGGAGAATTGAGAGATTTAAACAGTAGTGTGTGAATTTAGATCATACAGGAAGCATTAAGAGGAGTTTTGTATACTTCTTTGCCAAAATGATATTTGTGCAAAGCTGCATAAGCAGCTCTTGACCAATAAAACACGACTTTAAGGTAAGGACATTGCTTTACTGTTTGCTCGGACATTCTCAGAGAACTCGAGCAGAGACGCAGGAATTTGCTTCATTACAAATTTCAATAAAAAAAAACAAAAAAACAAATAAACACCCATCTTCCACTACCTGTTGATCAGCAGAGAATCCAGTGATTCCTGCAGCCACTCTATTTGTCTGCTTGATATCATGGTGTCCTCGGTGAACAGAGACCTTGAAAAACAGATCTGGATTTCAACACCAAAATAAATACTCTATAGAAAGACAAGGGTATGCAGCAGATACGGGCTTGATAAATGTCTTCTGTATACATTCTTGGACTCGAGTCTAGTCTCAAGCAATTTTCTATATGGTCTTGGATTTGTCTCAGATTGTACATTGATAAATATGATAAGTCTTTGTCAAGAAGTGATTACTTCAAGAGAAAAAAAAGCCTAATCATTAGCACAATGCCCCAATTAAGGCAAATTGTTTGAAGAAATAGCACAACATTCACTTTCAGCCAATTATTCAAGAACAGGTGTCGACATTGACTGCTAAACTATTGTTCACAAATGGCAGGGCAGGATATTACATTAGCAACGAACAAGCAATCGTTTGGCTTCATTACGTTCTCACAATTGGATACTGAAGTAGAAACTTGGCTTTGAAAGGAGCTGATGGTTTTTGACTTCGATCTTCACGCTTTCATTTGGACTATCTTGATTTGGCCTCAACCTGCTCAGGACTCACACTCACTAGTCCTTGGGTTTCATTCATCAACTGCTCATGTGCACATTTCTATGCAGAGAAAGTGATTCGTCAAGTTCTTCTGCGCAGAGCTCCTGACCATGCATACACAAGAGCCCCTAGTGGTAGACAAGTGTAATTGTGGGTCAACTGATTGAGGAATTTCCATCCCACCTACTGTCAGTCATCTCAACATAATTTCACAAATGACTGATTTTGGTGCAGACAGGCAACACAGATGGAAAATAAAATTATATATATAAAAATTAAAAATAAATAAATAAATAAATAAATAAAGGACAAATTTAGAAGTTGATTGCTGAGAGCAACAAGTTGCTCAGTCAATTTTTCTTGGCCAGTGCAGTTTTAAGTGATTTCTAATCTAGAATTCTTTGCCACAGACCAACACTTGCATTACCTCCATGAAATTTCTTTCACAGAGAATCTCACGTGAAGCCCATTGATTGTATTCACAAGTCTTTTCCACCTCAAGTACATCATCAGACATTCGGTTGCCATACAACTGCAGGCGTAGTCCAATATCAAACACAGCATCAGCCTGAGACAACAAAAGAAACGAGACAGTTAATTCACCACACATTGGCATTCTTGTTATATTCACATTTCCATAATATTACTGCAGGTTGTATTTAAAAAAAATTGACTGTCTAAACATCAGTACATGGTTATGAACAAAGCAGCTTAGCAGTGATGTGTAGAGTCTCATATTCCCCCAGGGATCAGACTCAATGCTGTAGCCACACTGAATCGCCAGGGCTGGTGTTAGAGGCACAATTTGTGAACCATCTGAATAGTTTAAAAAAAAAACCAACAAAAAAAAAACTCATGTAATCACAGTCTCATATATATATAGGGAAAATGTTCAAGGCTTGAGCTGAGTTTTAAGAATACTCACTGATGGCTTCAACTTCAAGCTGACGTCCAAAAGTCAGAGCACTATCCAAGGTAAGCTTCATAACATTTCCAACACAGTCCAAAGTCATGCCAGGTCCTGCAAAACACCAGAAAATTGTGGCCACTAATCCCAAAAAAAAAAAAAAAAAAAAAATTTTACTAAATCAAGCTTAAGTCATATATAAATAAACCACACAACTTACGTTGACTGAAACCCTCACTTACAACAGCAACCACCAAAAGCCAGAAGGCACTAGTGGGGGGGAAAAAGAAGGAGTTTAATTAGTAACCCTGCCTTTCCTTAATTCATCTTACTTCAGAGAACTTACCAAAATGCATATGAAGGTGCCATCATAATGAAAGGAAGGCCTGTGTGTTTTGTCAATCCTGCACCTTAAACAAGTTTAAAGGTGAGCTATGTTGAGGAAAACACCTACAGGTCACCAACACAGATCCCTTAACCTCCTTCTGAAGATCATAAGTCCTGTAGTTAGTGATGCTTAATGGCTCAGTAAATGATCTTGGGTGACCAGAATCAATGAAAAATCACACCAAAACCTAAAAAAAAGAAGTCACACCAAGCTCCACAGCTCACACTTAATAACGGATTTGGTGTTCAGGAGATCCTCTCCAGTGAAGTAGAGCCACTCCTACACAGGTGATCTTAATGACACTGATGCTGGTCAGGATTGGTTAAGATGCAAACTTCAGGCCCGAGGGAGGGAGGGGTAGGTGCAGACCATTTCAGACCAAGATGTGACAAAGTTAAGAGTCCTAAATTCTTTTACCCAAATAATAATAACTACTCCACTCTCCTTTTAAATTCAGACACCTTTATTATAAAGCAGTAATCAGAGATATAAATGTTTAATTGTACACGATAAATCTGAGATTACTTTACCTGTGTGAGCTGACTGGTTTACTTCATCTTCAGTAAGCGTTTTATCCTGCTAAGGGTCAAAGTGGATCAGGATCTTATCCCGGGAATACTGGATGTGCGGCAGGAACGCACTCTGGATGGGACAGCAGTCAATCGCAGACCACCATGCACACACATTCACATTGCACATTGGAATTTAGCATAGCCACTTAATCTACTGTCATGTTTTCATACAGTGGAACGAAACTGGAGAACCCTGAGGAACCCCACATGGACATGAGGAGAAGATGTAAAGAACTCCACACTGACAGGATCCCAAGCTCAGGGTCAAACTGGGGACCTGTTTGAGAATATGAGGGTTCATATTCTTTTTATATTCATATTTTTCATATTAAGTAAGGGTACAAGAAAGAAGAACATACACCATATGGACTCTTTTTTTAAATTATAGGTATATAAGTATTGGCACCTTCTGGGGGCTGTTTTAAACTATATGTTGTGATGGTCGTTGTCACACCACAGGCCGTATTGGGTGTGACACCAGATCAGTCTTCCTGTGTGTACATGTCAGAGAATATGTTGTGTCCAATAAAGCGTGTGTAGACAACAATATCGGCATTAACTGTCCATTAATAATCCCGGTTCCCTCGACAAAATGTCAAAATTTCCATCAAGATGGGTCATCATCACAAATGGGTGTACGGTGGCTTAGTGGTTAGCATGCTCGTCTCACAGCTCCAGGGTCGGGGTTCGATTCCCACTGTCGCCCTGTGTGTGTGGAGTTTGCATGTTCTCCCCGTGCTGCCGGGGTTTCCTCCGGGTACTCCGGTTTCCTCCCCCAGTCCAAACACATGCATGGTAGGCTGACTGGCCAAAGTGTCCGTCCGTGTGTGATGGATGTGTGAGTGTGTGTGTGATTGTGTAGAGATGGACTGGCACCCCGTCCAGGGTGTACCCTGCCTTGTGCCCCATGCCCCCTGGGATAGGCTCCAGGTTCCCTGCGACCCTGAAAAGGATAAAGCGGTATAGAAGATGGATGGATGGAATCTGCTACATACAGTCAGCAGAAGTAAAAAGCTAAAGATTAGTTATAACTTATCAGAGGACTTCACCATTAAGCTTAAGAGAACTCTTTCAATCTTTGTTTAAGATAAAGATAAGGATCCACTGTGCTATTTTATGTGGATGAATCTGCCCCCCCACTTTTTGGAAACATGTCCATGTTACATTAGTGTGTCTCAATTGGACAGTTGTTCTTCGTGGTACAAAGAGGTTTTATTTGACTTCTGCAGATTTGATAAAAGTTTAAAGAACAAGTATTTTTGATAAATGTGATTTCAGGAACAGTAATGCTATAAAATCTATCACATTTTTTTAAAATATATATAAATTGATCAATTTCCATATGATGACATGTGGTAGCATCCCGAGTGGAGGGTGTACTTAGTTTTGATTCTCTTAACTAAAAACCCATTGACAAAAATGCTAACTCATTTCCAGTTTTAGGACTCATTCCTGTAGCACACTCTTAGCCATTGCAGTAAACCTCCAAACCACCAGGGGGCCTCGGAAGAATGCAGGATAACAGGATATTTAAACATTAGTAACGTGCTTTCTACCAGGTTATGACTTGCTATAGATTGATCTCTCAACACCACAATGACGTAAACACACATCCAGATGTCTGCAGGACACAAAATAAGTGTGTATAAGACGTAGATCAGTCTGTACATTGGAACCTACTGAAAACCTGTGGTGTGAATTAAAGAGGACGCCCACGTGCACAAAACGAAAACTAGGTGTTCTCTAGCTTTGTTCGGCTTGACAAAGCGACTCGGTGTCATTCTTCACATGACAGAAGGCTGTGGGCTGTGCCAGTCATTTTAACGCCAGTGTTTTGCAAAATAACGATAAAATGCACTGCATATGGTGTTGAAACTGTAGTGTCGTCATATGTTCAAGCTAAAATATCAGTTGATGGAGTTGTTCATGGGTAATGAAATTATTCTGCTAGCAAAGTGCAAATTCAGGGAATTTGTATCCACAAGGCAGGTCTGCTAAATAAACATAAAATAAAATCTACTTTCTTTCCAAAATCAGTCAAAGAAGCACAGGGACTGAGCTGACAAAGTAGAGTCTTCTAATAATTAATAAAATTTTCTTTTATTTATATATATATATATATATATATATTTTTTTTTTTCATTTCACTACAGTCATTTTATTTGAGGAAATGACAGACATTGTATCCCCACACAACAGTTTTATAATGCTAAATAATTTAAAAATTTACATGGAGATGAAATTACAAAAATGCGTATAGCAGGAACAAAACATTAAAGAACGAATTAAGTTCTTTCGGTCATCCCACGTTGAAATTCCATCAGAATCATCATTTGGGTTGAGGTTGAATATTTGATGCTTAAATCCCACGTCAGTAGCCTCTCCTTGTTTTTTCTTCACAGTCGAGAATTGTCTGACGCAAACTTTGTCTGGCATCTTCGAAGTTGGCGTTTATTTCCAACGCTTTCTTAAAATCGCTCTCGGCATCTTGAAAGAAACCTGCAGGAGGGAAAAACGTCTTATGTAAGGAATAAAAGACAACAGGGCGTGCTGTTAAAGGAAGTAACAAATGGGAAGTCAGGGCGGGACATAAGTGGATGCTCCACGTTTTTAAATCGCCAATAGCATTTAGTTAGTTAGCATTTAGACAGTCAGTACCATGGATGCGAGTCTGAGTAATAAAGTGAATGAAATCAAGTTTCCACCTTAACCAGCTTACAGTTGGAAAACTGAACACACACACACACACACACACACACACACAACGTCCGAACAGCCAGAGACACATTTACAATCCATGCTGATATTATTTCTGTCGCTCAATGGCAACTTCGGCAAGGTGATTAATATAATATTGGAGCGTTTGATTGGACAGAAACTCCGACGAGAAGCTGAAGTGCAGAATGATGTCATCGAAACTGCTGATCCGTGTTAGTGGTAGAGAGAGAGAGTGTAAATTTTGAACACGTGTATCTTCTAAAATGCGAATCTTGTCATTATTTTGGAGGACACTAGCTTATAGATAACCTTAAAGTGAACATATTCATATAAAAAACCAAAAAACAACCCACATAATTTCCATTTTGATTTCATGGGGACTTTAAATAAACATGTCCGACTGAAAAAGCATCAACGATTACACACGGTTTTGTTTGTGACATAACGACACGCTTGTTTCTTTGTTTTACGATTAGTAAGTCCACGTGAAGGAGTTGTTACTATAGAAACGATATTATATAAACCTATTGCTTGGATTACAGCCAGAACTATTATTCTGTGTTGTGCTACAACTGTAAATAAGTTAACGTCTTTACAGCTGGTTCCAAAACCCTTCTCTAAACACGTCACTTCATGTTGTTGCACTTAAACACCATGTTCTCGGAACCTTTTTAGCACCGGTTCTTTACATATACACCTGTACTACCTGAGGAGAGACCGACTACAAAGCCAATCAACAGGAACGGTTGCTGCGATGGCCTTGGGACTGCAATCACCACATACAGTTTTACACTCAGGTCTCCTTTAGAGAACGGTGGACTAGTTCAACAATCAGACTTCATGTTAAAACCATAATGAACTTTCTTTTATGTTCACACTATCCGTCGTTCCCCAGATGACGACGGGTTCTCTTCTGAGTCCGGTTCCTCTCCAGGTTTCTTCCTCATATCATCTCAGGGAGTTTTTCCTCACCACCGTCTCGCTCAATACGGATAAACTCACACACTTCAAATCTCCATCCTGGGTTTATATATTTCCGTAAAGCTGCTTTGAGACAACGTCCGTTGTTAAAAGCACTGTACAAATAAAATTTATGGAATTTTATTTAAAAAAAGAAAGAAGAGAAAAAACAAAAAGGGACTACCCGTGACCTCAATGGCTCATGTAGAGCTAGACACACACAGCAGGCCCTGAATAACCAACAGCATCTGGCTCAAGGACAGTTTCTTTCCCAGCACTGAGTCACAGCTCATCTCCCACACACACACACACACACACACTGATGAAATAATCTGAGCAGATTTCACAAGGCTGTTCTTCTTTACACACACTCACTGACATGTGACAAGAATTGTGACACTGTCTCCTCATACTTATACAACTCATATCAGCTTACATTTAATCACATGGTACAGGCAATACACTCTTTTTGAACACTTTAATCATTCTCTCTCTCTCTCGTCCCAGCTATAATGTAAACGACAATTTTATATCAATGCACTCGTTCTTAAAGTCCTCGTTTCTATAGTAACAGCTCACACCCATTGGGAATCGTATGGTAGACACCCCACATAACTTAAGGTTAATAATAAAAAGAACAAGCAGATGTAATTGTTTATACGGAGAAGCTTTCTGTTATGACATGTTTATGTAACATTTATGGAAGGAGACTCTAGTGTCTCCGGGACAGACCCCTTTGTATAATAACATGACAAACTAGGATTTTATATAAGTCTTAATTAACTTCAAGTCGAGAGAAAAAGAGAGGCTTGATCACACCACCCTGCCACGCATCATTTTCCTGTAATCTCAAGTCCCGTCGTGTTACTCCTTATATAATATCTTTTATTATCTCCCCCCGTCCACCCACTCTCTCCTATCACAGGACAGCTACGGCATCTTTTCAAACCACCGATGCTCACGCTGCATCACAAAGGCTATCTATGCTCCTTCGCATACACGATGACAATATCCTTTATTTACATCCACGTATTTTTATGCAAATTTTGGGATATCGCATAAATTTATTATTTTTTTAAAACGCAAATAAAATCCTCCAAAATCCCCATAAAAACGTGTGCGATCAATTGAGGCGGATCATCATCTTTTTTTTCGATAAGACATGCGCATAAACTACGATGGAAACACATTTACCGAATAAATTCCTCGACGTGCATAAATTATTATTATTTTTTTTTAAGTCATGTGACTTGGCCTCAACAAAGCACGTGATTGGATAATTGGCTCAGAAGAGTAAAAATGGCAGAGAGCGAGAGGTTTGTCTGTATAGATGACTTTCTATGAAGTGATGATTTCGTTCTCTTGAACACATGGGATGGAAAGTGTTTTATTCGCAAGTAGTTTACCCACAAGTTACATTTGCAACTTGGATGGAAACATAGCCCACAATTGGCTAGTGTTGCTGTGATAGACGTTCCTCACAACCAGACATCGCAAAACAACTTTGCCGTCTTGACTCGGACAGCTGTAGCATTGGCATGTTACACCACTCAGGAGTCCAGTAGGACAAAGTTTTTCTTTTCCTACAGCTTTATTCTGTTCTACATGTCTTCAGAAAAATATCCTTCTTCCTACCTGTTATCCAAATTACCGGATTCGTGACTAATCAATTAATATGCAAATTAGCCTGTGAGGCCATCTGGTGAATTCTAGAGAACTTTTGAGCATGCACTTTCATTCATCTACTTTCCCCTGGAAAAGAGTTGGCAAAACTGGCAGTGCCTTCGATGCCAGCATGGTACATAAATTCCCCACATGGCCAAGTGTCTGTGTACATCGGTAAATAAATAAAAAAAAGAAATAAGATAAGAAACTTTATTGTCATTGTACAGCGTGTCCCAAATGTCTCCATACATAGGGGAAATTTACACTTAAAAAAATCTTCCAACATTTTTCATACTTATATATACATACACATAATCTCACAAAAGTGAGTACACCCCTCACATGTGTGTAAATATTAGATGATATCTTTTCATGTGACAGCACTGAAGAAGTGACACGTTGCTACAATGTAAAGTAGTGAGTGTACAGCTTGTGTAACAGTGTAAATTTGCTGTCCCCTCAAAATAACTCAACACACAGACGTTAATGTCTAAACCGCTGGCAACAAAAGTGAGTACACCCCTAAGTGAAAATGTCCACATAGGGCACAATTAGCCATTTTCCCTCCCCGGTGTCATGTGACTTGTTAGTGTTACAAGGTCTCAGGTGTCAATGGGGAGCAGGTGTGTTAAATTTTGTGTCATCGCTCTCACACTTCCTCATACTGGTCACTGGAAGTTCAACATGGCACCTCATGGCAAAGAACTCTCTGAGGATCTGAAAAAGGATTGTTGCTCTACATAAATAGAAGAAGATCACCAAGACCCTGACACTGAGCTGCAGCACGGTGGCCAAGACAGGACGCACTGTCGCCAAACCTATTGAAAAAACCCACAAAGACCGGAAAGGTTGCGGACCGACCGAGAAGAAGTGGACGTCCACGAACGTCCGCTGACAAAGAGACGACCGACGTGGTGCTGCCAAGCACAATCCCCTACTGTACGGAGACTTGTGGGACACCCTGCAGTTCGTGATGAAGCGTTGTACACGGAATATACAAGTCAACAAAAAGTGGAGGACTCCGGCTTAAGAGTTTACAAAGAAATGGCACAGACAGCCTTGCTGGGGAAAAAAACAATAAAACCCCAATAGAAACCATCACAGAAACTCTAATGGTTTCCAGTACAATTTCCTTAACCTAATGGTTTCCATTATGTAGTCGGGCGTATTAAGGACGTAGGTCCTTAACGGTATCCGCTAGACATGCCACCAATAGAAAGAAACAAATCACCAGTAGAGACCCACAGGTACCATTACAGTTTCCATTAGAACCATTACAAGTTCTGTGAGCTGTTGTACTGTTGGGGTTTGTCAGCAGGGAGTAAGGTAAAGAGAATATAAATGATAATGGATGCACGGGAAACATACCCAGTCTGTACCGTATTAATCCTCGGTTGTAGTAGGCCACTTCAAACTGCCTGTTGGCTTTAATAGCTGCGCTGTAATCCTCCATGGCTTCATAAAAATCAACCCGGAAGTACTTCACCTGGCCGCGGTTATTGTAGGCTACGGCGAGGTCATTGCTGTCGCCTTCTCTGCCATGCGAATAAAAACAGGACGTGGACAATAAACAAGGTTATATATCAGCACATGTGATTATATCTGTTCCATTCTCCTCACCCACTTATTTGTAGTGTTAACCAGGATTAATCACCCCGACGCCGTGCAGGTGTCGATGAACTCCGTGTACAACTCCTCTGCGCGTTTCCAGTGACGGCTGTTCAACTCATTATTCGCTTCGTTCAGGAGAGTTTGTCTGTCCAGCACCTCTCTCTGGTCCTCCATGTGGCTGTATGTCAGCTAACAACAACAAACAACAACAAACGCCACCGCTGTTTTCTTCGTGTGTGTGTGTGTTTGTGTCGCAGCTGTTCGTCTTACGAGCGCCATCTAGCGAACAGGAGGCGCAGGAAACGTGAAATATCAACACGAACATCTAAAACTACGGAAGCCCTAAAGAGGCAATTCGTTGTTTCCTTTTTTCTCGTGATCTCGACGTGAAAGTTGTTTTTTTCGTGATCTTGACTTCATTTTAACATAAGTTGTTTTCTCGTGACCGTCACAACTTTCTCGTGATCTCGACATAAAAAAACAGTTGTTTTCTCGTGACCTCGACTTAATTTTCCTCACAATCTCGACATAAAGTTTATTCATGATCTCAACTCAATTTTCTCGTGATCGCAACTCAATATTCTCGTGTTCTCGACATATTAAAACAGCTGTTTTCTCGTGATCTCCGCATAACAACATGTTTATAATTGTTCTGGAGACAGCAAAAAAAAAACCTTAGTGCAATCCCACAGCATCATTCACTCAAGCTGAAATAGCTCTATGTCTGTCAGTGACTGACCGCTTCCATATTAGTGTCCGACCCTTAAGAAGGGACACCACCCTCTCTCTCTTAATGCAGAGATCTCTACAGCGGACAATTATTACATTTATGATGGCGATGGCGAAGACCCCAGTGTGCATGCAACACACCCGTCCCATTCATGAGATTTCCTCGTGATAAAAGAACTTTTTGTTATGTGGAGATCCTGAGAGAAAAACGAAAAAGAATAATGCGTGGCCTCTTGGGGCTTCTGTATAAAACAACCTACCACACAACCTTTTTTATTTAATTCAGAGTAAAAGCTGAGGTTTAACTGTGCAAAACAGAAATGATCTGTCTAAAGCCACAGCTTCAGCTCCTCGTTGTCTCGTCTCACACATAACCATCCCATAAACACGTCATTTTAAGGCATTAATAATAATATATAGTTTATATTTTAAAAAACATTACAAACGTCATCTTAAATCGTTATGTCATCTAATGCTATATTCATTGTTTATAATGAATGAATTAAATGCACACCTCTCCAACATCAACCTATCATGTACTATACTCAAATAATCTTTAAAATTATCTTATGTGTCAGAAAATGATCAAAAGGCTTACAGGTATGGTAAAGGAGACATTTTATAACACCTTTTCAGGACATATGACCTGATCATATGTCACTAAGTATCTACCCCTGTAATATTTGGATTGGACAGGAATTTTACACGTTTCCATTTGAGCTCTTCAAATAGAACGTGGCCACGAGCACTTCGGTGTCAGTCGGCTGTAGCTACAGAACAAGACGTTTCACAAGAAGTGGAAAGGGCACCTCGGCACAATGAAGTCCTTCATCGGAGTTTTACTCTCTTGCCTTTCATTTCTCCTGGTGGATATCTCCGACTGCTATAATGTTATTTATCCATCACAGATTTTAGCCAAAAGTTACGCACAAAGAAGAAATTACGCTAATCCATCCAACTCCAGATTATCACAAAGGACACTTAATCCAGCAGGTACAGTTTGATTTAACTAAAATAAGTCTTAACGTCAATTTATGTCATAAACGTGTACGTTTATGTTTCCTTGAGTGGTTTTCAAGGCGAGGAGAATCCAATAGTGAACGCGTAGAACAAGGTTTACGTAATTCGGATCAACAAACCTGTCATGTTTGCATTTTGTCTCAGCGTGCATCAGCCGATGGAACATACGTACAGTTTCACTATTTTGTTTTCTTGATGCACTGCAATTAAAAACCACAAATATGACTCCACTACTTTTCACGCAAACACGTTTGCGTGCAACTTTCATTTCATCTACAGTGGAATATCATAATACTGTCCAAAAGATCTCTAAAGAAAACATTTATGCAAACATTAAAGGTGTACTCCATTGTTTAAAAAAAAACAACAACAAAAAAAAAACGAATCTCTATCCACTACATCTGTAGCGTGTTTATCGTGTTTCCCTGTACGAGAAACCAATGGAAAAGTCTAAGGGCAGTTGTTTTAAATGTGCGACTTCAAATCTTTTAAGACAAACGTGAGAAAGTTTTAGCAAAGCTGTTCTTATAGAGTGTTATTCAAACCTTGCGTCTTTTAAGCGAAGCCGTGAACAGTCATTTTGATTATTTAGGCCTTTTGTGGTATCTTTGTGCCATCGGACAGACGGGAATACATACATAAATTCTCTGTAATATTCGGGGCGGCTGTGGCACAGTTGGTAGAGTGGGTTGTCCACTAATCGTAGGGTTGGTGGTTCGATTCCCGGCCCGGGTGCACTCCACATGCCGAAGTGTCCTTGGGTTGTCCGAAGTTGCTCCTGATGGCAAGCTAGCTGCCTTGCATGGCAGCTCTGCAACCATTGGAGTATGGGTGAATGAGACACAGTTTAAAGCGCTTTGGATAAAAGCGCTATATAAGTGCACATTTAATATTCAAGAATGAATGATAGACATTTAGATTCAAATAAAAATTTGATTGATCACACACACACACACACATTATATATATTATATAGAATAGATAGATGGCAGTAACAATATGGGCTATGTTTTTTATTTATATACTAGATTATTATTTATAAACATTTCTGAATGAAGAAGTAATATAAATTATGTTTCATGTTCAGAATTGGCCTTAGACTTCCAAGACAAGCTAGCTTCAAGTAAACCGGTTTTCCGTTCTTTTCCTCGGCACATGGGAACGTGTTGAAATGATTAACTATGGTAATCACGTACATTACAGATGTGGTGGATGTAGAGTAGGTTGGGGTGAAGTGTTATGTTAAAGGAGTATTCCTTTAAAGGCATGTTTTGTAATATGCATGGATTTGAAATTCCACGTTCTTTTTGGTTGTGACTATACGACATGACTATTACTGTTAAACTAACAACGTTTGTCTTGTCTTTGAAATCTGACTTTTCCCTGTTGGTGGTCCGTAGTAGACAGGAGTAAATATAGGTTAAATGGAGAGCGGTATCTTCACAAAGACCAGCCAAAGGTTTTGCCACAACTGGTAAACTATCTTGGACCCAAGAGTCTGCCTCCAGCCAAGGTTTATGACTGGCAAAAAGACTTAGCAACAACACAGGAAAGGCATTCTCCATCGCAGGAGAACAAGCAGCTGAAGGGTGAATGGGCACCAGTAATTTGCGTCAAAGTAGCAGCTCCTGAAGGATCGCTTACAGGTTCAAAAGGACGTATTACAGTCACGGAAGAATCGTTTGCAGATCAGGAACGTTCGCGTGCAGGTCTGGAAGAAACACTTGTAATTCCAGGACTTTCAATTACAGTTCAAGAACATCCAGAATTATCAATTGCAGGTCCGGGCAGGTCACATGCAGGCCAGGGACAATCACGAGAAGTTCCACAACAACCACTTGTAGTTCCAGGACGTTCAACTTTACTACCAGAAATGTCGTTTACAGATCTAGAACTGTCGCTTGTATTTCCAGAACCTTCACATGTAGGTCCAGAGCAGTCACCTGCAGCTCAGGGGCAATCTCGTACACTTCCAGAACAGACTCTTGTAGTTCCAGGACTTTCAACTTTTGTACCAGAAATTTTGTTTACAGACCCAGAACAGCCACTTATAGTTCCAGAACTGTCACCTGGACGTCCAGAACAACCAGCAGCAAATCCAGAACGATCAGAGATTCCAACAGATGCACCAGTGATACCTTTTCAACCAACATCTCCTCCTGTACACGAGTCAACCTGGATAACCTCACCACTGCGGCCAAATCTCTCACTGCCAAAGTCCACTCTGGCGCCACCACTATTCCGTGAAGCCACCTCATCTCAGTCCGTGCCAGCATCCACTCTGGCACCACAGCCGTATCCTAAAACAACCTCAGCTCGGCCTCCTCTCAGTGCAGGGAGTACAGGTACTAAAAAATCGGCTGGTAGTGTCAGATCTCAGCCTCATGAAAGCAGAGCTTCCTCTGTGCTAAAGGTGGATTCAGGTGTATGGCATCATGGACCATATTTTGTGTTAATTTAGGAATAATTTTTATTCGACATTGACATACAAGTAGCTAATGAACATGACCAATAATCAATGAAGCAACGGTGGAACAAAATCCTTGAGCTCAAGAACAGGGGCTTATATTAAGTTGGAAGTCAATCTGGAAACAGAGGTATAAATACACAAAATTGAGATAAAAACTCACAAAATTGACTTTGGCCACTGGCACACAAGCCGTGAAGAGCAAGGCCCACATTTCTGACCTTGGAAGTTGGATAAAATTGGTCTCTCATTGGATCCCCTGAGCCCAACCAGGCCACGCCCTTGAAAACTACCCCGCTGCCAACCTAAACTACAATTCATGTCACCACAAACCTTATGGAAAATGGTTTTGATAGAAATTAAGGACTAAAACACAACAAAATATGCTGTTATAGGAAACATTCAAAGATGGGGTAGGGAGATGAAGAAGAGTTACCGTTTCCACCCTAAACCTTTCATTATATTACAATAACAGCACGTCCTCAAATCGTTTCTTTCTCTTATACCACTGTTTATAGCTTGTAAATTTGTAGATCGTCTATAAATCAGTCGTTCCGTCACCGGCGTCTTGAAATTAATTTTAAAAATGCAGCTTGTCATGTAAACTCCTCTGTCCTGAAGACGTTCCCATGTCGGAAGATTTAAAGAAGCGTCCTGACGTTGGAAACTGCTTCCAAAAATGATAAGTAAATGTCTCCTCAGAGAAAATGTCTCCATTTCAACAATTACGCGTTTTTAAATCTGGTTACGTCGAGTGTCCGCCGTACAAGCTGTACTGTAAGTTGTTACTATAATAAAAACAACAACATATTAGAACCCCAGCTTGTGCCCGATGCTCCCTGGGATAGGCTCCAGGTTCCCCCGCGACCATGAAAAGGAGTAAGCGGTAGAAGATGGATGGACATATTAGAATGAGTATTAACATAAACCTCTGACCAATCAGACGCAGAAACCGAAAATAAATAAATAAATAAAACAAAACAAATGTATTATCATATCTTTCTGTTATTTACACTTTCACATTGTGGCAGTTTTGGTTGTGATTTACGTTACATTAGTTGGTGATGTCCTTTTACTGAATCGCCTTTAAGAATTTTTTTTTTAATGACCATGTTCATTAAAAAAAAAAAGTAACTGCATGCTAGCGTAATGAAAAAGAAAGCAGTGCTAAGATAAAGATAACTTAAATACAACCCAATGCGGGTACAACGCATCAGCGTGCTGTGCTTTAGTTAGTTTGTTGTTGTTTGTTATTTTGAACAATAGAATGAAACAAAGAAATTAGACTTAATACGAGCGGTCCAATGCCGCAGATCCAACAGGAGTGAGAGTGGGAGTGTTTTATCATTTGGGAGACTCCTCTTTAGATTACGCATAAAGAAAAAACCTGCTTGTATGTTGTATTTTACGTTCCTTTGTCATGGCCCTGGCTCAGATTTAAGTCACTATCGTACTGTGCTCAATTCAAGCTTGCACACCAGGAAGTAGTCGCTTCTGAGTGTCTTACTAAACCTCTAACCAACAATGTTATCGGTGTTTAATACAAAATATTAATAAAAGGGTTTTATTTTTTTTGCTCTCAGCTACAGATTCTCACTGTAGGAGCCGCCCGTTGGACCTTATCTTTATCATAGACAGCTCTCGCAGCGTGCGTCCAGGTGAGTTTGAGAAGGTTAAGGTCTTCCTTTCGGACATAGTGGACACTCTGGACATCGGCGCTGACGCCACTCGGGTCGGCGTGGTGAACTACGCCAGCACGGTCAAAATCGAGTTCCTCCTCAAAGACCATCTGAAAAAGGGAAGCATGAAGCATGCGATCAGTATCATCGAACCCCTGGCAGCGGGCACCATGACTGGTCTGGCCATCAAGAAAGCCATGGAAGATGCCTTCAACGAGCAATCAGGGGCACGGCCGAAATCACAGAACATCACAAAGGTGGCCATCATTGTTACGGATGGGCGTCCTCAGGATCAGGTGGAAGAGGTGTCGGCTGCAGCCCGAGCTTCAGGGATCGAGATCTACGCCGTGGGCGTGGACCGGGCCGACATGCGGTCGCTCAAGCTCATGGCCAGCATCCCACTAGAAGACCACGTGTTCTACGTGGAGACCTACGGAGTCATCGAGAAGCTCACCTCCAAGTTCAGGGAGACGTTGTGTGGTAGGAATATGGGTTGAGGGTAGCTATTGGTTTAAAAATATCTTTGAAATGGAATACAGTCTTATATACAATGAGCATTAACATTAATGGGGGGGTGGGCTATTAAGATAGAGTGTGTAAATACTGGCAGAAGAAAAGTGAATCAAGTGGATAAAATCATCTCAGAGCTTCTGTAACCCAACAGATGGTGCGAATTACTCTGATAGATCTGATAGCCACGATGCAAGATTTATGTGTTGAAAGTGTAAGAGATTCCAAATGTAACGATAGATTTCCGAGTCGTTTCGTCTCGGATCATCCGTCAGTCATCGAATTACACCACGGTACACGATTTACACGAAACAAAACAAATCGTGCGTTCTAATTAACGCTCACGGATCGACGACCAAAGCCGAGAGCGTGCAGCATTTCTCTTCAACAAATACATTATATAAACATAAACATACACTCACTAAACACTTTATGAGGAACACATACACATTCATGCAATTATCCAATCAGCCAATCACATGGCATCAGCACAATACATACATTCATGCAGGTACAGGTTCAGAATGGTGGAAAATATGATCTTAGTGACTTCAACCTTGGCGTGTTTGTTAGTACCAGAAAGGCTGCTTGGAGTATTTTGGGATTTTCATGCATAACAGACTCTAGTATTTCTATGGTAACTCAAATCACCACTCTGTACAACTGCGACGAGCAGAAAAGCATCTCAGAAATGTACAAAACGTCGAACCTTGAATGGGTTCCACTCCTGTCAGCCAAGGACAGGAATTTGAGGCTACTCTGGGCACAGGTTCAACAGAACTGGGCAGCTGAAGATTGTAAAAAGACCACGTGACGTATCAGCGTGATTTGATATACTTTGCACTGCTGCCACATGATTGGCTGATTGGATAATGAGAAGGATTTCCTATTAAACTATTGTGGAATTTCGATGGATGGTCGTCCTGCATAGACCTTGCATATTCCTAACAATGTCATGATGTTGAACAGCGTATGCAGGCAACGTCGTCTCCTGGTTTGCACTAATGTTTCTGTTCTTTTCAGCTCAGTGAAACTTCTCACATGCTCTGACTAGCGAGACAGATGACAAACGCGTGTCGTGCATCCTGGGGGTTCTGTTATATTTGGGTTCCATGACGTGTATGTTGTTGAAAAAAACAAAAAAAAAACAAAGCATATGAAACTTTACAAAGAATAGCAGATCAGGTCTCTGGGACATAGAACATCTCTTGATTCTAGCACATTTGTTAGCTAGCTTTTGAAAAGGTACCTCCATTACTGGATAAAAATTTCATTCAAATTAGATGTGAAATTTAACCATCATTACGTTCCATCGTGCAATCTAAACCAGATACATTTGGGGATTTTTTTTTTCTTCCGGAAAAGATACAGACTGTCCGGTAATTGTTATGGTGTATGAACTTGTCCATTCCAGGTGTATCCCCATGCAAAATAGGACACAGCTGTCAACACATCTGTGTCGGAAGCGGCATGTCCTATTACTGCAAGTGTCGTCCCGGTTATGTCTTAAATGAAGACAAGAGGACATGCTCCTTCGACAGGGACGGTGGACGTGATGGTCATACCGATGGTGCAGGCAATGGACATGATGATGGTGATAACGATGGTAAAAGTAGCGCCAGTGAGTTTAAAATGTCATGGCAGAAATGGTACTGAATGATTTTTCATGCCATTTCACTCTGAGGAACTCGGTAAAAGTTAATGAAAATACTTCACACCATTCATTCATAGCATTTATACCATTCCTAAAATGTATAATCATCTTACTTTATATATTTTGCTAATACTTTTTGCTAACACTCCTTTCCTAGCTCTCGCTTATCATGAGACAAGTACCAAGCAGGGAGCGTGAAGGCTAGCATGTGCTTCTTCCAAGATATATGAAGTCACCGCATCTTTTTGAACTGCGGCTCAAGCTGTGCCATAGACTAGCTGAATATACTTGGAGGAAAGTGCTATCTGCCTTCTTCTACATACATGAGATCACGATTGGCTAGTGTCGCTGTGATTCACAGGGGAAAGAGAGAAATCATTCCACACAGCGAGCACAGGCAGTTTTGCTCTCTTGGACTCCCAGCCACAGATGGCTCTGGCAGTGTCTGGACTTGAATTTGCGAACTTTCATGAATACAGGTGCATCTCAATAAAATTGATTATTGTTGAAAAAGTACTTTTTTCTGTAATTTAAGTCAAAAAGTGGAACTTACATATGTTCTAGATTCATTGCAGATGAAGTGAAATATTTCAAGCCTTTTTTTTTGTTTTGTTTTAATCTCGATGATTACGGCTTACAGCTCACATAAATCAAAAATACAGTGTCTGAAAATATTCGAGTAAAGAATTTATAATACAGAAATGTCGACCTGAGAAGACACCTGCAAAGGTTTCCTGAGCCTTTAATCTCAGTCTGGTTCAGTACACAACCACAATCACGGGGAAGATGGAAGTAAAGGGTGCAATTCATTTGGAAATCAAGGTTCCAGAGTCTGGAGGAAGAGTGGAGAGGAACAGAATCCAAGTTGCTTGAAGTCCAGGGTGACGTTTCCACAGTCAGTGATGATTTGAGGAGCCGTGTCATCTGCTGGTGTTGGTCCACTGTGTTTTCTCAAGTCGAGAGTCAATGCAGCGACTACCAGGAGATTTTAGAGAACTTCATGCTTCCATATGATGATTTCCTTTTCCAGCAGGACTCGGCACCTCCCACAGTGCCAAAACTATTAGTAACTGGTTTACTCACCATGGTATTACTGTGCTTGATCGGCCAGCCGACTCGCCTGACCCGAATCCCATAGAGAATCTATGAGAGACACTAGACTCAACAATACAGACAAGCTGAAGGCCGATATCAAAGCAAACTGGGCTTCCAGAACACCTCAACAGCGCCACACGCTGATCGCCTCCATGCCACACCGCACTGACGCAGTAATACATTCAAAAGGATTAAAGCCCTGACCAAGTATCGAATTAAGATACTTTTCATCAGGTCGACATTTCTGTCTTATAAATTCTTTATTCTGATATTTTGAAATACTGGATTTTTAATTTCCATGAGCTGTAAACCATAATCATCAAAATTACAACAAAAAAGGCCTGAAATATTTCACTTGTGTAATGTGTAATGAATCCAGAATATATGAAAGTTCCTCTTTTTGAATCAAATTACAGGGAAAAAATGTACTTTTCCACGATATTCTAATTTTTTGAGATGCACCTGTACTTTTCTGTTGCTCCACCCAAGAGCCTAGATCTATTTCTTGTACACTTATCCTGGACATTGGTGAAAAAAAGCAACGTTACAGTCAATCCTAATAACATGGTATAGTGTTTGTATGCTAGTGGGAAATTTAATAAGACTGTCATAGACCGAGGAAAGAAATTTTAAGTTCACTTCACCAAAAGCTTCCAAGGTTCCCAAGTAAACAGAGGGAACCCACGGAGACTTTGTGAAATGAAAATCTGAAGATGGAATGAAGATTGTCCAGGGTGCTGGGCCAAAAATCTGTACTGTAGGATACGGTTAACCCATAAGCATATCATAATTGAATAACCAGTAAACGATATTGGTATATTTTAACCATGATAGTCTTAATGCAGAAGAGAAACATAACGAGGAGAGCTACAACACCCATAACTATAAACCATGCTATTTTAAATATAATTGCACAGTGTTCATGACTTGTTCCAGGTACCGATGCTTGTGCACTGGGTCATGACTGTCAGCACACATGTGTGAGCAGTGGCTCCTCCTATTACTGCACCTGTCCTCCAGGCTTTGTCTTGATGCAGGACAAGAAATCTTGTTTCAAGGCCAGTGTTGGTGATGATGATGACGGTAGTGCCAGTGAGTTACTTGGCGTAAATGTGTCATAAATGGTGATGACTTGTTTCATGCCTATTTATGACCATTTGATATTCCAGTAGTTTAGCCTCATATCCCTGTAAAGATTTGACACCTGGATTTCTCCGGTTCTTCACTCATGACTCGTTGCAGGTCTGGACCAGTGTGAGATGGGACATGACTGTGAGCACATTTGCGTCAGCAGTAACGGCTCATATCACTGCGAATGCTGGAGGGGCTTTGTCTTGAATGAAGACAAGAAAAATTGTTCACGTAAGACCTTGTAGTCCGGGCTATTCATCGAAGTGCTCAAGCTCTGCATGTTCAATCCAACCAGGCACCCTACCGAGTTAAAGATGAAGCTACGTTTCCAATTCTAGCCAACTTAATCCAGACGTTGGTTTAAAAATGTTTAAATCAAGCCATAGAACCTGGTATGGTGCATTGTACTGTTACGTTGGTTGGAGAAACTACTGGTAGACAATGCAGTCTTCAAGAGCCAAAATTGAATAGACCTGTTGTAGACTGGAGAATCAAAAAGTCCGTGTCCCAAGATGCTCTAAACTTATTAATAGTTTTACTGTTTGTTTTCTTGAATATTACATATAAAACATCTGCATACTTCTCCTGAGTAAAACCCATGGTTGTCATAAAGCGAGGGGAGCTTAGTTATGATTTTAAAGGCCCCGAGTTTGCAAGGGCTCCATAGAGGTCACTTTTCGTAGGAAAAACGGCAGTCCTGGTTAAACCATTCACCTTTAAATGCGTTCATGCTTTCTGAGATATACTATGTGTGTCAAGTTCCAGTAGCTCAAATGACAGTAAAGATACGATGTCTGGATTTCTTCAGTGCCTTCCTCATGACTTGTTGCAGGTCTGGACCAGTGTGGGCTGAGACACGACTGCGAGCACATTTGTGTCAGCAGCGTTGACTCCTATCACTGTGAATGCCGGCGAGGTTTTGTCTTAAATGAAGACAAGAAAACTTGTTCACGTAAGATCTTATAGACCAGGCTATTCATCTGAGGGCTGAAACTCTGTGTGTTCACTCCAACCAGGAACCCTACCTAGTTAAAGGCAATTTCTTCCACTTCAGAGAAAGGGAATCTGTACAAAAAAAAAAAAAAAAAAATTATAAATTTTTAAAATATGTCTTTAAGGCATCTACTTCTTCATGATCGGATGGTTGTACTTCATGGAATTCTAAACTTCAAGCAGCAAATCTTCTTTTTAAGTTCTAACCCATCTATTCCAGACATTTTGTCCAAAAAACAAAACAACAATTAAAACGATGCTAAATAATCAGATATGGTGCATATCACTGACCTTCTGGTTGGAGGAACTACTCTTAGACATTGCAGCCCTCAAGTCGAAACTGAATAGTTCTGCTGTAGAGTGTAGAATCAAATCTGGAATTCAGTTGCCAAGAGGAGATTGTTTTTAGCGTCCGTAGGGTTGTGTAGAAAGAGTCAGCATTTTGGTCAAGGATTAATCCATTAGCATGTTCAGGGACTTCCAGCGCTGAGTAGAAAGCTAAATTGTAGTCACATTAGAGGCTAGATTTCATATGAAAAATGATTTGGCTTAGACCGGTTATTGGGCGAGACCTCATCTGTCTTTGATTGTGTTTGTGTCTGGAATCAATTTTAGCATTGATTCACAAAAAAAAAAAAAACATCATGTAACACTCGCAATGTTGCAAAAGCCTATTTGACAACATTGCATTAGCTGTTGCTAAGTGTTACAATGACGCTAACATACTACACAAACTGGCCGAAGACACAAGAATTTTTTTCTTAAGGACAATAACAGCTGAGTTGTTACTTGTAATTAAGGACTTTCAAAATGTGGAATGAATATGAAAATAGTAGTAGCAGAGTTGACTATCAAACTTTGCTTTATTCCGATATGAAGAGCTGAAGGAGGAGATGGTTCAAGATCCGTGTCACTGTGAGGCCAGACTGGCTTTCCAAAGTCAGACCCTAAACTCCATCCAGGCCCTCAATGGCAAACATATCCTTTCCTTTCAATCTTATGCACGGACAAAACTAAACATCTGTCTTAGCACTAGGACTTAACGAATCAACTCTTTCAGGTGAATTTTAAAAGCCAACTCATTTTCAGTCATAGTTTGGGAAAGATGTGTCAAAATATCACAAACCTGGTCCAATTTGGAAAAAAAAACTGGTAAACGTTTATTGGTGAACTGAGCCAAATGGCCTGCCTCACTGAAAAGTGCCAGAATTTCCATCACTACTTAACATTTAAACATATACATATCTTGGTCTGTATTATATACTGATGTTGATAATATGGTAGTCTTTGGTTTGAGTAGAGTAGATATTGGGGTTATTTTGAAGGTGGAGTTGTGGTATTATAATTTGACGGAACTTGTAGCACTGTGGCTTGTAACGTAGCTTCTTTCAGTTTGTTTCGGGAGGTTTCTCCATTCAGTCTCCTCTTCTGGAGGTGAAATGCTGCTCAATTGGGTTAAGGTCTGAGATCTGAGGTCTGAGCCAGTCTAAAACCTTCCACTTTATTGGGTTGACAATATGTTTTGGGTCATTGTCCTGATTAGATTGGATGCCTTTCTCTCTAAACTGACAATGTTTCTGTAGACTAAAGATTAGTGAGCCTGTTCACTAACATTTAGGGCTCTTAATTGGTTAAACAATCAAACTAACATTGCACACCTGGGCAACAAGAAACACCTGTCATATATTAGATTTCTGATCACTTGAAAAATGGGTGGGTTCAACCAAAGGTGCCATGTCCTAAGTTGTTTAACACACCTAGATATAAATATCAGGAAATGAAAGCTGAAATTCTAATCTATTGCTTCATATTCATCTTTTGATCCCACACCCATATGTCACAAGTGTATAGCAAGAGTCCAAAGTTCCCCGTTAGATCCTGAGCTCAGTTTACTGTCTGTGTGGAGTTTCTCATGTTCTCACGGGTTTCCTCCAGGTTCTCCATTTTATTCCCAAAAACATGCTCGTAAATGGATTGGCTATGCTAAATTATGCCTAGGTGTAAATGTGTGCGCCCGCTGTCCTGTGGTGAACTTCAACCCATTTGGCGTGAATTCCTGGGATTAGCTCTGGATCCACCAAGACCCTGATACTGTAAAGTACTGGAAGAGCAAACGGCAGTAAATCCTGAAAATATCACCCTGTTGTTTTCCACAGTTGAGACAAAACTGCTGTGTACATATAACTGATCATTTTCATGGTGTAAAAGCTTAGCTAAGTCATGTAACAGGAATCAGGCCAAAAGATATTGGTATAGTTATATATTACAATAGTACAAAGGTAAAGTCTCTCTACTCGCACATCCCCCAGGACTGAGATACTGAAAATTGCTTCCATTATTCCAGTCTCTATATAATTACATACCGTAGTCTGAAATTTCATCCTTAAAAATGAAGGATCAATAATGCAGTAACCTTAACTGATGAAACACTAGCAGACATCACCAAGAAAGTAGAGCAAGTGGAAAGGATGATGTCCCGCAAGTGATCGTTCCTTTGGTAAGCGAGAATTCTCTTAATCATAGACTGCTGTAGATATCTATAAACCATCACATTTTAACTACTTTATTATTGATTAAAAGGTCAACTGGGTTTTGTGAAAGCTTCGGACACTTATACTGATTTGTGGCCCACTTTCCATTCCAGTGACGCTACATTATGGACCACACTGACCTCCAGCACAACAACCTCCAGAGCTTTAATACCTCAATACACCTGGAATACTATGAGCTAATGTCCAGACTGTGCTTGTTTTACTGTTAATTCGAGTGTCATTGGTGTGTAACCGATAACACAGGCAAAAGAACATTTATTGTCAAGAAAAATAGTTTAGTGCAAAAGTTTGTGCACCTCTCATGGTTTCTAGGTAATAAAATGTACTTGACAATTTATCTTAAAAACCAATCAAAAAATCCCAAAAGGTTCACCAATTAACAAAAAGTGCTAAAATTATAATCCTATGGTCAGTAAGAAAGTTAGTGGAGAAAGGAAGAAGCAAACTTCTGCACTAATCTCATCTAGTCTTTGTTAAAATCTTATTACTTCCGACAGTAAGGGAACATCCGTGACTGAACACACTAGTTGCCTTACATATTTTTCTTCTTAAAGTTGTGCAAATGCTTGCATTCTAGCATAAATCTGAATTCTGAAAAATACGAATAGGTTTGCTATCTAGAAATTGTTCTATAATGTGCGTATTTACATTTTCGTATTATGTAATGGTAGTTTCATTTCTGTTAAGAAGGTAGTATTGACAGTGATATACCTAGATGTTCATATATGTTGCATGTTGTATACATTTATTAAATTTATAGATGGAATTTTAACTTTAGGAATAAAAGATTTTTAGCATGTATGAGATTGTTATACTCGTTTCATTTCTTAACCTATAAATAAATACAAGTATTTATGGCAAGATAAATATGTATAATGATAAACAATTCTAAGCTGCCAAATGTTCCTTTTTAGCTGAACAACGCACTAATTTCTCTCATAAATATAATATAATATTATATATATATATATATATCAATAAACTCTATATATCTCGCTATATCTCTCTCTCTATATAACGGTTGTACGGTCAGATTGTACCTGGAGACGAGATTTTATGCGATGTCTGCTTGCATACAGTCTCCCTCATCACTCAAACTAGATTTCAGATCTCCATGTTATTTCTGACAGCAAACACCAATATTTATGCCTCATAGAGTGGCAGGAAAATCATCTGGCTTTTCATGCCTTCTTTCATCCGAGTGCCAAGTCCGGGTTGCTCAGATGTCAAGACGGCCCTAAATCTGACCGTGATGGATGAAGGTACACTCAGACACTCGCCCCGTCCCTTCGTACAGTTTCACTGCTGCGCTCACATGTTTCACAGTGTCATGTGCACCAGAGGCAAGAAGTGTGTCTGCTGGACTGGGGAAAAAACGGTTTTCACATCCTGTGCTCAGAGGCAAACGTGGAGGTGAGAAATTCCCTGCATAATCACGAGGACCGAAAAGGTTAGGAACGTCTGGAGTAAAATGGCAACGTGTTCTACGTGACGTGTTTTTACACCACGGTGCTCGGATCTCCATTCTGATTGGTCGGAAGGTTGATTCGTTTTCTACAACAGCAGCTCTGACTGATTACTATAGTACAGACCATCACCCTGGTGAGATAGTCTACTCTAGATATGAACGAGTGTGTTAATCTGTTGATCTTATCCACACTGCATCGGCTCCCAGAAAAATTTTGCATTGATTATAAAATACTACTATTGACTTATAAAGCAGTAAACGGTCTCGTGCCACAGTATCTAAGGAAACTTTTGGTGTTTTATGATCCGTCACGCCTACTTCAATCAAAAGGTGCAGGCTATTTGTTGGTACCTCAAATAGCGAAGGCTACAGTAGGGGGAAGAGCTTTCTCTTATAACGCCCCAGTTACAGAATAGCCTTCCAATTAGTGTTCGGGACTCAGACACAGGCTGAAAACATTTGTTTAATCAAGCTTTTTGTAAAGTTTTTTTTTTCTTAGGTAAAGGAGCTGATCTAGAGGTTCACAGGCATAGTGTTGTGGTGAACTGGGACGTTTGGATGCTGTTGCCCCCCCAATACTCATACGTTCACCCAGGTTTGTCGATGGTGGACTGGCTGGCTGCTTTATATCCCAGGGAGCCCTCATATCTGTGGTAACTTCTGCCATCATAGCCAGTCTTGCAGGAATCCCTGCTTGCAATCACACAAAGTGCATTGTCCTTAACCATTAGAGGGCAATAAGCATACCTAATAATCTCTCTCTCACACTCTATTTCTGTCGAGCTACACACATGATACTCCTGAGATACCAGTGATCCTGACCCCTTCTGCTCTCCGGACCTGCCTGATTCCATCCTGATGCCCTACTTCTGGTTGGGGTTCTCATCAATTGGAAGTCACATGCTGCTGCTGAGGATGACCCCACATGGTGCAGCCTAAAGATCATGTTGAGGATGGTACCACCTAAAAAATCATAAAGGTGGCTTTAGACCTCAATTCACATGAACAGTTATGCTGTAATGGCTAGGACTACAATTGCTATGAGAACTTTAGGACTGCAATTACCACAAAAAGTTTTGCACTCGAGTCTCCATCAGTGAACAGTGAAGAAGTTCAACAAAACAGACTTCATGTAAAGACTGTAATGAATATTTCCGGGTTACACAACTGCACTATTTGACCATGTAGTATTAGGACATTTATAGAAAGGGTGTATTTATAATCGCACTATCCGGTGTCACCCAGATGAGGAGGGTGTTTTTTTTTTTTTTAGGCTGGTTCCTCTCAAGGTTTCTTCCTCATATCGCCTCAGGGAGTTTTTCCTCACCTCCGTCGCTTCTGGCTTGCTCATTAGTGATAAATTTAAACCATTTCAAATCTATATCCGTGATTTTTATATTTCTGTAAAGCTGCTCTAGGACAATGTCCATTCTTAAAAGCGCTATACAAATAAAACTGAATCGAATTGTTTGAGTGATGTACCGTCGTCCCATTCAGGGTGTTTCCCACCATACACGCCTACTATTCCTGGGGTTGGCTCCAGACCAGGATAAAACGCTTAGTAAAGACAAATGAACAAATATATAATAGCGAAACAGAATATACATGTAAGGTGAGAAGTTCACGCCACTCAAATGCAAGTCCTAGGACTGAAATGTCTGTTCCAACCTAACCCTTTACACCATGGGTGTCTAATCTTACCCGAAAAGGGCCTGCGTGGGTGCGGGTTAAGATTGGACACCCGTTATAGAACGTCCGTGAGAGAAGACAGTTCACACAATCCGCTCCCTTACATTCTCCTAAACCTAAAAAAACCACAACACCGTATCATGTTACCATGAAGCCTGAAGGCATAAACTCCTCGTTCCTGAAGATGTCAGAAAACTTAAAGTTAGTGGCAAAGCGCTGACACTGGAGACTCCTTCCACTTCTCCATCTCACCCTCCCAGCAATTTTACAGAGGTTCCTTCATACCAGCCCGTGAATGAGATGTTACTACGGCTGTGGCTCAGGTGGTAGAGCGGGTTGGCGGTTCGATTCCTGGCCCGAGTTATTTCACGCCGTTTGCACGTCAGCATTTTCTTTTTGTTTTCGTTTTGTTTGTACTTTACGGGTTTGTCCGTGCGACACTTCCCTTCCTTGCAGACGTTCACGTGACAAGCATGTAGCCAAAACACCTATGGAGACTTTCGTACACGTTCATAGCTTCCACCAAAATGTCTGCCTACACATCCCCAGGAAAGCAAAACGAACCAATGTTTCAAACTGTTTATTACTGAATTAATTAATTGACTTACCAGAAAGTGTACAAGAAAAAAGAAAGAAAGAAAAAAAAAGGAGACCAAGAAGGAGCTTAGCATGCATTTACCGATTTTCACAATATTAGCGGAGAGTCATGTTTATCCAAAGCTTTGTCTCGTGAGAGAAGAGCCTCCTCTCTCGTCAGCAATGAATGTGTCGAAAGCATGATCACTATCTACCACAACACAGCACGATGAACGCTGCCACGTATGTGGTGGGATCTGATGGATGACTGGATGTAAGGATGGATGTATGAACCGATCCAACACTTCAATATAAAACATGATAAAGTGCTAAAAACTTCTTTTGTCAATGTGTTAACATTTTTTTTTTACTTTCACACAATACACAAGAAGGAAAAAAAAAACCCAAAAAGATTTTTTTTTAAATTTCACATTGGATTGTCATGATAAACTAAAGCAGAATCCTTCGCGTTAGCCGACTGAGAACGTAGTGCTTCGAAAAATACGTTAGCAGACAGTAAAGCTGTCTAAAAAAATTATAATAATAATAAAAAAAAAGGCTTTCACACATCTCTTCCCCAAAAAAGCATTAAAAACAAGAGGAATAGCATGAAAAGTGAACGCTTATACTGCGTCATGTGCATCGCCCGCTGGCAGATGATCTACGTCACCGAAGTAGAAACGTTTCATTAGAATGGTTCACTATGAATAAACTATACAAAAGCTGTGAGAAGTCACTATGCAGCCCAGCTCACAATGAAGCTCCAACACGGCAAACCCCTCGAATTCCCCTCGACAGGGAACGACCCTCTATCCCCGTAAAACCCACCTGCGGCGGCGTTCGTTCCTATTCGTTTACAAAAATAGATCTGTTATGAGCTGTCGCGACAGGTTGATGAGAGTCATGCGGATGATGACGATGGTTAAGTCTATGCAATATGCAGAGCTTTAAAGTGATAGTGGTGGAGGAATCAGAACACCCTCCGTTCTACAGAGTGAAGAGTGCAATCAATCAGGGGGGAAAAAAAAACAACAAAAAATCAAGAAAAACAAAAAACAAAACCAACAACCAAAGACAATATTGCAGATGTCACATTGTTTTGATCGGCGTGTAGGTGGGGAGGATGTACTGTAGAACACAACAACAACAAGATTGACCGAGTCGTTTCAGACTGTAACTCTAAAACAAACTGCAAGACATGCGGTTGCGTAACATGTAGGCGTTTCTATTTATGTAAGGCATACAATATTGCTCTTGGAAAAGAATCAACAAGGTGGTAATAAAGCGCCTCTTAAATGTTCCTCTTAAAAACACAGCGGCGAAAATCCACGTACATTTCATCTGTGCGCGAAACAAGTTCCTGTTCTCGCTTTCGTTATAGCAGCCATAAACAGTCTTTCCTTCACCAGCCTGTCTTTTTCCCCTCCATATTTTCATGTTAATTAGACAAAAAAAAATTATTAATTAAAAAAGCAGCTCGTCATGTCACAGAGAAACCGGAAAGCGCAAACTCCTCTGACACTGGAGACTCCTTCCGTAAATGTTAAACAAATAAACTTTTCGGAAGAGTGCACAGAAATGAACGGTTTTGGGTCTGTTCGTGTCGATCGTGCAATCCTGTTACTATAGAAACGATCGCGTATTAATATAAACCTGTGACGTGCAGCTGTACTACTGTCAGAACTGCTGCCACAGAAAGTTTGAGTCACCCGTGGGAGTCTACAGCTGGACACTGGGATTTGAACTTGCGATCTACTGCCAACAGGGCGGGACGCTTACACAGCTGTGCCACCTTTCACAATAAAAGCTGGCTTATAATAATAATAATAATAATAATAATAATCATTCTACTACTTCACCCTAATATTCCTAAGATTTAACTCTGTATCCGACACACTACGGGTCAAAAGTTTGTGGACGCTCAGCTGAAATGTTTCTCGTGATGTTAAAAAGCTTTTGATCTGAAGGGGTGTGATTAAACGTGTGAAATCGGCGTCGTAGACAAGAATATAATTGCACTGACGTATTCGTTACTTTCATTAGAAAACTAACATTTTATTTACAAAATAATCTTTTTTTTTTTTTAAACAGACGAATCGAAAATAACTATTTGAAATATTCCAGCGTAGGTGGGAACTCCTTCAATACCGTTTAAAAAGCATCTCAGGGAAATTCCTCAAGAAATCGGGTGAGAAAACGGCAAGAAAAATAATAAAATATGAAATTTATTTATATGATTTATTTGGAAAAATTTTTATCACGACATAATTCCCATAGTTCCATCCGTGTTACTCCACAGTTTTAATGACTTCATTATTCTTCTAAAAATACGGAAAAAATAACAAAGAATGAGTGTGTGCAAACTTTTGACCGGTAATGTAAACTATACCAATGTAATTCTTCAATCTGATCAATCAGAAGGTAGTGATTAATTTTCTATAACAGCAGCTACAAATCACAAGCTTATATTAAAACGGCCGTTCCAACAGTAACAGGGACATGTTCAGCGGACGTATAATTGTTGACGGGGCAAAGCTTCAAGAGAAAGTCGAATCGTGACTATTTAAAGCTGGTAGAGCAGAAGTGGTAACAGGAAGTAGTTACACGGACGTTCCACAGCATTCAGATGTAACTATAACCAGAGTATAAAGTCCTTTAATTATACTGCTGTCGTAGAAGAGAAATAAAACAGCCGGGGTGTTACGGAAAAAACTGTTAACCTTGGTGGGTGGGGGACACAATTTCAACATAGCCCACCTGGTTGTTGATTATTTTCGTAGAGCAGTACACGCTCTTAAAATTCGTACATATGACACGCTCGTACCGAGCATATACACGAGTGATGAACTTTTGAACTGCATATCTGATATTCAAATAGATGTGGAGTGAATATGAAATATCGCATTGCTCAAGAATTTGCATAGACCTAAACTATATATAATATATGACCCTCTGTACAGTTTACTACGAGTGCCTACTACACTGGTCATTATCACGACAGTAAAAAGGAACAGTGGGAGCTCGGGGGTTATGGCGCTACTTCCTGGAAGGTCGTGGGTTCACTGGGCCTTTGTGCTCATTTCCGCTCATCTCTACGGCAGTGACATGCACAGGTGTAAATATACCTGAGGTGGAGCCTCGAAAGCAGGATAAACAGCGATCTCTGGCATGTTTCTATTGTTGATGTACTTGTAGCAGTTCCACACGCAGTTGATCAAGTAAGCCTGTTTGAACAACAAAAAGAATCATATTAAAGTACTTTCCACTCCTAATATAAATAAAGCGCATGGTTTTTGGCTCGGGTTAGAAAAATAAATCAATAAATAAAAATATCTATTTAAATGACTGTTTCAGATTTGACGCAGAACACAAACAAATTCAAGCATTATGCATTTGATGTGTCTATGAAGACCACAACATGACTACGAATCCCTTTCCTCAACTTCACTGATGATATGAGGTAAAAAATACACAAGTCTACATATCTCTTTGCTGACCCAGTCCAGTTTAAATATATTCGATCGATGAATTAAACATGTTCGTTAATAACTCAACCAGAGCACGTAAACCTATAGACCTCGACGGGCAATTACGGGGGTAATTATTTACCGCGCTTACAACCGGCGCAACAGTCTGTCAAAGGATTATCCGACTTCCCATATTAATATACGCGGTGATGATTATTAAAAGGAGGCGTTGTGATACCTTCAGGATGATGAGGAGAGCGAAGAAGATGAGCACGAAAAGCAGAAGGCAGCTGGAGTCCAGAGAAAGAAGATTGTCTTTGTACGGAAAGTCCGGCTGCGAACGAGAGGGGGGGGGGGGATGTATGTTTCTAAAATATTGCGCCAAGGGATAGAGAGATGTATGACAATGGGGGGGATAATAATAATCATAAAAATGATACTGACCAGCTGATCCAGATAATCCTTGATCCTGGGAAGGTAGGTGAGGGAGCTGATGGCCACCAAGCAGCTCAGTGCAAAGTCAAACAGCTGATAGCAGAAGAACGGGATGAGCCAGCCATCACGGTGCTGTGGGAGACCGAGGAAGACGTACACACAGTTCGGTGTATTATTCCTACACTGTATAATCAGAACTATATTAACTGACGAACGTGTCAGAAATCTTTCAATCCCGATCTTAAACCCCACCCCCTGACTCCATTTTACTACCCGAAGCGAGTCTAACGTGGAAAAGCTCGGGGTACAACAGGACAGCGCCTATCTACATTATAAACGAACAAGGTAAAGTTATTAAGTAGATGTAAAATAAAGGACAAAGGGTCAGCTATTACAGCCGTACAACTCACAAACCTCACGTGCCGAGTAGTAAACGACAAGGACGTTATACGCCCTTACACAGGGGACTACTGAAGAAAAGGTTAAAGAAAATCAAACCTGTTGTGGATGACAAGCGTGCAAGACTGCAACGAAACATTACACGGCCGTGTCAACTTACACAGTTTCTTCAAAACCTTCACACGTGAATTAATGATGGGAAGAAACAAAGCTGATCACTTGCACGTGGTATGTGATAAATACTTTTGCATATATGCCAAGGTCCCCCCACCCCGCATGATCACAAGTGGGTTATGCAAACTGCCTTTATAATAGAATATAAACACCACATGTTGTGCTGCAACAAATGTTTACCTTCAAATAATATACAGTCCAAATGATTAAATATATTTTAGCTACATGCACCAGCCGCTTTATTAGGAACATTCGTGCAATTTTATTCATGCAGCAGCAGCGCAGTGCATAAATTTATGCAGATCAAGCGCTGCTACGTGATTATCCGATCGGATAACCGCGTGAACGAGCGAGTGTACGATGTTAGCCCCGTCCCAGGCTACCATTAGTTCCTGTTATATATAAAGCGAAGAGAAAATTAATACAAATAACATCCTACAGTAACTTTCAGAGCTGGAATGACGACCAACGGTAAAAGTTTTCTGGTGCCAAAAGTCCCTAAGCTTTACTTCCAGATTTCAGCACCGAGACCACATCGTAATTAAAAATATATATATTTATAATAATAATAATAATAAGATGACAAATAGTTTTAAACAGTGACTCTGTATTTGCTCAGATGCACTCACGGTAATGGCTCCGTACACCATCATGGCGCTGATGGTGAGCATCAGGAGGGAGATGGCGAATCCCACGCAAGCATTTTCTAAACCGGAGGACAGAAATAACAACCTTTCAGCCACGTCTGCAACCTGATTTAAAAAGCAGGCAAGTCAAGGACAAACGACTGGAAAATATCCGTACCTGACATTCTGTCTGAGGCGAAGTAGTGCTCGATGACCTCGTACTGCAGGTCGACCGAGGGCACGTTCTCTGGATGAGTGACCGCCACCGTCAGCAGGATTCCCATCAACAGGTTCACAACCTGAGGGAGGAAAATCTAATGAACACACGGCTGGGAAAACCACAATGGACGTCCATGATGTGCTCAAGTTATCGGTAAACGATGTATTAACTACAAGGTCTAACGTTACACAAAAGAGCTGTTTACACCAAAACAAAAAAAAACAAAACCTTGTTTGACTCGTGCTGCTTTCGGAATCCTGACCTGTGATGGTTTACATATAAACACTTGTTCTGGTGACATCCTTGAGCAGGTTTCTACTTAAAATTTTAAGCATGTGGTTAGATGGAAAAAATAAATAAAATAAAGCCTCGTTTAAAATCTATGTGGAAAAACTCATTAGATTGAAGGTCGTACCCCCCCCGTATATAAACAATTCAGTTACAATTTCAGAAATTACATTCACACAACATTTTATCTTTATGGAAAGATGTTCTGTTGCGAATGTGGGCGGGGCAAACAACAGCGCAGACCACCCATTGGTCGAACACGACGGCTCGAAAGGCAACTGCGCAGTTTGAAACGTTTCAGATTTCTCTTTGCTATCTTATAGTGCTTTCTTCTGTCTTCAATTTAGGGGAAAATGGCTCCGTGTTCACGTTTCAACCCACACAGGAATCAACACCTGACCGAGTGCTCTTACGTACACTGTCGAATGACTGGGTGTGTATTTAACTCTGCGTGGTACCCGAACCCCTCTGGATTTTCACTAAACGCCGTCCCTTGTGTAAGGATGCGTGAGCTGCCTTTACAACAACAATCGCTGTGTGTAGAGATACTCCATTAGATTCAGTAGATTATAAACAGTCAAATGACTCCACAGGTTTCGTCATGCAGCTTTTAGCGTTGGCGTCTTTCCTCTTTGGCAGTTAAATGAAACGCAGAGCACATTTCCGCTTCATCGTCTAACAGCGGTCAGTCGTTTCATGTTACACCTTGACAGTCGCCCTGAACGGGCGAGTTAAACTGACTCTGTTCGAGTCTGACTCGGCTCGAACTGAAGAACGCATTCGACTTAATAAGAAACAAACAAACTAACTAAAAAAAAAACAGACACGGACGACTTCGTGAAAGCTTGTTAACAACAACAACAACCACCCGACGTTTATACTCCGAGTAGAGATAGGCATCGTTACTCTTACCCATACTGCTTCTCATCCCGGTACGATAACAACATTCTTATCAACAGCTCTACATGATCGTTTCTAAACAAACACGGTATATTACACGTGTATTTGTAAATGCACCAGACTGAAGGCGGTGATTTGTGATGTGCGTTTAATAGATTCATTTCTTTATTTGGGAACTTTAAAAACAAGTAGAAGATGTGTTGAACGTACTCGTTATGTCGTTTCACACGCATGAACTCGACATCGTTTCGACGGAAGCGGAGCGGACCGAGCAGTGCGATTTTACTCCGATTTTAAACGGCGATTCGACACGACTTTGACGAGCAAAACGATGTTGGACCGGTGTCGGAGATGAACGCCGTTTCGATCGTGCGATGATTGTCCGTCACTGCATGCATACGTGAAGCAGATGGGGAACCAGACACGCGCTACATAGGCAGTGGAAAAACTTTGTATTTCTCTGTCTGCACATTTTGAAACTTGTTTTGACAGACTGCTCGGGTTTCCGCCCGTACAAGCAAAAAATCGCGTTGCACTTGTGGCAACAAGCGCTCTGTGCATCAACTCTAGTGAAGTGTAACCGCACTTCTCTCCGCCATCGTCACTCTGTGTGTTAAAGTGCACATATTATGGATTTGAAACATGCCTAATTTTGTTAGAAAGGTCTCATACAATACATTTAAGACGTTTCCAGAGTTATTTAACGTGCAGCTAAAAATCTACATGGGTGTTTCTGGGCAGTTTGTACCCCTCTCCTAATACACTGTTATTATAACCAGTAAAATGTTATTACCTAACCGTTAGAAACTTTCATTCTGTTAGCTCTTCCTTTTCCTATAGACACATATTAGTCGAATTTCAGAGACAAGCTTATCGGTGTTAGTCAATAGAATATGCTACATAAGTAAATAAAATAATAATAATAATAATAATAATAATAATAATGATTACGGACTTCAGACGGGACTAAACTGATCAGACTGCTGAGTTTGGTGGAAAACGGTACAGCCCTATTCGGACAGGATTAAACGTACACGGGGCTCTGAGGTGATTTCAGTTGATTTCTCCGGGGATTTTATTTCCGTGCAGATCGGCCATGCCGGTGTTTCTGTTCATGCTCTGCTGAGAAAATTACAGGCCTACTGTTTCCTACCAAACTCATTTTAGTCCGGATACACGTTCACGACTCTCTATGCAGACGTCGCAGATGTCTCTCCCCACCCCAGTGTCTGTGCCCCCCAGCGTCTCTCCCCACCCAACGCCAGTGTATCACGCCCCCCCCCCTACACCGGCGTCTCTTTGGCCGCCACGTCGTGAACGGAGCAAGATCGCATGACGCAAACATCAGAGTTCTCACAAAACACACCCCACTTATTACAGTGCTTCGCGGATGCAGGACGTCCCCGCGATAAACCAATCCCCTCCAGACAGGGGTCACGCCGCCAAATTTCTCCGATCCGGACGGAGAACCACGTATCCGACACGGCCGATCTGGACGGAAAGAAAATCCCAACCGAGCTCGTATAAAATAGTGTAAAAAAAATTCCCCCATGGCCCCATGTACATGTAACGTGACCCCATCCGAATAGGGCTTTAAAACGCTCCCCACATTCAGTCAGTCGTCTAAACTTCGGAATCCGGCGGAGGCGTACAGAACGTCTCTGTCAGGCAAACACTTCGCAGCCATCACGCGGACTTCCTGTTTCGAAAGGAAATACACCAACACACTGAATCAAACCACATTACGCAAATAAAAATTTACTGCCCGTCCCCCTCCCCTACTTTAATGATTAGAACATATGACTATTTATAAAATAATAATTATAAAGAAGTTCAGGACAGAAGGTGTGTTCACACAGACAATGATGGACATTAGATTGGACTCGAAATCGCTTGTTCTAATGTCCACATTTTGTCTTTTAAATACAATGTTCTAATTTATGATTTAAGATCACATTGTTGCTTACAAACGCTCAGAAATATCTCTCTTGACTGTTTTAATGAGATTTAATTTGAACCTTGTCTGGGGGAAGAAACCCGCGTCAACATTTAAAACTCTATAGAGTTAATAAGAAAAGAAATAATAGTAATAATAATAATAATAATAATATTTGCAGCGATGTGCTGATGATCCGTCATCGGAAATTAGCCAGTTAGCAAAGCAAGCTAAGGCCCGTGTGCGAGCGAAAGCAGCGGCGAGTCGAACCGCAACACTAAGACCACGACACTGTGGTAACGTCAATAATAATAATAATAATAATAATAATAATAAACGCATAGTGGACCGAAACGAGTTTAAATCCACGTGGAAGGCGGCGGAATGCCGTTAGACCTAACGGCTTAGGAAGAAGCTAACAGCACAGATTAGCAAAGCGCTAGCAGACGTACCATGTACCAAGTGCCGAGAATAATCGTCCCCGTCCGGACATGGCAGCATCCACAACATCTTGTTGTGTAAAGTCTATCGCGACTTGGTTTAAAATGCATGTTGGTGCTCAAATTGTGAAGAAACATCAAGGGGGGGGAAATGAAATCCTCCGCTGTAAACAACAATAATAACAATAACAACAACAATAACAACAACCGCCGCCTCTGCCTGCCTCTCTCTCTCGCGCGCTCTCTCATCCACTCACTCCTATTCTCACAAATCCCGCCCCCATTGCATTATCATTGGCTGAAAGCGGTCCAGTTTGGCACTGCGATTGGTCCAAATCAAGCGCGAGGTGAAAACATTCCAGCCAATCGGAGGGAAGATGCGGGCGGGGGTGAGGAGCATAAATAAAGCCTCCGCCCACCCGACTTTATTGAAAGAAATGGGGGGCGTGGTCAGGGGAATACAGGGGGTATCTGCGTTTGTTCCAGGAGAAGACTTGGTTTTCTAGAAAGTGTGGAAAATAAACAAACCGGGATTGACGTGCTTATAAACACACACACACACACACACACACACACACACACACACACACACACACACACAGCCTATATAACATTCTGGAGAGACTGTTATCTGGTAAAAACCAGTAAAAAAATAAATGAGGTAATATAAAGGACATTCTTTCTGAAATTCTGTATTGATTTGTTTGTTTATTTCTAGAAACATTTGTATTCCATACATCCATCCATCCATCCATTTTCTATACTGCAGGGTCACAGGGAACCTGGAGCCTATCCCAGGGAGCATGGGGCACAAGGCGAGGTACACCCTGGACAGGGGTGATAATCCATCGCAGGGCACACTCACACACACACTCATACACTTTGGACATGTCAATCAGCTTACCATGCATGTCTTTGGACTGAGGAAGGAAACCGGAGTGGTCGGAGGAAACCCCCGCAGCACGGGGAGAACTCTGCACACACACAGGGCAGCGGCAGGAATCGAACCCACAATCCTGGAGGTGTGAGGCAAACGTGCTAACTACTAATCCACCGTGCGTCCCAGTTATATTTATTTCTATAAAATCATATGTATTATTCTTTTCCAGGTCGTATCTCCAGGTCTGTTATTTATATTTATATTACTTTGTCTATGTGATAACAAGAGGTTTCCTGTTTTTCATGTACAGGTGCAACAGTCAACACAGTGATGAAGCATGATCTTTAACAGAGTTCTCTCAAAGGGGCAGATTAGCATTTCTAGACGTGTTTCTGGACCTGTGCTAATGACAAAATTGTAATAAAAAAAGCCAACAGGCCTAGTTTCTTCTTCTTCCCAGGCTTTTGGCTATATTTTTGATTATTATTTATCCAGCCAGGAAATTAATTTCGCCCAAAGTCTGAACAGAGCTGCGTAACTAAGACGCTTTTCCCCTACAAGTCAAATCAGATGCAGTTTTAATAGCGGTAAACTTTTCATTTCTTGAAGTTAAAGATATGATTAATAAAAACGCAGATTGTCGTCAGGAGAACCCAGAAAGTGTAAACAAACAAACAAACAAAAAAACGTACAAAAAAGCGACAGCTCTGGATGTTACAAAGCACTGACACTGGGGACTCCTTCCATAAATGTTAAAGAAATGTCTGCTTACCGAAAACTTCACCTCATTAATGACATATATCTCGAAAATATCTCGATCATTCTGTAGCAGCACAGCTCAGATAAACTTATTATTATTATTTTTTCAGCCTGGGACAGTGTAATTACTTTTAAAACAATTCCTGAACTGAAAAGAAAAGTGACCTTAAGAGCTAAAGTACATCCTTGTAGAATGGCAATGCTCAGCAAAATCTTATCTGGCTCCTTATATAGATAGACTATAAATTGGTCGTCCACAGTATCTGGAGTCGCCTGTGTTTAATGAATCCATCGGTCAACATGAAGCCCGAGCTCCTGCTGCTGTTTGCTGTTTTGCTCTGTGTGGACGGCGTGCCGTTGTCCAGCGCGGGGAGGAGGAAACATAACAAGCTGCTACTAATATCGTTCGATGGTTACAGATGGAACTATGATGAAGATGTTCATACGCCGAATATGGACCTGTTGGTACGAGAGGGAGTGAAGGCGAAATACATCACACCACCGATGATCACCATGACTTCTCCGTCACACTTCACCACTATAACCGGTAAGAAAACTTTTTGTTTTTTTTCTTTTTTTTTTATGTGAAGTGTAAATGTTACGTGTAAATCATTACATTCATGTGGATTTTCTTTATCGGTTATAAACACTGTTAGGGAGCAAAAATCAGCCCGGGATTTAGCTTTAATCTCGTAATATGTCCAAAATAAAAGTGCATCTACTAGTATTATGACATATAATGATATATATATATAAAAAAAAATATATATATATATATATATATATATATATATATATATATATATATATATATATATATATATATATATATATATATATATATATATATATATATATATATATATATATATATATATATAGCCATAAACAAAGTGTTGCTTGGAAATCTGATACAAAAAAATGGCGAAAATGACGCTGGAAAAGTAAAAACAACTATAATATAACTAGCTCATTTTTGTATACTCCACAATCAATTTCTTTTTTGATAGCCTCAGATTCCTGTTCTTGGCTGACAGGAGAGGACCCTGATGTGGTTTTCTGCTGTTGTAGCTCATCCACCTCAGGGTTCAACATGTTGTGCGTGCCGACACGCTTTTCTGCTCACCACGTTTGTAAAGAGTGATTATTTCAATAGAGTTGGCGTGTGTGCAATTAAAGTGTCATACGATCTCTATATGAATTCACCTGACCGAGGAGCTATCAAAAGTCTAGGACAAAATTCTGGAAAATTCTGATTAACATTAACACTAGGTATTTAAATTATTATTATTTTTAAAATCCCAAACTTTAAACGTCCTACAAAGTGACATTAAACCCGTTATTTAAAAAATCTGGCACAACCATGACTATAACCTAGAGGACGCCATGCACCAAAAGTCAGTATCCGGTTGAGGAGGGGATAAGTGAGAACACTGGGGATGAATATTTATGCAATCACAAGCTTTAAGTTTTTTTTTTTTTTTTAATTGTAAATAAATTTGCAAAATACGTTGATTTATTGTTCCCTTGTTCAATATTATGGGCTATTTTGTGTAGATTCATGGGGTGGGGGTGAATACTTATGCGTGATACAATACCCTGATATTACACTTCAGGGGTTAGACTTATATTTCAGAATCTTTAATAGGTTTTACTGTACACACGATTTACATTAGTCACTCTATAACAGAATTAAACAATAAGCAGGGATTGCGTAACACAGAACTGCGGTGCTTGCTGAGGAAGGTGGCGATTATGTTTGCAAAAATAACAATTAAATAATAAAACCAATAGCAGAATAATCAAATAAGAAGGTTATCCAAGTTAACAGACATGCACCATTAAAACCAGCACAAGCTCGCCCTCGTTCTGATAAGATCTTTTCAAACTGAGTACATAGTCAACATCCTAATCAGAGCAATGAACAGATGCTATCACTGGTTATTAATTACGTATGTGCTGATTACTTTTGCAATATCTCTAGCTCTAGACTTGCTATAGCTGCATGTTCAAGGTCACGAGGTTCCTGATTAAGGCTACGAAGTCTAAAGATATTCAAAGCCTATATAGTTCTAATCTTCGTTTGCTGACATTCATGTTTAGCATCGTTTGATCGTTTAGTAATATCACAGACCATTAAAGAAACTTTACTCGGATTGATCCCTGACTGCACTATGATTATTTCCCGCAGAGAGTCATAATCTTTATCAGTTTCTACTTTTATCATGTTGTGGAACATCCTCAAAACAGTCACTTGTCATTCACGTGACGGGTATCAACGTTCGTCCGGTCTTTTTGTGAATTATCTCCGCATGCATGCGCTTTCCCATGAACTTCAGTGTCGTTACAGTCAACACTTTCCTATTTATACAGGGAGATGGATAGAGGATCACGGCGTTGTCCATAACATGATGTTTAATTCCACAACGCTGTTGAAGTTAACTCATAAGAACACGCTGAAACGATCTGTGTGGTGGGACAACGGGGCTTTGCCTTTATGGATAACAGCTCAGAATCAGGTGAGCAATCATCCATCCATCCATCCATCCATTTCCCATACCGCTTATCCTACACAGGGTCGCGTGGGGCCTGGAGCCTATCCCAGGGAACTCAGGGCACAAGGCGGAGGGGCAAACCCATCGAAGGGCACAACTGCATGCGCACACACACACACACACACACACACACACACACCAAAGACAAATGTGAAACTAAAATCAGCCTCCCACACATGTCTTTGGACTGGGGAGGAAACCAGAGTACCCAGAGGAAACCCCCAAAGCTCAGGGAGGATATGCAAACGGAGGTGTAATTCTCACCCCGACCCTGGGGATGCCACCGTGCCCCCCAGTGAGCAATCATTTAAAGCCAAATATACAGTACTTTATTCTTATGTTTTTTCTACTTATAATAATGACCTCTGACCTCTGAGAAACCTAACACGTACATTTATGTGACGTATTCATTTTACTGTTGCACTAATCTCTACTTGGAATTTTGACAGGGCCTGAAGACGGCGTCTTATTTCTATCCCGGAGGTGGAGTGAATTACAGCGGGCAGGCTGTGGACAGGTCCCTGGTGGAGAAGGAAGGTCACCCCGATGCTAACGAGACCGAGTGGCGGCAGAAGATCGATACCGTTCTGGGATGGTTCACCAAGGAGAATTTCGACTTTGTTACCCTGTACTACGGAGAACCGGACAACGTGGGCCACATGGTAGGACCAGAGACTGAAGAGAGAAAGAAGATCATTGAGCAGATCGACCGCCTCATAGGCTACCTGAGAGAGTCGATCCAGAAGAACAATTTAGCCGATCAACTCAATGTCATCATCACCTCGGATCACGGCATGACCACCATTCAGAAAAGTCCCACGGTGAAAGAAATAAAGCTGTCGGAGTACATGAGTTTTGGACAACTGACCCACTTCGACATACTGGACTATGGAGGTTTTGGGATGATAAGACCCAAGGTTGGGAAGGTGCAGGAGGTTTATGACAAGCTGAAGAACGCACATCCAAACCTTACTGTTTACAAGAAGGAGGAGATTCCCGAAAACTTCCACATCGCAAAGAACAGCCGAATTCAAGATATTGTTCTTATCGGAGACTTAGGTTTCAACTTGAACTCGGTATGCTGTGCGAGCCCTTACGTTAAATTCTTCATGGCAAAAAAAACAAACCCCAAAACAAAACAGTATCAAGTGAAAACGTCTTCAACAATGCCAAATTTATCTAAAAATAAATTATATATACAATAAAATATGTTATCCAGGGGATTAACGATTAGCGTGTCAGTAGAAAAGACCACGGAAATAAAGAAATATTTTAATATAAGAAATAAAACACCCGAGGGAGTGCTGTTATAGGAAAATAATCACCAACAGGAAGAGTGTGATGCAGTCCTGACATGTTTTATTCCTCTTATACCACTACGTGTTAACAAAGAATTGTTTTTTACTGATTAAAGAATAATGTCGTACTTTTTTGTATCCATTTATATACATCCATTTTGATACATTTAATGTTGCGGAACAATGATGGGGCGGTGTGCTGTGGCCCGACGTCGACTTTTTTCCTATAACAGCACATCCTGAAGTGTTTCATTCCTTTTACACCACAGCGATGTGCCAATGACTGTTTTTTTGTTTTGTTGAGTTTTTTTCTTTTAGTATGACGTAACTTTTTTTTTATCCGTTTATAGTTACAGTCAATCGTGGAAGGTTTTCAAAAACGAGCTATAAATACTTGTTTACCTCTTTTATATTTTTACATTTGCCAATGTTTATGAAAATTTGGACATTTTGAATATATTTATTAATAGACTTTGGTTAACGATAAACGTGTCTGAGCTGTTACTATAGAAACGAGCGCATTAATATAAGCCTGTGATTTGCTCAATGTCGTCGTTATTTCGTGTTTGCCTGGCAGAATTTCTGTACATGGACCTAAGACATTTGCACGTGGTCGCATTATATAGATAAATTTGCGTCTTTCAACAGAACAAGAATAAAATTCCTAATCTGTTATTATCTCATAATTATGAAATACATTTGCCAAGGTCCACTTACTGAGATATATTTTTTACCTTCAGTACAGAAAATGTAATATCATGCTCATTTTCTTCAAATGTCCTGGTTTTTGCAGAGAATCATTTTGTACGTGAACAAAGGAGACCACGGCTTCAGCAACCAAGAAATGGACATGAAGACAATATTCCGAGCGTTTGGACCCGACTTCAAGAGAAATTTCCTAGCCGAGCCGTTTGACAGCGTGAGCATTTACCCACTAATGTGCAAGTTGCTGGGTGTAGATCCAGCTCCAAACAACGGCAGTCTCAGCGACACTCAAGCCATGCTGGTGGAGAACTCTGATCCTGGTAAGATGTGATTTGTTGGCTTGTTGTAAGGTACCAGGGTGCAGTGAGGACTGTCTGCAGGTCACAGACCACTCATACATACTAAAGAGAGCAGTTCTGAGTGAAACATGCTTCATCTTCATGCCCATTTAAAAGGCACACATAAAAATAACGCATGTCTTTGAACCTGTTAACCTTCTGCATGTTAAATCTTGCACTTCTATTTCCCTTAATGTTCTATTAAGAGAAAATACAACTGATAACATATTCGCGCAGGTAATACACCGCAGAATTTCAAAGTGAAATTAATTTCTGTTTATTTAGTAGCCTTTACGTGAGAAACTAAAGTCTTTGTTTCCTTTGTGCGCTTCAGGTGGACACGCCGGGAGAATCCGGACTTCTGTCAGTCTTTTAGTCATCATGATGTTCATCTTGCGCCTCCTTTGAACTGCAGAGATCTATTAATTAAACTGACTTTTAAAATTGAATAAACTTCTTTTTTTTCTTTTTTTTTTTAATAAATACATTTTAAAAAAGGAAGAATCAATTATAAAGGTAAATGCTAGACAGAGACTAATAGTAATTCATTTTAAACTTGTTTTAAAATGATGATGTTTATAATCACACAGAATTGTTACTGATACTAATCAAAAAGTACAGTAAGATACACCAGAGCCGTATCTCCTTGCAGTTCTTGTGCAGGTTTGAGTCTGGTTAGTACCTGGACGGGAGACCTCCTGGGTAAAACTAAGGTTGCTGCTGGAAGTGGTATTAGTGAGGCCAGCAGGGGGCGCTCATTCTGTGCTCTGGGAGGGTCCTAATGCCTCAGTATAGTGACAGGAACACTTACTATAACAACAAACAGCACCGTCAAAAATCCCCCATTGATAGATCATCTACATAATCTCCATCTCAGAATTGCCTACCTCACTCATCTCCTCTGCACTAATAGCTGGTGTGTGGTGGGTGTTCTGGTGTACTATGGCTGATGGCGCATCATCCAGGTGGTTGAGGAGATCCCACCTCCTTGGTGGCAACATGTACAAGCATTACTTTATTTCCTGTTGGTTACATAGCTGTCAAATTTATTTACAAACAAGTCTGAGAAACATGGTTGGTTCGAGTTGGTCTCACAATGCCGTCATCTAAATTTAGTGACGATTGGATACAATTTGTAGAAGAAGAAAATTCTTTGGTGCGTGGTGCTTGAATTAGTAATAAATCTGTAGCTAAATTAGTAAATGCAACAATACAATTAAAGAGTCTGTTAATAAATGCGGTAACATGCAGGAAGACCTGAAATTCTTATGGCATGTCACACGCACTTCGTCTCCGTCACTTTCACCACGTTGGGGCTCTAGTGGGCTCGGCTTCTGATTGGTACATAGTGTATCATCGTGTATGGGCGGCTGTGGCGCAGTTGGTAGAGCGGATTGTCAACTAATCGTAGGGTTGGTGGTTTGATTCCCGGCCCGGGTGACTCCACATACCGAAGTGTCCTTGGGCAAGACACTGAACCCCAAGTTGCTCCCGATGGCAAGTTAGCACCTTGCATGACAGCTCTGCTACCATTGGTGTGTGAATGGGTGAATTAGACATGCTTTGGATAAAAGCACTATATAAGTGCACATTTACCATCATCATCATCATGTCGTGGTGGATCCAGAGCCTATCCCAGGAACACTAGATGGAACTGTGGACAGGATGCTAGTCTATTGACAGAGCACAAGGCACACACTTAATTCACACCTTGAGGGAAATTTTGAGTCACCAAACCACGTACTGGCGTGTTTTTCGAAGAAAACCGGAGAACCCAGAGGAAACCCACACGGACAGGGAAAGAACATGCAAAAGATCCAGAAACCCTGGATCTGTGAGGTGGCAAAGATACACTGGGTTTCGATTTGAAGTCATGTTTCATCATACATCAATAAATAAAAGAAGCAGTAGTGGCTTGGTGGTTAAAGCTCGAGGTTACTGATCAGAAGGTCGGGGGTTCAAGCCCCTGCCACTGTTGTGCCCTTAACCCTCTCTGCTCCAGGGAGCGCTGTATCATGGCTGACCCTGCACTCTGACCCCAACATCCTGACATGCTGGGGTATGCGAAGAAAAGAATTGCACTGTGCTGTAATGTACACGTGATTAATAAAGGTACGTGTAATGTACACGTGATTCATTTCTTTTCTTTTTAACGAATTTATCGAAACTATTCGGAAAATGTCCCTCCATACTCAAGGCTTCGGTCGTGTTTATACAGTTTCTAACAGTCAAAGACAGAACAACAATCACCGTACCTAAAGGAAAGACAAACGGCTGTCGGACGACGTCGGCTCCCTAATCGTTAAGTAGTGTACAGAGTGTTTCATCTAACAGCACACAAGATCACTTCTTAAGCCACTAAAATGTTCAACTACAAAAGCGTCGTAATACTTTGTAGAAATATAAAAAATAACAAAAATACACACAGACGTCAGTGTCTATTTTCTACTATTTATATTTCATATACAAAATACATCTGATTGAAAATTACCCTTAGTTTTCTGGAACAAAGATCAAAATAATAATGTGTCCTTGAGCTGATAATACACCACCATTGTACACAATCCAATTTCCTTGATTAAAATCTCTTATTTATCTGAACAATCCGTTTTTTTTTATTTTAATCAACGTTAAACAGTTACATTAAAAAAACCCATATTATTATTTAACATAATAGCTGTAAAGTTATATAAATCAGACATCCATAGAAAATTATTACAAAAGTTGCTCTAAAAACTTTGTTCTATTGTAGGGAAATGATCAAACGGTGTGCGGAGGTCATGTAGTCTGTGTTCAATTTACAGTCAGACTTCTTAATTAAAAAAAAACCAAAAACATTCCCCCACATCATTCATGTTATGTTCTTACAGCCACGTATTACATCGCACGACACCCAAGAAAAAAAAAAAACGAATATGACATTCACGCCATCCCTTTGGTTATTGTGTAATAAACGTTCCGTTGGATTTGGAATAGATTTGGCTATACAAGTGGCGTCCCTTCAAAAAATGAATTGAAAAAAGTTCTCATCGCCAGTCTTCGTCTCGCTCGTTCTCTGGCTCGATCATGTACTCCTCAGCTTCGATATCAACCTCGAACCTCTCCGTCTCTGCTGCTCTGAGCCTGGCCATCGCCGCCAGCCGCTCCTCTTCTTCTCTCTGCCGCTGAGCCGCCGCTTTCTTCTCCTGCTCGGCGTGGCTCTTCATGTGCGCGCTGCGACTCTTTACTTTGTAGAACACCCTGTTGGAAAACAGTCCAAAGGTGTTATTTGAAAGTTCGGGGATCCACGCCTTTTCCTTAAACCGGAAACGTTTCTGATTGGTCAGAAGGTGGTGATTACTTTTCTATAACAGCAGCTCCGACAGTAGTTATTATACGTATGATTCCCATCAGCCCCTGCGCGTCACGTGATCACGACACTCCAGTCACAAGCACTAGTGCTGTACAATCGTGTCTTTTACAGCACTCGGTGTCTAGCTTTGGTCTTCTGTTGTCGGTGTCATTGTACTTACTCGTATCATGTCCGCGTTGTTGCCTAGCAACTTAAAATGTTGGAAATGTTGGGTGTAGGAATAGCACTAAGCTAGGACTTAGAGAGGAGTTAATGTAGGAGTTGAACATCTCACGGTGCAGGGGTTTTTTCTCTCCTTCCCTCCCGATTAGGTTTAGTGCTGGCTTGTTAAGAGTGTTTACTAAAGACGGGGGTGACTCAGCTGTTTGCACACTCAGGAGACGTTAATTCCAGCTCCTGCCTGCCTGCCAGAAGAGAAAACAGACTTGATTCATGACTTCCCGGTGTCTTGAGGAGCGGTGGATCGGGGCGGGTCGAGTCGTACGTGTTGCTCTAACGGAACAGGGTACAGTGCTGGGATTGATAAGCGCCTTGAGAGAAGTGTGGATCGATCCTTCTTTAGGCAAGCGTCAGCGTATTAAATTGGACATGGACGCCTACAAACCCAGCAATGGAGTCTGAACTCGGATATTGAAAACAGGTCATGCGGCTGCATTCTGTCGAACGGAGACGTGCCAGGATTGAGTTGTAGTCAAACCTCGAGATAACGCGAGACTAAACAGACACCCGAGTGTCGTCTGTGAAGACAAACAGCTGGATCCTCCCTAGATTGTGAAGGAGGAAACCGACACGGCTAATCTGGGCTGTATTGAAAGCTGGTTGTGTAGAACCAGACCAAAATTTCTTCAGATGGTACGAACAGGGAAACGACATGGAACTGCATTTCCAGGGATAGACGGGCAGCTCAGTCTTGACGGCACTTCGTTTCAGGTGATGAGAGTAAACTCATCCTTCCAGAGATTCAATTCATCCTTACGCGTACATGTTCGAGGAGAACATCTTTCCTATTCTCCGAGCAGGTTTTACACCTGCATTTCATTTTCAACTTCTTGGAATTCCTTTTGTTTATATATAAATTATATAAACAGATGTACGATTGCTTTTTTTTTCTTTTCTCTCCATTCAAAAACCATGTGGAAGAAGGTAAAGCTGGACCACAAAGCTTACATGAATTATACTGGTTAGTTGTTTGTACTTGTTAATTATAAAATTTGGAAAATATGACAATAATAATACATTTTATCATGTAAAATGGTCATTAACCCATGTAACAGTACAGTCCTCACCGAAAGTATTGGAACAACAAGATTGTTCTCACTAGACATTGAAGACGTTTGGGTTTGAGATCAAAAGATGAATATGAGACGACAGATCAGAATTTCAGCTCTCATTTCTTGACATTTACATCTAGACGTGTTAAACAACTTAGAACACGGCACCTTGTGGTTGAACCCACCCATTTTTTCAAGTGAGGAAAAATAAAAAAACTGCTGTAGTTTTCCTTGGCCGATCTGGTTTGATATCTGGTTGAAAACTCACCGGTGGTTTCTTTCTTTTTCAGGACATTCCAAATTGTTGTATTGGCTACGCATAATGTTTGTCCAACGCTTCTGATAGATTTTCAGTGTTTTTTCAGCTTCAAAATGGCTTGCTTTTCTCCCATACACAGCTCGCTGGTCTTCATGTTGGTTTATCCTTTTTAATAACAAATCCTCACGGTCTTCACAGGAGAAACTCAGGACTCAAACCAAGAGTCATTCTTTAAACATTCAATTTAACAGGGCACGTGGATTAACCAATCGAGGTCTTGGATTTTACGTGTTTCTTACTGGTTGACGGTAGAGCGTGTCTAAAATAATGAAATGATGAATTCTGAATACATTTAATAAGTGCATGAAAATCTGTACAAATCACGCTGTGATTTTATTTACCTTATTTCCTCCCCCCCCCCCAACCCAAAAAAAATATTTTCTGGCGAAGCCACTGTCAACGAGGACGCAAACTTTTTTAATAAGATGAACATCAATACACTATTGTTCACCATAAAACTCAACCTACGTTACGGTACTCTACAGATGAAATAACAAAGGCTCCTGAGTGGTGCAAGGGAAAAGTAGGAAGGACTGGTTACTCTCTCCTCTCTCTCTCTCTCCTGTCAATCACAGCAACTCAATCATGGGCGTCTGTGAGCCGGAAGACGTGGAAGACGGCGGAGAGCGCTTTCCTCCGAGTGTGTGTGAGTAATGAGCCCCAAGAATGATCCGATTTCAATGCCAAGAGTTAGTCACACACACAAACACACACACACACACACACACACACACACACACACACGTTCCCCTCACCTGCTGCACTTCTTGCAGGGAAATATGCCCTCAGGTTCTCCTTGACTTTTAGGGGCATTGGACGGTGCGCTTTTCCTCGCTGCGCTCTCACGTGGTTTTGGAGCGAAGAAACGAGGAGTCCGTGTTTCCTGCCTCAGTGCGGTTACCTCTTCCAAAGACACGACCTTGGGGTTGCTCAGCACCAAGACTTTCCCCTCCTGAAAAACGGGATGGGTCACAGTCATTTAAACCAGGTCCAATACACAAATAAATGTCAGAAGCTAAGAATATTATTCATACAGCAGTCTGTAAATAACATTATTAAATGAATTTAGAGTCCTCTATTCTTTAAGAGGAAAACTACAAAGCAGTATAGACGTCTGATTGTATTGGAAAAGTGGCATTTTTAGGCGTGCAACATCACTTCACAATATGTTGTGCAATGAGGAAAACGTTGGGGGCGTGCTGTTATAAGAAAATAATCAACAACGGTGTGATGGGATAAAGTGGAGTTACTGTTACCACCTAGGAATGGATTCTTTTCCAGTAACAGCACCACTCAAAGTCTTTCATTCTGCTTCTACAACAGCAATTCACCAACGATTACAATTCTTTACTCATTAAAGACTGACTTTTTATCCGTTTAGTTACATTTACTCTCACTGTACACTCACGAAACCAGTTAGTTCACGCCATCCTGCTCACGTTCTTCAGAAAACTTCTCCTCTGTCCTTCGTCCTAAAGACTTCAAAGTTACAGCTTTGTCTCCGACACTGGAGACTCCTTCCGTAAACGCTAAATAAACGTCAATTTCTTTACAGGAAACGTCACCTTATCAACAATTGCACGCTTTTTCTTTTTGCTAAATAACGCATTTTTAAATTGGTCTATTATTTGAAGATTACGCGGCTCGTCCACCACGAAAACCGTCCTTGTGAAAGCCGTTACTATAGAAACGATAACGTTAGCGAATTAATAGAACACCTGTGATTTCGAGTTTCCGAGCTGCTGTTACGAGAAAATTAATCCCCCACCTTCTGACCAATCAGAATCGAGAATTTAACAGCGCTGTGGTGTAACAAATTTTTATACTACGGTCTGTCTGAATACTCGATTCTCATTGGCTGGAAGGCGTGCGCTCAAACCGTATAACGCGTGGGGAGGTCCGGTCGGTTTAGTTGCCGTTCTAAATTAATGCGCTAGTCTATGAACAACTGTAACCATAGTAACATACAGTTACAGTGGCATACAACTAGTTAAAACTCACAGCTTCATTATTATTAGAGACGCGGCAGAGACGCAGGTGATTCACACACGCACAATCTCTCTCTCTGTCTGTAATAACTATTTATTAAAATTCATTCAAATAACTGTAATCTTATCGCACAACTCTATTTCTGTGTACGATTTCAAGCAGGTAGAATTTTAATATCTAATGAACCATATATAAAATAACTATCGAATATTACCCGGTATTTTTATCCTTTCAGTCAATGCTGGCACGTGACCAGGGATGTGATCATGGGATAGGCCACGGCTATGTGTGCGTTACACTGTTGTAATGGACTCCGCTTCGAGGCGGATGGTTCTTTGCCTCCGCGTCGTGCATTAACATCTCGTAACGCACACCTAGCCATGGAATAGAATATCCCTTACGAAAAACAGGGCAGATTTTTAAAGAACAAACATACAAACAAACCTTCCCAGTCGGAAGGTGGGGATTATGAGATTTTTTTAAAGAGGAGCTAAAGAAAAAAAAAAAAAGCATCCTTGTCTTGCCACTGCAGGGTTATACAGCATTTATTTCCATCCTGGAAATTCATCATGCTGTTGGACTTCATTATCATCCCTCTCAAGACATACAGGTTTAGATGTCTGCGATTACTGTGACGTGCCCAGCAGACAGCGTGTTCATATACTTACGTTCTCACTGACCTGAAGAGTCTTCGTCACATTGTGGAGGTGAACTGCCCCGGTGTCTTCGTGCTCCACCTTGTGTTTGCTCTCGTCTCCTGCTTCCGGCTGCTCTTGTTTGATCTGCGGGATCTTCAGTGAAAGACATGCTCAAATAAGACATCTAAACCAGTTCATCAAGTCTGAGAACCGCGACGAGCCGCGGTCCCTTGTGCTCGCATGACAGTCGGGTGCAAATGTTTGCGCACCCTGAAGATATTTAACGTGGATGTTCCCGTTTCATGAACAATTTGATAACAAACCGAGGATACCATTTCTGCCTTAGATGTAATATTTGTATATTAGGATGGTAGTCGTGTTGTGTCGTCTAAGATGCGAGTGTTGAATGTATCGTGTTGTGACCAAACACCAAGAAAAATTCCTATTACATGTATATGGCTGATAACATTATTCTGATTCCTCAAATAAGAGAAAGGGATACAAACTTAAAATTTAGATGTTTAGGTCCATGTTTGTTTGTTTTTTGTTTTTTTGTTCAAACTTAAGTGTTCGAACTTTTGATTTGATTCTAACTGTAAACGTAAATAACGTGTACGACTGCACTACCTCAGGGACGCGCTCTTCTGGATCGGGAGCGCCGTAGATCAGCATCCCGCTGCGCCCGACCCTCACCTGTTTCTTATAGGTGTAATAAAATTCCACACACTGTGCCAGTGTTTTACTCTGCACCTACACACACACACACACACACACACACACACACAGAGATTTACACAACCCCAAAACCTACACTGGACAGAACAGGAACAGAAACACCTTCAACACGTTGTGCACAGACAGCCAAAAGAGGAACTTCTAATAAACAAAGAATCGTCCGTACCACTTTCTGCACTAAAAAAAAGTCCTTCCTGTAAGCAGAGATCCCTTTATTGAAGTAGCGCTTTTCATCCACTGTCCAGCAGTCTGACCCTGATGGAACACAAAGTGTTATATACTTCACGAATCTTTTCACCAAAACTGGAGCGAAATAAAATCCTGAAATACATAAACGCATGCATGCTTCAAAGAATTAGCACATCCTTGTTTAACGGCTTTGCGACCTAAAACATCATCAGATTTGCACACGAGTCCTAAAAGTGGATACAGAGAACCAAATTAAACAAATGAGGCAGGAATATTATACTTGGTCGTTTTTTTACGGAAGAAAATGATCCAATATTACATAACTGTGAGTGGTAAAAGTATGTGAAGCTTTATTTTCAGTAACTGGTGTGACCTCCTTGTGCAGAAATTTAAAATTCTAGCACCACTGTATTATCACCTTGAAGCAACAGTAGCTTGAGGGAGGCAGGTTTATGAAACATGCTAGCTAATGGGAAGTCTGATATCATGTCAGTACAAGCAAGCTAGCTAACCTTAGGCTGACTATTATGTTCTGCAGACGAGCAGTTAATCTCACTAGCTGGCTAGCTAACTAGTTAACTATTATATTGTGTAAACCAGTCACTCATGTCGCTAGCAAGCTAGCTAACTCTAGGCTAAACATTATACGGTGTAAACCAGTCGAATCGAAGCATGGACAAAGGAGAAGTCCTTAAATACAAAGATTTGGGTGTTTGATGGAATTTTTCCCTTATGAAATGCTGGGTAACATGTAGAATATGTTTTGTTTAAAAAACCTTGTCACCGGCAGTGAATATTTTACCTGCGTAGTGGTAGCTGGCAAGGTGGTGATCTTTGGGAAAAATAGGTTTCTTCAGCAACAACACTTCCAGAGTTTTCTGGAAATAGACAGAATACATTTCAGTCTCCAGTAAGAATGTGTTGTGAATAAGTTAGAGGCGAGTGATATGGCATATAGATGTATATATATATATATATATACATACACACACACAGATACTTAACATTTACACAAAATGCAAAATATATCACAATATTAAGGTTTTGATAACAACATGCTGCATTGGCAGAAACGGGCCAACAGACTGAAAGATGGATAGATGGAAGGATGGATGGAGGGGTGGATAAACAGACATACAGACAAACCGACAGATGGACGGACAGATGGAAGGATGGATGGGTGGATAAACAAGACAAACAGACACAGAGAGATAGACAGAAAGACAGGTAGATAGATTGATGGATGGACAGATAGACACAGACAGATGGATAGACGGACAAATAAATATACAGACAGGTGGATGGACAGATTTACTGATATATAGATACACAGACAGGCATATTGATGGATGGATGGATGGATGGATAAATACGCAGACACAGACTGATGGCTGGACGAACAAATAAACTGACAGACAGATGGATGTATCAACAGATTTATGGATAAATAGACAGGCAGTCAGGTAGATTGATTTATGGATGGATGGATTGATGGACAGACACAGACACATGGATGGACAGGCAAATAAAAAGACAGAAAAATGTACGGATGAACAGATGGATGGATAAATAGACAGATATGCAATTAGATAGAAGGAGACAGACAGGCAAATATACAGATAGATGAATGGATGCAAGGACAGATAACGCACAACTAGATAGACAGACTGACACACAGACAGACATGTAGATGGACTAACGGACACACAGACAACCAGACAAAATTTGACAGATGTCCACAGACAGAGGAAGACAAGCGGATGGATCGACAGACAGAGGGATAAATAGATAGACAGACAGGTAGGCAGATAGCTAGATGGATAGGTCGACAGACAGATATATAAACAGACAGGTAGACAGACAGACAGGTAGACAGATATATAGGTGGATAGGTTGGTAGGTGGACAGGCAGGTAGGTAGGTAGATAGATAGATAGACAGACAGACAGACAGACAGGTAGAGTGATAGATAGATAGATAGATAGATAGATAGATAGATAGATAGATAGATAGATAGATAGATAGATAGATAGATAGATAGATAGATAGATAGATAGATAGATAGATAGATAGAATAGATAGAAAGGAAGAGCAATAGATAGATGTATGGATAGGTAGACAGACAGACAGACAGATAGATGGATAGGTAGACAGACAGACAGGTAGACAGATATATAGGTGGATAGGTAGGTAGGTGGACAGGCAGGCAGATAGATAGATAGATAGACAGACAGACAGGCAGGCAGATAGATAGATAGATAGACAGACAGACAGACAGACAGGTAGAGTGATAGATAGATAGATAGATAGATAGATAGATAGATAGATAGATAGATAGATAGATAGATAGATAGATAGATAGATAGATAGATAGATAGATAGAAAGGTAGAGCGATAGATAGATGTATGGATAGGTAGACAGACAGACAGGTAGATGACGAGATAGGTGTCCACTGACGGCGACGGATCGAGACTGACAGACAGACAGATTGTTAATTAGCTCACCATGATGTCACCTCCATTCTCATGAAGGCAGTGGTGCATGAGCTCCACATTGGTTCCTCCTCCATACAGCACACTGGAGCAGGCCAGGTTCATTAGATTATCCACTGCAGGATAAGACACGTGAGACAGTGAGTGTGCGAGTGACTCAGGACACGTCAGGTAGATGGCGTGATGGAGGGATTAGACCACAGTTCATTAGAATCACTAACTCTTCTCATTAGCAATCATGACTCACCTGTCTCATCCTGGGAAGGTGAAGATTCCACCTGTGGCAGCGGGAGCCACAGCAAAGTAGCTTTGTGCTGATCCTGTTCGACCAGCGAGTGTTCCCGGAGCTCAGGAATCTCTGCCTGGTAATGACAGCCGATGTTTATTCGCCTGTAAGGCACGAGATCAAATCCGTGTCACACAGATCGCTGACAGGAAACGCCAAGGCGGATGTTTGACAATGCGGTTTTAATCCTATGTGTCGAACATTTCAGGATGAATTAAGAGGTAATGATGTTGTGGAAGAAATAAAATGAAATTAGAATGAAGATTTAGATTACACTCACGGTTCTAAGCTGACAGGTGTGGCCTCTCCGATCAGAGGGAGCATCGGAGGAGTAATGTCAGAACTGCCTGCAAAATCACATCAAGATCTGCTCATCACAACGGCTTAAAGGACACACTGTGTGTGAGGCAGGTGCCCGTAATGTCTCATATAATATAATATAATATAATATAATATAATATAATATAATATAATATAATATAATATAATATAATATAATATAACACACTGTAAAGATCAGCGTGCTCACTATAACGTTATCAGATCCTGTATGACAGCATGATGTTGTTGAAGAATATAAGGAACTTACAGTATATTTCAAATCCAATGTGGAATTGTTACTTTAACACACAGAATATGCAATAAAATAAAGATCTATAAGATTTATCTGTATTCACGTGGTATTTTTAATGTGCAATAATATTAATGAAAAGGCAGACAGACAGATAAACAGATAGATAGATAAATAGATAGACAGACAGACATGCAGACAGACAGTTAAACAAATAGACAGATAAGCAGATAAATTTATAAACAAACTGACAGACAGATAGAAAGGCAACCAGACAGATAGACAGACAGAAGGAGAGAAAGGCAAACAGACAGACAGATAAATAGATAGACCAATAGATAATATATAGACAAACAGGTAGACAGACAGACAGACAAAGAGAGACAGAAAGATAAATAGACAAAGAAAAAAAAAGGAGGGACAAAGATTCAGATATATGAGCAGCATAGATAGACAGATAGATTGATAGCTAAATAGATAGATATTGAATGGTTAGATAGAGAGACAAATAGATAGATAGATAGATAGATAGAGAGATAGATAGATAGATAGATAGATAGATAGATAGATAGATAGATAGATAGATAGATAGATAGATAGATAGATAGATAGATAGATAGAGAGATAGATAGAGATAGAGAGATAGAGAGATAGATAGATACTGAATGGATGGATGGATGGGTGGACAGATAGACAGATAGACATATACACAAATAGATAGACAGGAAGATAGGCAGAAAGACCGACATATAATAAACAGACAGACAGATAAATAGATAGACAGTTAGCCATGCAGACAAAGACAGATACAGATAGACAGACAAATAAATAAATAGGCAGACAGCTAGACAGACAGACAGATGCAGGCAGATAGACATAGATGTCCAGACAGAGGCAGCTGATAGATAGACAGACAGACAAATAGATAGACAGATAAATAAATATGCAAACAGGCAGACAGATGGGCATATAAACAGATAAACAATTAGCCAGTCAGACAGACAGAAAGACAAACAAATCAATCAATGAATTAATTGATAGACAGACATGTAGAATATGTATGGTAGTATGGTAGTATTTAGTTCTTATTGAGTTTACATTTGGAACATACCATGAGCTTTTATTTTAAAAAAGCATATTATGACACAATTGATCACAATAACAACATCATACGGTCATACCACTCAGCCGCGTGTGAGGTATGAACGAATAACTCGGTGCTCACTTGAGCGCAGGAGGCTCCTGGAGGAGGTTTTGGGTGTTGGCAGTGGAGGCAAGCCCTGATTTCCTGCTGCTATTGAGGACAGGAAGGTGGAGAAGTAAAGTCCCGAGCCTCCGCGCACAGGTGACAGGATGGGAGGAGGAGTGTACGGTGGCAGAGGGTTCTCCAGCAGGCGTATAGGGGAGCGCAGGTGGCTCTGGAAGGGCGAGATGCTGGAGTAGACGGAAGGGACGATGAACGTGCACGGTCTGGGCGGAGGGATGACCAGGGGCTCGGGTCGCGGGCGGCGCTTTATCTTGTCCGGGGATCTTCCGTCCTCCGTCGCGTCCTCCTTGAGCACAATAATAAATAATAAATGATGATATTTATTTAATCGACGCACAAGGGTCGGTCACACAGGTACTACTCCTAAGAATAATCAATATATAAAAAAACATGAATACAAAGCAGTAGAATACGATTTGTATTAGTGTAAGAGTGATAAAGGTCAGACGATGAGAGTGTTTGTAATATTTGGCTACAGTATTGTTGTATTGAACCTTGTGATCGTGCAGCTAGTCTACGTGATGGTATATCGCGAGACCCTCGGCAGTTTTACATGATGTCCTGCACGTCGTACCTGGTTGAAACCATCAGAGGCCCTTAATGAGCGGCGGCGTGTCACGATGACAGAGGGCTTGTGCTCGGACTGTTGCGTACTTTCTGGAGGAAGCCTCTGCTCACGCGTCCAGCCGCCTGTCTGCTCTATCGGGACCTGATTCCTCCGAACAGGTACAGACACGGGGATCACCAGCGGAGGCATCCCTGTCTGTCTGCTATACATGCTCTCCTCATGCTGCCAAGACAGAAGACGGGAAATGAGTTAAAGGAATGATAGTGAGAGAAAAAAGAATCACATGTAGATAAAAGTTGACATTTGGTCCATGTTATGTTCAGGACAAAATCTTCAAAACTTCACAGCAGTTTTCTAAACCTGGAGTCGTCAACCGGCTGACAGAGATCTGGATGCGGATCCATTTCCCATGTAAATGAGTTCGCCGAATGAAGCTCATTGGACCAGAGACTAACCACACACTGGAGTGCAGAAAAGGAAGCGCATTCACAGACTTCTATAGATTTTTCATTCAACAGGTTGAGGTCCTACGTTTACAGAAAATCTTGCAGAAACTGCTAAATGTTAATTAGTATTTAAAAAGAAAGATTATTAAATTTGCACTTTGTTTGTTTATTTAGTCCTGCCTGGAGCACGCTATTTCACATAAGAAATATTTACAGTATAGTCCACAAGACAAGATAATAATCTGAATTTTCCCCAAAAGAACCAGTTCAAAAGTTTACACACGCTCGATTCTTAATACCGTGTGTCGTTACCTGGATGATCCACGACATGATGTATTTATGTTCTGTGAGAGTTCTTCATGAGTCCTGTGTTTGTCCCGAGCAGTTAAACCACCCACTGTTCTTCAGAAAAATCCTCCAGGTCCTGCACTTTCTTTACTTTTCCAGCATCTTCTGCATTTCATATTGCAAGAAAAGATCAATCTTTTCACACTGAGGACGACTGAGGGACTCGTACACGACTATTCCAAAAGGTGCAAACATTCACTGATGCTCGAGAAGGCAACATGATACATTAAGAGTCGGCCGGGTTGGAGGGGGGGTAAACTTTTGAACAGGATGAGCGGTTCAACAAAATGTCAGCACAGGATGTTAAAGAATGTTAAATAGAATTTTTCTTAAATGACCCCCATGGCTTTAGACAAAACATACCTACGTCTATTTGTAATGGTTATAATGGATAAGCATTACAAGGTAACGTCATGTTAGTACGGCCATGATAGTAAGGTCATGTTAGAACGGCCATGATATTAAGGTCATGTTAGTGCAGTCATGTTAGTACGGTCATGTTAATAAGGTCATGTTAGTAAGGTCATGTTAGTACGGCCATGATAGTAAGGTCATGTTAGAACGGCCATGATATTAAGGTCATGTTAGTGCAGTCATGTTAGTACGGTCATGTTAGTAATGTCATGTTAGTTGTTAATCTGGACTTTCTTTGTAAACCAAGAACCTCAAGAAATTTCCGGACCTCAATTATTTCCTGAACATCTCTGCTTTAGATACTATTCCACTAACAAGCCAAGTCCATCTTGTTACTAAAGTGTACGCCAGAAATATTGTTTCAAAATATTTCAGAAGTTACAGACAAACAAACAAACAAACAAATTTTCAACCGCTCGTTCCTGAGCTATGGTGCTAACAAGAATCTCAGACAGATGAACGGTTGGACAAAGCGAAAACATAATGCATCCCCTGCTCGGCAGCATAAAAACTGACAGCGTAGTCTAAACAAAACCAGCTGTGAGGATTCTGCGACCACATGGTGCGCGGAGCGAGTGTGACCGAGGTGCAGGGCGATAGATAATTAACCGCATCTCGTCATGCTTCTGCGATTATTTCGTTTCAAAGAAACATAGCTGACTCATATGCAAAACAGGTTTTCCAGGCCAGCTCCAAATGTTGGGTCGTTAGTTTTTTCAAATCCTTTTTTTTTTTCTTTTCCAAATGGCACACACAAAAGCACAAGACTCAAACCCCAAAAACTTGACAGTTTTGCCTTTTCAAAACTCAACACCTTTGTTTTGGTTCACATTCAGCACTGGTTACATTGAAAGAAGAAAAAAAACCCCAGAAAAACAGAAAATAAACCCCAGGAGAATGGAGGAACAGCGCTTGCGCATGATATCTCTTAGCAAACACGGCGAGGTTGGGAGCATCGACTCCTCCCTAAAGCTTAAGAGCCTTTGTGTGTGTGTGTGTGTGTGTGTGTGTGTGTGTGTGTGTCTGTGTGTGTGTGTGGAGCATGTGTGGAATGCTTAGGTGTGTAGACATTCAGTGGCAGTTTTTTGAACAAGTCACTCACACACACACACACACACACACACACACGCACACAGCTTTTAGTCATACATGATGTAAAAGACTTTAATAGCACTTCCTGCAGCTGCACTGAACATACGGAGAGCCAACAGGCTTCATTTTCTTATTCTTTCTGTTTGGGAGTCTGTTTTTTTCCCCACTACAACGACAACAAATGATCACTTTGTTGGTGTGAGTAAAGCTAGCTGATGAGCTCATACATATTTAATATGCTTTCACACCTCTATTTTATCATATCGCCTCCTTACCATACCTCTATATTACTTAACTAATCTAAAATAAATCGGATATCACATTAGTAACCTGTTTTGTTTCGTTTCTTTAGTCCCAGACCCCCCACACCCCTCCCCCCACCCCCGTCCCCCCATACTTCTCTGTTATACGTGTAAATAGTGTCAAAAAAGTGTAACAAACCTGGCAAGCGCACTTCCGAGCTCTTTAGGGAGCTTTTCCTCGCCGCGGTCACCTCTGGAGCGTTCGTTAGGGCTCCTAATCAACATCTGGATTTCTCTAAGCTGCTTTGGGACAATGTTGTTAACAGCTAACACACAAATAAAACGGAATAAAATGATCTACCTTCATATTTCGGAAGCAAAGAAATGAAATATAAAGTGTTCTCTGAAATCATTTGTGCTGATATTATTGCAGTGTTTTTATACTGCAGTGCTTTGAATCTTGTCTATAGCGCACCGGGTCGAACGCTCGAATCCGATTGGTCAGAAGGTACGCGTTAGTCTCGTACGCAGTAAGTGCGTTTATATTAATGCGCGTTCGCGTCCGTGTTTCTGTAGTAACGGCTCGTGCACAGGAACTTGTACGGCGTACACTTCCTTTAATACGAGACTAATAATAAACAAATGTTTAAAAAACGTGTTGTTGACATTTCTGCGATGGATTGGCGCCCTGTCCAGGGTGTACCCCGCTTCGTGCCTGATGCTCTCTGGGATAGGCCCCAGGTTCCCCATGACCCTGAAGAAGGAGTAAGCGGTAGAAGATGGATGGATGGTGTTGTTGACATTTATTTAACATTTCTGGAAGAAGTCTCAGTTCTAAGCGCTCTCACAACTGTGACTCTGTGTGTGTGTGTGTGTGTGTGTGTGAGAGAGAGAGAGAGAGAGAGACTGGTGAGGGAATGAGTGTTTATCACAGCTATAACGTAAGTGACAGCAAGAACTTGTCTCTCAGACGATCTACAACATTAAACCAAACTACAAACCGTGAAAATGTGTGACTTTACATACTTTATATAAATTAAACACTGTCACCGTCGGCAACAGCTGTGATCTTAGCTGAATATCAAACTCCGGACAAAACTGTCACACGACAAACAGTGCGCTCCGTTTCTATAGTAACAACTTCACGCGAGGATTTGTACGGCGGAGGCGCCTCAGGACGTGCACCTTACAATAAACCAATTTAAAAACGCACCGCTATTTCACAAAGAACGCGTGTAATATAATCGTCGATCTGGTGAGGTTCTCTGAGAGGAGACATTTATTTAACGTTCATGGAAGGAGTCTCCAGCGTCAGTCAGCGTGTTATCACGGTCAGAGGAAAAGAGCCGTAAAGTTTGCAGGGACCGACTTAACGAATTTCACGGAAGGTGACCATAAACGAATCGAAAAAGTATGACGAATCGTCCACGGATAATTTATAACCGTTGCAATCGCTAACAAATTCACGTGGCGTAAGAAAAAAAAAAGAAAAAAAGAAACATTTCGGGGCATGCCGTTATAGGGAAAGAATCAACCTGATGGGGATTATAATAATAAATAAATTTATAATAAATAAATAAATAAAATAAAGAAATCAACACTTTTTGATATGCATTTGATGTGAGTACGATAAACGATCGTGATACTAATTTGGCATTACTTTTAGCTTGTTTCTGAGTTGAATGCATGCGGTTTAACGCATCCTCTGTGTTTATATAAATAGGATATCGAGATTTCCAGAGTGAAAAGGTTGGTTTTGTTTTTCAACCAGATCTAAGAAAGGAAGACTGTCGTGGCCCCGTGATGACCTGGCGTTCCACCCAGGGTGTGTTCTCACCCCGACCCTGACCAGGATAAAGCAGTCAATCAAGATGAATACGTCTATTGTGGTTATATGTAATCTCTCAAACCTAATACATGCCAAAAAAAACAACCATTTATTTAGGAGCCAAATCAATGTCTGGACAGAACTGACTCTAGTTCTCTGAACACAGACTCATAACCGTGTCTTTTTTAAGGGGCAATCTATGGCACTAATAGACTTTCGTGGATGTCTCTGGGTCTATATTGAAATACGACACTGTAACGTCACAAAAAACCCAACCGGCACGAACAAATCACGATCACCAGCAGTCAAATAGTCTTATTTAATATTTAAATAATAAGAATCTGAATAATAGTTTTATTCAAATATTATGTTTGCTTTACTTTGATGTGGCATCTTCACTATGGGTTTTGTGTGTGTGTGTGTGTGTGTTTAACGCCTACAAAAATCACCTCAAACCTCAAATTATTCCAATATTCGCCCGATAATTAAATGATCATATACGGTATGAAACTACATCTGACCTCTGAAAAGGAACGTGGCCATTAACAAACCCGTTTGATCGAACAAGTCTCACCTTTGCAGGCAAAAACTCCATCTCCGAAGCCTTCTGCGCCAGAGTCTCGAGGTTGATCTCTTTGGACGTCCTCCTTCTTCTCTGTGTGCTATGGATAACCCCTACTGAGGGTCCCGGAACACTAGCGACGCCTCCATTATGGGCCGGTTCCTTGGCTGGCGGGTTTCCTGTAGGGGAGATGCCGTCTTTTGAGAGCCTTCTAGAGCGCCGAGGGAGAGCTTCGGGTTTGCCTTCGGTTTCTTGAGTCTCCTGAAGTGCTTGAGCAAGACCTGGATCTTTGTTCATTGGTGACTGCGGACTTGGGTCCTGTCTTTGATGAGGTAATGTACAAGGACCTGCTTTGACCTGACTGTTGTCCGGTTGCTTTGGTGGTCTGGCCAGTCGTTGGTCTTGCTGAACTGGTTGCGTAGGACATGATTCTGGTTGCAGCATGTTTTGCAGCTGGTGCAGTTGATGCTGCTGCTGCTGCTGCATCTGCTGCAGCTGTTCCGGCATTTTCTGCTGATGGTGGTATTGCTGTTGAATTTGGAGAAGTCGTTGTTGCTGCTGTTGTTGTTGTTGCTGCTGTTGCTGTTGCAACATTTGCTGCATTTGCTGCTGCTGTCGTAACTGCAAGAGCTGCTGCTGTGATTTTTGTGGTTCGCTGTAGCCCAAATTCTGTGGTGCACTGTTTCCTGGGAAAGCCTGAAAGAATCCTGAGGTCTGAAGTTGCTTGTTGGGGCCAAACGCTACCTGAAAGGGCTGTAGAGTAGAGTCGGGCATGGAGTGGCGCATGGTGGGAGGCTGGTACTGTGAGTCTCCTGGTTTGTGGCCCTGCTGGTGAGCCTGGAACTGGGAATGATGCATGGCTGCCATGGTATGAGAGTCCCATTCCATTCCTGGTGCTAGAGCTTGCGTTGGTTCGGAGTAGGGCACAGAGGAACCTGCAGACATTTTCTCTTGCTGCAAGGTGTCCATATCGTGATTGGCCTTGGGTAAAGCTTGATGTCCTCGTGCATCCTCCATTCCACTCAGAGAAGGTCCAAAGTTCTGGGGCAGCTTAGTTGAATTTGGTAGGCCTGGAAACCAAGTGGAGGAGTGCACTGGCTCTTGAGACACCCATTTCATTGGACCCGATTGCTGAAAATTACCCCAAAGTTGATAGCCTTTCTCGGGTTTAAAAATAGCCGAGCTTTGGAGATCAAATCCGGGGTCGGTCCTTCCTCCGGCACCGCTGTTCGTTTGCTCCAACGGCACACCGCCGGCGTTGTAGAAGACCTCGCCCGAATGCTGCGCCAGTTCCTCGATACCTTCGACACTCTGCTTGCCCAGATTACTAACGTTCCCTCTCTGATGAGGAGAGAGGCTCATGTTGAGATTGCAAAATGACAAAAGGGCGTGCAGAAATGATCATCAGTACGCACCAACTGAAAAAAAAACAAAAAAAAAAAACCCACTGCTCTACAAGTCTGACTGCCTTCGTCAGAGCGCCTTAGTATGCAGATGCCACGCAGAAGAGGGAAGAGAACATGAATTGCACTTCCTCCCTTGACGGTTCTCCTCTTCTCCAAACTAGTTATGCTGTAAACGGCTAAGCGGTTTGTCATCCCTCAGGCAAGATTCTGGAGAAAAAAAAACACCCCTACATATGAGAAGTCTGAGAAAGGATGCATAACATCTATTTCACAGAGCTTAAACTTTTTTGTTCAACCTTTTTCACTACAGCACCGGTTCTCACCCCTGTTCCTGGAGAACCCCCCCCCCCCATCCTACACACTTTTAGTGTTTTCTCTTCTCTAACACACCCATTACAATCCATAAATTGCTGATAAGTAGCGCTTTCGTTGAATCAGCTGTACTGGGAGCCGAGAAATCACCAAAATACGCAGGACACGTCGTACGCAAGGTAGACCAGGGTTGGGAACCTGCGCCGTGGACAAATACATACGAATAATACTTCATCAGAAACACTTCCTCAGTGACACTCAGGTTAATGTATAATCGCTCGTGAATGGCTTTCCAATGAACAACTGCTTTCACTTTAGGCGTGTGTATGTGTGTGTGCGTGAATGCGTGTATGTGTAACCACGTCCACGGATTCCATATTCGACGTGTCTCTTGTTACAGAACGAGCGCGTCTGTGATTCCCTTCGAGAAACTTGATTTTGCAGTCCAGCTCACGGAACAGTGGCAGAAAGCAAACTGCAGCAGGGGCGTGGACGGTGCAGCGCAAGACAACAAGAATTACAGGAAGTAAAGAGGGAAGGGGAAGAGAGAATATGGGAGAATATGAGCGTGAGACACACACACACACACACACACAGAGAGAGAGAGACAGAGAGAGAGAGACCTCTTCTAACTATATAGCCTATACATAATAGACCCTTTTCAAACACTTTTTATTGATCATTATGGTATAGAAATGTTATTATCATCATCATCATCACTCACTCACTACAGGTTCTATGCACTGATTACGCAATTCATTCACTTCTTTTTTTTTTTTTTTTTTGCTTAGGCCCCTAAGGAATGCGCACGCACTGTTTTTTGGGAACATAAACATATGCAAGCAATTGCAAATGCACACAACGCACACAAGCAAACTGTCTGACGCGTCACGTGCTGTTTTTTGTTTTTGTTTATTTAAAAGGCACGGATACACTTACCTCTGTTAACGCCACAATGTCGCCTTCTTGTTGTTCTTCTTCTTCTTCTGGTGTTTATGTCTTCAGGTTCGGGTGACAGGAGCGGAGTGACGCAGAAAACCGATCCAACCCGGAGCAAAGTCGACTTTGCATGCACGCAAACGGCTGCACGGCGTTCACGATCACAGCCCGACAGCAGGGTCACAGCCGACCGCGACTCTATAGGAAGTCGTTAAGCCTCAAGACGTCGATGTGTCAACATCTGAGCGGCGCGCGCTGGAAAGAAAGTTACACAAAGTCGCGCGCTCCGCTGCGCCCTGCGGCATTCTTTTTTGTTTTTTTTTTTTAATCTTCTTTCCTCTTCTTTTAGTTCGCAGCGGTCGTGTGTTTTATCCGAAGGGTCACGTGAGGGTCAGACTCGACTTCAAACGGACAAAAACGAGCCTAGCCACTGGAACCTACTCAAGTTTCGGCTCATGTTTGCATGTCTTCCGTGAGACTTAAGAGTCGGGTTGCACGGGTTTCAGATAGTGACGGGTGATTCACGAGCCAACCGAGTCTCCTGAACGAGGCTTTTGTGAGAGTCGATTCATAAGTATGAATTTACAGTACTGTGCAAGGCAAGGACGGATTTGGTGGCCCTAGGCAAAATACAGGAACGGGGCCCTCATTTCAGCGTTTTCACATTGATATTTACATTTTCAGCACACGTTATTTAGCATAATAATAATTTAAAATATGTTATATACATATAATTTGCATTTAAACTTGCATAAATTTTAACTTGGATTTTAGCATTTTAGTTGTAATAGTGTTAGTAGTAGTATTTAGTAGTATTCAGTAGTTGTAATAGTATTAGTAGTAGTATTTAGTAGTATTCAGTAGTTGTAATAGTATTAGTAGTGGTATTTAGTAGTATTTAGTAGTTGTAATAGTAGTGGTAGTAGTATTTAGTAGTATTTAGTAGTTGTAATAGTATTAGTAGTAGTATTTAGTTGTATTTAGTAGTTGTAATAGTATTAGTAATAGTATTTAGTAGTATTTAGTAGTATTTAGTAGTTGTAATAGTATTAGTAGTAGTATTTAGTAGTTGTAATAGTAGTGGTAGTAGTATTTAGTAGTATTTAGTAGTTGTAATAGTATTAGTAGTAGTATTTAGTTGTATTTAGTAGTTGTAATAGTATTAGTAATAGTATTTAGTAGTATTTAGTAGTATTTAGTAGTTGTAATAGTATTAGTAGTAGTATTTAGTAGTTGTAATAGTAGTGGTAGTAGTATTTAGTAGTTGTAATAGTAGTGGTAGTAGTATTTAGTAGTATTTAGTAGTTGTAATAGTAGTGGTAGTAGTATTTAGTAGTATTTAGTAGTTGTAATAGTAGTGGTAGTAGTATTTAGTAGTATTTAGTAGTTGTAATAGTATTAGTAGTAATATTTAGTAGTTGTAATACTATTAGTAGAAGTATTTAGTAGTATTCAGTAGTTGTAATAGTATTAGTAGTGGTATTTAGTAGTATTCAGTAGTTGTAATAGTATTAGTAGTAGTATTTAGTAGTATTCAGTAGTTGTAATAGTATTAGTAGTGGTATTTAGTAGTATTCAGTAGTTGTAATAGTATTAGTTGTGGTATTTAGTAGTATTCAGTAGTTGTAATAGTATTAGTAGTGGTATTTAGTAGTATTCAGTAGTTGTAATAGTATTAGTAGTGGTATTTAGTAGTATTTTGTAGTTGTAATAGTAGTGGTAGTAGTATTTAGTAGTATTTAGTAGTATTTAGTAGTATTCAGTAGTTGTAATAGTATTAGTAGTGGTATTTAGTAGTATTTTGTAGTTGTAATAGTATTAGTAGTAGTATTTTGTAGTTGTAGAAGTAGTAGTAATAGTATTTAGTAGTTGTAATAGTATTAGTATGAAAAATTTTGGAATACATTTTGCTAAAAAAAAGGGTTACTTTCCCCTATGTACTGAGATTTTTTGGACACACTGAAGTTTAGTATTGTTATGGGATGTTATGGGTATAAAAACAGGGTATAAGGTATTTATAAGAAACCAAAATCAATATTGCCAAGTCTTTTTAGGGGAAAGTAGATAACTCGCGCTTAAAAAGTTGCTAGAAGTTTTGACACCAGATGACGCCATGGACTAATTTGCATATTCATGGAATCTTCATGATAATTTGTATGTCACAACATGTTATTTAAATTGCCAAAGATTCAAAAGAACTACAGGGTGTCCCCAAATTATACATACATAGGGGAAATTAGCACATTTTAGCAAAATGTCTTCCAAAAGTTTTCATACTTAGTTGGAGACTATTGGGACACCTTGTATTTTATGTATCCACAAAATAAAATAAATAAAATAAATAAAATAAAAAAAAGGAAAGTAAAGAAAAAGAAAGAGCTGTAGCGTGGAGTCAGGGAATATTGGTGCCCACAAAATAAATAATAAGTCTATATAATAATATAGTATTAAAATGTACATAGATTATTGAAAGGGGTTGAAATATCTGAATGCTCATTCTATATGGCAACAAATATTGCTTTTATTGTTTTTGTTATTTTTAATGTTACAATGAATTGGGGGGAACTGGTGTTAAATCAAACTAATCTAATTATACTTCAATTCACTTCAACTGGTTTGTTCAAAAGAGTTGATTCAGTAAAGTAACTCACAATACCAGTCACTAAGAACGACCTGTTCTTTCACTTATTTATCAACACAAAGTACCATATGACCCCGCCACCGTATCAGTGTATTTAAGATTTAACTGAAGGCCAGTGAAACATGAATGATCTGAACTGGGAGTGGATCAGTGAATTAACTAGTTTAGTTTTAAATCTAAGAATTAAAAATTAATATTTAGGACATTTAAGTGGATGTGGAAGAGAATTGTGTAAAAATAAGGGTGATGGATTTGACTGGTTACTTTTGGTTACCGTTGGTGGAGTTACAGTCTTCATCCAATGCCACTACTACTTCTATTATTAGTATTATTATTATTATTACTATTATTATTATTACTGCTTGATATATCGCTTTGCTTATTTGTAAGTCACTTTGGATAAAAGTGTCTGCCAAGTGAATAAATGTAAATGTATTATTATTATTATTAGTAGTAGTAGTAGTAGTAATTGTGATGATAGTAGTAGTAGTAATAATAATATTTGAAGTAGTGCTACTCAGTAGTAGTAATAATAGTAGTAGTAGTAGTAGTAGTAGTAGTAGTAGTAGTAGTAGTATTTAATAGCATTTAGTAGTAGTAATAGTGGTGGTGGTATTTAGTAGTATTTAGTAGTAGTATTAGTAGTAGTATTTAGTAGTAGTATTAGTAGTAGTAGTATTTAGTAGTTTTTAGTAGTAGTATTAGTAGTAGTATTTAGTGGTGTGGTAGTGGTGTTTGGTGGTAGTAGTGTTTGGTGGTAGTATTAGTAGTGGTGTTTAGTAGTAGTGGTATTTGGTAGTGTTGGTAGTGGTGGTGTTTAGTAGTAGTGTTAGTGGTGTTTGGTAGTGGTGGTGTTTGGTGGTGGTGTTAGTAGTAGTGTTGTGGTGGTGGTAGTGTTGGTAGTGTTGGTAGTGTTAGTTGGTAGTGGTGTTTAGTAGTGGTGTTAGTGGTGTTAGTGGTGGTGGTATTGGTAGTGTTGGTAGTGGTGTTTAGTAGTGGTATAAGTGGTAGTGGTGTTTAGTGGTGTTGGTAGTGGTGTTAGTGGTGGTGGTGTTTGGTGGTGGTGTTTGGTGGTGGTGGTGGTGGTGGTGGTGTTTGGTGGTGGTGTTGGTAGTAGTGTTTGGTGGTGGTGTTGGTGGTGGTATGGTTGGTGGTGGTGTTATTGGTGGTGGAGTTTGGTGGTGGTGTGTGGTGTTTGGTGGTGGTGTTAGGTAGTAGTGGTGTTTGGTGGTGGTGGGGTTGGTGGGTATTATTGAGTATTTGGTGGTGGTATTAGTGGTGGTGTTTGGTGGTATTGGTGTTGGTAGTGGTGGTGTTGTTAGTGGGTGGTATTATTGGTGGTATTTGGTAGTGAGTAGTAGTGGTATTGGTGGTGGTGTTGGTGGTGGTGTTGGTGGTGGTATTTAGTGGTGGTGTGTTTAGTGGTATTGGGTGTTGGTGGTGGTGGTGTTGGTGGTAGTATTAGTGGTGGTGTTTGGTGGTGGTGGTGTTGGTAGTGTTTAGTGGTGGTAGTGTTGGTAGTGGTGTTAGTGGTGGTGTTTGGTGGTGGTAGTGTTGGTGGTGTTCGGTGGTGGTGGTGGTGTTGGTGGTAGTGGTGTTTGGTAGTGAGTATTAGTGGTGGTGTTGGTGGTGGTAGTTTTGAGTGGTGTTGGTAGTGGTGGTGGTGGTATTGGTGGTGGTGGTATTTGGTAGTAGTTTGGTGGTGTTTAGTGGTGGTGTTTAGTGAGTAGTGTTAGTGGTATTGGTGGTAGTTTGTGGTGGTAGTAGTGTTGGTGGTGGTGTTAGTGGTGGTTGGTGTTTGGTGGTGTTGGTGGTAGTGGGTGGTGTTGTTGTGTTGGTGGTAGTGTGTAGTGGTGGTGTTGGTGGTGTTGGTGGTGGTTGTGGTGGTGGTGTTGGTGGTGGTGTTGGTGGTAGTTTGTAGTGTTGGTGGTAGTGTTGGTGTAGTGTTTGGTGGTGAGTATTTGGTAGTGGTAGAGATTGGTAGTAGTATAAGTAGTGGTGTTGGTAGTAGGTTTAGTAGTAGTAGTAGTAGTATTTAGTAGTAGTATTAGTAGTAGTATTTAGTGGTAGTAGTATTTAGTAGTAGTATTTAGTGGTAGTAGTATTTAGTAGTAGTAGTATTAGTAGTAGTTATTTAGTAGTAGTGTAGTAGTAGTATTTAGTGGTAGTAGTATTTAGTAGTATTAGTAGTAGTATTTAGTGGTAGTAGTATTTAGTAGTAGTATTAGTAGTAGTATTAGTATTTAGTAGTAGTAGTATTAGTAGTAGTATTAGTAGTAGTAGTATTTAGTAGTAGTGTGGTAGTAGTGGTGTTTGGTGGTGGTGGTGTTTGGTAGTGGTATAGAGTAGTTTTGGTATTTGGTATTGGTATTAGTAGTGTTTGGTGGTAGTGAGGTGTTTAGTGGTGGTGTTGGTGGTGGTGTTGGTGGCGTTTGGTGGTGTTGTTAGTGGTATTGGTAGTGGTGTTGGTGGTGGTGTTTGGTGGTGGTATTGGTGGTGGTGGTGTTGGTGGTGGGTGTGGTGGTGGTGTTTGGTGGTGGTGTTGGTGGTGTTGGTGGTGGTTTGGTGGTGTTGGTAGTGGTGTTTGGTGGTATTAGTGGTGTTAGTGGTGGTGGTGTTTGGTGGTGGTATAGGTGGTATTGGTGTTTGGTATTGGTGTTAGTGGTGTTTAGTGGTGGTGGTGTTTAGTGGTGTTAGTGGTGTTTGGTAGTGGTGTTGGTAGTTGTTAGTGGTGGTATTTGGTAGTGAGTATGTAGTGGTGTTTAGTGTTTGAGTATTGGTATTGGTGGTATTTGGTGGTGGTAGTGTTGGTAGTGTTGGTAGCGTTAGTGGTGTTAGTAGTGATTAGTGGTAGTTGTTGGTAGTGGTATTTAGTGGTAGTATTGGTGGTGGTGGTGTTGGTGGTGGTGTTGGTAGTGGTGTTGGTAGTGGTATTTGGTAGTGGTGTTGGTAGTAGTATTAGTGGTAGTGTTTAGTGGTAGTGTTAGTGGTGAGGTGGTGTTAGTGGTGTTGGTAGTGGTGGAGTATTTAGTAGTGGTGGTGGTGGTGGTGGTGTTGGTGGTGGTGTGGTGGTGGTGGTGGTGTTTGGTAGTGGTGTTGGTGGTGGTGTTTGGTGGTGGTGGTGTTTGGTAGTGGTGTTGGTGGTGGTGTTTGGTGGTGGTGGGTTGGTGGTGGTGTTGGTGGTGGTGTTTGGTGGGGTGGTGGTGGTGTTGTGTGGTGGTGGTGTTTGGTGGTGGTGGTGTTTGGTTGTGGTGTTGGTGGTGTTGGTGGTGGTGTTGGTGGTGTTGTTGGTGGTGAGGTTTGGTGGTGGTGTTGGTGGTGGTGGTGTTTGGTGGTGGTGGTGATTGGTAGTGGTGTTTGGTAGTAGTGTGGTGTTGGTTGTGGTGTTAGTGGTGTTGGTGGTGGTGTTGTTGGTGGTAATTTGGTAGTGTTGGTGTGGTAGTGGTGGTGGTGGTGTTTGGTGGTGGTATTTGGTGGTGGTGTTGGTGGTAGTGGGTATTTGTAGTGGTATTAGTAGTGGTAGTGTTGTGGTAGTATTGGTAGTAGTGTTTAGTGGTAGTAGTGTTAGTAGTAGTATTAGTGGTTTAGAGTGTGGTATTTAGTAGTGTTGTAGTGTGTTATAGTGTAGTAGTGTAGGTAGTGGTATTAGTGGTATTTAGTATGTTAGTAGTGGTATTAGTAGTGGTAGTGTTGGTAGTGGTATTAGTAGTAGTGTTAGTGGTGGTATTGTGTGTGTATTTGTAGTGGTGTTAGTAGTAGTATTTAGTGGTGGTGTTGGGTTGTGGTGGTGTTAGTAGTAGTTTGGTGGTAGTATTTAGTAGTAGTATTAGTAGTAGTATTTAGTAGTAGTATTAGTAGTAGTATTTAGTAGTAGTATTTAGTAGTAGTATTAGTAGTAGTATTTGTAGTAGTATTTAGTAGTAGTAGAATTTAGTAGTAGTATTAGTAGTAGTATTTAGTAGTAGTATTTAGTAGTAGTAGTATTAGTAGTAGTATTTAGTAGTAGTATTAGTAGTAGTATTTTGTAGTAGTATTTTGTAGTAGTATTTTGTAGTAGTATTTAGTAGTAGAAGTTGTTGAAACTTCGGCGTTCAGCTTTCTCTGGGAGCGGAGCACAGTCTGGTGACGCATCAGCTGATCAGCTGACCGTGTGGTCATGTGACGGCTTGCGACATCTTGAGCAGTGCGCGTGAAGGAGTGAAAACGCGGTGTCTGACGCAGGCTCTGCACATTCTGCCCATTCACCATGGCCTGGACCAAGTACCAACTCTTCCTGGCTGGTTTAATGCTCACCACGGGCTCCATCAACACTCTGTCTGCAAAGTAAGTTGCTTTATCACTTCGACCTGAGTCGCATTCGACTGTTCGGTGCTTATCACTGTAACTGGTGTAGTCGTGTATCTCAGGGAGAGAGGGAGAGAGAGGGGGAGAGGGAGCACTTATTCCAGTGAAGGGATTTCCTTTAGTCTCACTGATGAGCACAAACACAAACACGGACTCCTGATCGGAGAACATGGCGCAGTGTTCCGGGGGGTTGATGCAACTCGATAAAAACGTAAACGATTTGGTGGATGTTTTTTAAAAAACGGAAACCTGTACTAAACTGTACTACTCAGCGGGGAAATAATGTACGACCCAGTAAAACCCATCAAGCTGGGTTAGAAAAACCCGTCATCACACTTTCGGACACCCCTACACCGGGCCGTACCATTTCTTAACCGTTGACCTGCTTATTCCATGTGCATTTACTGCAGAGGCAAGAGCACCATTCAAGGTCTACGGGGAAAACATCTGAGCTGATTATCTGTCTAGTTTAATTTAGTTTTTGATTGATGATAAATATATTGTTATAAACACGATAATGAGTCTTTATTAATCACGTGTACATTACAGCGGAATTCTTTTCTTCGCATGATACAGCGCCCCCTAGAGCAGAGAGGGTTAAGGGCCTTGCTCAAGGGCCCAACAGTGGCAGCTTGGCAGCACTGGGGCTTGAACCCCCGACCTTCTGATCTGTAACCCAAAGCCTTAACCGCCAAGCCGCTGCTGCCCTAATATTATCACTATAACACTATCCTAACTCATTCTTTGTTATAATATAAGATTCAGCCTGGACTGGATACATATGTTCTGTATGGAAGTGAAAATGATTTACGCTGTGTACGATGTAAGGAGTCGTTTCGGATCGTCCTCTCTTACGTCCTTGCTTACCGCTCGTCCAGCAGTCCTACGGGCATGTGGACGGTGCTGATTGTGCAGTCTGACCTCCTCGAAACACATGACCTAATATCGCTGATGCAGTTGGATTTGCGTTTTTATGACGCGGCCTTTGCATCGTCGGTGGATTTCTTTCATGCATATTTGAGTAAACAGCACAAGAAAGTCTCATCACAGGAAAAAAAAACACACGAACTAGCTCAGCAGACCTTCTAGATGAAGTTTCAGTGATCTCTTCAGTGCCTAAAGACCTGTTTGATATATTTGGTTGAGCGGTGCAGATGCGGTGTATATACAGTCAATGGGGGGTAAAAAAAAAAAAGAAGCCCTAAATTCCTTTTTTTTTCAGCAAGCGTGAGGGATCATGTGTGTAACACGAGCTAAAACTATCAAGCTTCTTTTCAGCAGTCGGTAATAATACGAATATCAAAAGTCAAAGTGAAAGCACTCTTTCTAAAGTGGGTGAAATACGAGAGGACAGTAGTTCCGTGTAAGTATCTCATGTACAAAGCCCTGTTCAGTTTTTTTTTTTTTCTCCCACCAGTCTGCTCTCTATATAAGGTAATGTTTTCTTTGCATCCTTAACGACTTCGATACAACCGGTATTGAAAGCACATGCCGGCCACGCTCCGTTGAATTTCCTGTCTTTCAAAGGCAGATAAGATTCCTGTCATGAGATGAGAGATCACGAGCGCTTGACCTTTTTAATCCGAGACTAACCGCTATTCAGAGAAAGACGCTCGTCAGCAGGATCAGGATGCAGTCGGGTGATCATTCATTCGTGTGGCTCGACTAAATATCTCTCGAACCAGTAATGATCAATGTGTCCTTCTGGACCAGTGGAGTGGACACGTCACGGACCGCCGTGGACATCGTTACTGCATGGCTGGCTGTTTTCTTATCTTAAATGTTTTTTTTTTTTTCTTCTCCTCACTCATAACGACAGCGGACTTCGGACACACATGGTGCTTATGGATTTCCAATAAACAAATCCCATTCGACTGAATGGTGTAATAAAGTGGGAAACAAAGATCTAGTGTTGAATAAATAGTAGTTGTTTTTTTTTTTTTTCCCCCCATGATTAAATCACTGCGTTTGATTTCCGATCACGATAGCAAAACAGCCTCTTTACTGCATTTAAACATTGGTGTGAGTAAATATACGACTGAAATGCCTGTATGAACTATATTGACAGATGGGCTGACATGTTTTCTGCTCCTGGTTGTGCTGGTGCCCCTGATCATGGCTTCTCGCATCCCTTCTTGCAGGTAATGTTCCTCTTTTTTTTTAACCTCATGTTCTTCTTATTAGACTCAGCAGCCGGGCTTCTGCCGGTGCTAACGATCGGGTCTCTATTTAATCACAATTCCAGGCTTTTGACGTAGCCGTGTCAGGGATTCATTTCGGAATGATGTATTTAGTGGGATGCTGTAGAAGGGAATAAAATTAACGACAGGGTGGCGTGATGCATCCAAGATGAGTGTGTGCACACCCTGAAGTATTTATTTTCTCTTCAATACCACAGCAATTTGCCAACTTTTATTTAGGAATGACACGTCGTACTTTTTTAAATTTTATTTATTTTTTATCCATTAATAGTTATATTTAACGTTGTGATCTGCCCATGAAACAAGTTCTGTTTATTGCAGCTATAAACAAGGTTTCTGTCATAATTATTTTCTCTCTTAAGACGGAAACGCATGACTTTTTTTTTATTATGTTTCCGAGAAACCGTAAAGAATAAACTCGTTTGTCCTGAAGATCTCCTTCCATAAATGTTAAATAAACGTCTCCTCATAAAAAAAACAAATAAATTTAAAACCTATCTTCTCTTGGTCAGTCGTAGAAGTCCCTGCTTTATTTGTTTCTATAGAAACGATAACGTAGTAGTAAGTGCGCGCTAGTGTCGTAGCTTTCAGTCGGCGAGATTTTAAATCCCTTCAAAAGCGGACGCGTTTTTCCCAGTAAGAGAGGTGGAGAGTGCCAACGGCGTCATGATGAATATAGGAGCTGCGTTTACTCTGAACGTCAGGGAAAAGAGGAAGGCCGTCTTATCGTTTTTGGGATTCAAACTCGTGACGTGACGACGACTGGGCGAAGATCCTTGTGTCATCAGTTTCCCGCTCAGCTTGCTAGTACAAAGTGGCTCAGCCCGACGGTTGCTGACTCATGCTTTTCTCTACATGGCTTCTGCTTTGTCGTGTCAACTGTTTGCACTCCTCCTCTTTCTATCCTCACGTTCCCTCCAGGCCGTGTTCATGTTTTTGGGCGAGCTGAGCTGCCTCGCCGCTTTCTACATCCTCATCTGCCACGACCGGCGCAGACCAACGCCCACAGTAGAGCCGGGTCAGAGCTTCAACCCCTTCCTGTTCCTGCCGCCCGCTATCTGTGACATGGCAGGAACGTCCATCATGTATGTCGGTAAGCAGGAGCCGATTTTACCTCTGTGAGTGTGTGTGTGTGTGTTCTCCTATATCCTGTCCTAATCCTTTCATTAACCGGTTCTGAGTTTTATTGAACACATCTCATGAATAAATAAGGCAGCGATACACTGCTTTGGATATGAATGAACTATTTACTTTACTGATATCCGTTTTTAGTTGGCCTGAAAACTGAACTGTAGTTTTACACACTGACGTCGGAAGTTTACGTCTCCCAACCTACATCTGATCTTTGCTCTCCCTATATTTCTGAGAGTCAATACAGAGAGCTCGAAAGCTCCATGAGCGATGGATATTTTGACACGACAGCCTTGTTTGTCTATCAGGCCACTGCCGTTTCTTTACGAAGTATCAAGCTTTGAAAAACCGAGCATTTCTGCGTAATAATTTGAGTCTTTATCCATTTCATGCTCATACTCATGGGTTCCTGGTTACACAGTTAGCACTTTTGACTCTATAGTCAAAAACTCTATAGACTCTCCGAAGTTTTTTCCTTGCCTCCACCACTGCCTCTGGTTTGCTCACTAACCAATTAACCACCCCCCCACCCCCCTTTTTCTTCTGTCTCTCTCTCCTTCTCTCTAGCACTGAACATGACCAGTGCCTCCAGTTTCCAGATGTTACGGGGAGCGGTGATCATCTTCACCGGCCTGCTCTCGGTGGCTTTCCTGGGTCGCCGGTTGGCGGCCAGTCAGTGGATCGGGATTTTTATCACCATCTGTGGCCTGGTGGTGGTCGGGCTCGCCGATTTCGTGAGCAGCAACCGAGAGGACGGACACAAGCTCAGTGACGTCATTACAGGTACATGCAACTCGCCGTAAACCTTCTGGAAGGTTTTCTTTTACTATTCAATTCTTGCAGGGGAATTATTTTAATCGCAGTACAATATTTAACAGCACATCAGGGTAAAATATGCAAATGACGGCCATGTGACACTCGATTTTCCAGTGGAGTTAGAAGCGCTTTCATTTGCATACTCGTCAAATCTTGTTACAGATGTAACCTGGTTGTTTTTTTTTTTTTCCTCATTCTTTTGGCTTTAAGATAAAACCTATACATCACTACATATTATTTCAGATATTAAAGTCAAACTCGTTGTCAGAATTCTGATATCTCTTTCTTGCTTGCTCGTAGGATTTTTTATATATATATATATATATATATATATATATATAATCATCTTTTGTTCTTTGACCTGCAGGTGACCTTTTGATCATCATGGCTCAGATCATCGTATCTGTACAGATGGTCCTGGAGGAGAAGTTCATTTATAAGCACAACGTTCATCCTCTGAAGGCAGTCGGGACCGAAGGTGACGTTTTAATGCTTAAAAATGCGTGAAGGGATGAACCAGATACGTCAAGTTATCCACGAGTAAAGTTAACGTTTGAACGTTTCCTGCTCGTTCATTGATTTGTAATTAATCTTGACGTAATGGAACGGGTTCCGACGTTTATGTCCGAGTTCATCTGCTTATGAACATTTAGTAACGTGCTGTATTATTCATTTAAATAATTCATAAATAAGTACGATCGGAATAATCACCAGGTAACGCAGGTGTGTATAGTTCCAGCAGTTATATATGTTTATACCACAGCTGTTATATTCTCGACTCTGATTGGTCGGAAGGCGTTGATTAATTTTCTGTAATGCGCTAGGTATAATATGTTTAATATTGTATAATAACCCTCGACATAATCTCAGACTAAGCATTTAGAGAAGGAGTCTCCGTTATTTAATGTAGTCAGTAAAGATGGTTAAAGGAACCGTGACGTAAAGCATCATTTTCCTAATTGTGTGTGTGGGGGGGGGGCGATTTAATATTTTCTAAATATTTATTTGAATAACATCAAAAAAAACGTCCGTCCTGTTGTCCCCTCGCCGTCTTAGGCTTTTTTGGTTTCGTCATCCTGACCATCCTCCTCATCCCGATGTTCTACATCCCTGCTGGGAGCTTCGGCAGCAACCCGCGGCAGGTCCTGGAGGACGCGCTGGACGCTTTCTGCCAGATCGGCCACAAGCCACTCATCATACTGGCACTGGTGGGCAACACGGTGAGCATCGCGTTCTTCAACTTCGCCGGCATCAGCGTGACCAAAGAGATCAGCGCCACCACGCGCATGGTGCTGGACAGCCTGCGCACGCTGGTCATCTGGGTGGTGAGTCTGGCGCTGGGCTGGGAGTCGTTCCACGGCCTGCAAATCCTCGGCTTCCTCATCCTACTGCTGGGCACGGCGCTCTACAACGGACTCCACAAACCCCTGATGGCCAGGCTGCCCTGCTGGTCTGCGGAACGGGAGACGGAAACGGACGACGCAGACGAGAGAGAGAGACTGCTCGGCGCAGGCAGAGCTGCACAGGAGAGCTAACGATGAACGCACAACAAAACGTGTTCCAGACTCTGTGTCAGCTCTCTCTGCTCTGTGCTGGTCGAGCACTGAACTGACTCGATACGTGTAGAAGTCCAGGGAACATGTTTTGCGCTTTTAACTATATATTTTTTTCCCCTTACAAATCACTCGACCAGTACTACTGACACTAGAAGAGGAAGCTGAGGGCTGATGTCTTGTGACCTGCACAGTCACATTTCTCATATGCCATAACGGTTTAAAAAGGGATGCTGAAAATGTCAAATCATATTTTTTGAATAACATTTGACATTTTTTTTATAAATGTATTTTAGTATCCTAGAGCAGAGGTTCCCAGTGCAAGGCCCTCCAAATGGCATTAACATTTGACCGAGGCCCCCCTTTTGCAAGAGGTCTTTAAAACGCATTAAAAATACAGACTTCTGAATATTTCCCCCTTTTTTATTAATAATTACATCTTACATCATTACATTACAATTAGGAATTGATTGTATGTCTCTCTGTGTGTGTGTGTGTGTGTGTGTGTGTGTGTGTGTGTGAGACTGAGAAAAAGAAGTCATACTAGTGGGAGGGATTTGCTTGGCGGCTCCGACCAAATTGTTGGCGCCCCCTGGCGGCCCCCACTTTGAAAACCACTGTCTTGTTATTTTAATAAGAGTTTGCTTGTTTTTGGCCAATAATCTTTTTTTCTGTTGAAAATGTGGGCATTTTTATTTTCTCTGTAACTCTTTTAACTTCAGGTGTATTATAAGTGCATTTTATAACAGACGTATATCAGTGTATCAGTCAGTATAACAGTGTCGACCGTATTAGATATGAAAACAGAGGTGAAACGATGAGATTCGGTCATTATTGATATCACCCGAATATTAACGGCTTTAACGTGTTTGGTACGAATCCCTGTTTTAATTAAATCGCCTGTTCGTTTTTCTTCTGTGTAAGTATGCTTTATTTCTTCAAGGGAAAGGACTTCTCTGAAAGGGAAAAACTTATATAGGTCATTTAGTGATGTTTAGTCTTTTTATGAAGTGTGTGTGTGTGTGTGTTAATTTAATGTGATGGAGAATTTAGAAGATAAAGGTGTTTGAGGAAAGATTTAGAATATAAGTACGGTATATTCAACATTGTGTGATGACAGAATGCGAAAGTAGGTAGATTTTAATGTAGTGGGATTAGAATTAAGTTATTCACGAAGGTAAGTACACACCCCTGTTAAAAACCTAGGTATGTCATGTCAAGATAGAGCAAATAGAAAGATTTTATAAAAGAAAAAACTTATAATAGCCAGGTTACAGAAGTGTACACATCTATCATGATAAAAAATGTAATATTTTTTCGTGTTCAGTTGTCTAGCAGAGGCCTGCAGGTGGTCTCCAAAAATAGATATTTTGGAGCTATCCATGATGCCCTCAAGTTGGAGTAGAGCTCCAGCTGAAGAGAAGCAGCCACCTCCACCATCACTGTGGGTATGATGTTCTTTGGGTGATAAGACATCTTGTTTTTGTGCCAAACATCCATCCATCCATCAATCCATCAATCTTCTATACGAATCCTTCAGGATCGTGGGGAACCTGGAGCCTATCCCAGGGAGCATTGGGGCATAAGGTGGGGTACACCCTGGACGGGGTGCCAGTCCATCGCAGGGCACAATCATACACTACGGACACTTTAGAGACGCCAATCAGCCACCACGCATGTCTTTGGACTGGAGGAGGAAACCGGAGTACCCGGAGGAAACCCCCGCAGCACGGGGAGAATCAAACTCCACACACACACAGGGCAGCGGCGGGAATCAAACCCCCGCGAACGACAGCGTTTGGTCATTAGTGATTTCAACGAGCGTGAGCGACTGCTCCAAACGAGGGAAACAATACAAGGCAAAATAAGCAAGACGAGAAGAATTATCGGTTTTATGCTGGATGTAGCTGGTTTAAGTTGGTCTCCCAGCTTGGCAAAGCTGGTGTTCAGATGTTTTAGATCAGTGGTTTTCAAAGTGGGGGCCGCCAGGGGGCGACCTGGGCCTCAACAATTTGATGTGAAAAAGAAATAAATACATGATTTTTTAAAATATATAGCACGATACATGTGGACAATGACATGCGGGTGGCACTGACGGACATAAAGCCCAGGCTTTTCCCATTAAAATAATAGGACAGTGGTTTTCAAAGTGGGGCCGCCAGGGGGCGCCCAGGGCGTCAACAATTTGGCCAATTCGGCCTTTAGTTCACTTAAATAGAAATACAGTGGAATGGCAGTAGGGGTCGCCACACGGGATTCCTGGCCGCCATCTCGCTCAGTGCTTCATGGAGACATGGAGGTTTAATCTGCAGAATTTTATTCCCACTCATTCTACTCAAGCAGTCTCTTGACCATCCAATTAATATGTACATATAATAAATATTATTAACATAAATATAAATCAGTATTTATACATACTGTTATTAATGTGCATATTATGAAATTATCCATTACTGATATTTGTAATTAAAAAATATATATTTGCATGGCAATGTATAACATTTGAAAATCGAGTGAAAAAAAATGATTACAGAAATACTCCAAGGACCTCAGCAAACAGACTCACGTATGTAATACAAGCCATCAGGGACATTGCTGTCCGTTAGTTCTCTGAGATACATTTGCGCAGCTCTCACTATGGTAACGACTCCCTTAGATGACATAATGAGTCCTCCATTGGTCTTCAGGTGAATAAAGTAGTATGAGGAACTGTATCTTGGAGGTGGTCATGAGTGCCACCCTGCAGGAGGAGCATGAGACTTTCAGCAGCACCTTCCTAACCACCCAACCTCCAATGTATACAAGGATGTTGTCCAGGGTTGCCAGGACTTCCTGGTTTGGGAGAACAAAGTCCTGGTCCATACATATATTTTCTATCTCCTCATCTTGTCTGTTAAACAAGAAAGTAAAGTCATGTCTTATATTATAATATAATAATATATAAGTTAGCTAGTTAAGTTTTTAACAGCCATAGTAGTCAAATATTGAACCTTTTTTTAAGTAAAGTATATCCTAGGTAATAGTATGTGTAATTATTGAAACTAGTTCTGCAGTGTTTCATTACCTGATTAGAGTTGGAGGCACAGAAGTGCTGGATCCTGCCTGTACCAGGTCTGTATCACAAAAGGATCTGCAGTTCCCTGATGATCCCGCGGCTAGGGCCCCACTTCTTGTGATCAGACGTTTAAACATGGCTTTGAAATGTGCAGCAGTGGGATTGTTACACCAGCCTCCTAGAAATTAGGATTCAGGTTATAGGTTCATGTATAATATGTATGTTAAATATGTATCTGTATTTTTCTACATTTTTTAAAATTTAAAATCATTATGTATGATGTACATAATCAATTATCATCAATGAATTATAAAAACTTAAATTCAGGATATTTTCAAGTACTGTTAATAAATTAGTCTATATCACCTCTTATAACAGTGTCTCTTATAACAGTTTGTAAATGTTTATTGTTATCAATGACACATCATTACAGTTTTAATATCTTATGGCTATACTTGCGTTATTATACTGCAGATATCTTCCTTTGTGTGTGTGTGTGTATATATATATATATATATATATATATATATATATATATATATATATATATATGTAAAATGTATATATCCCATTCATCAATATAGTAACTTAAATCAAAGATCAAATGTTAAAATAACAAGTGAAATGATAAACCTAAGTTCCAAATTCAACATAAAACTTGGAATATATGAAATTATAACAATTTGCTTACCACAATGTCGAAAAATAATTCAAAGTGATCTTGGCTAAATTTGTACATAAGGATATATCTCAACTGCCACCCTGTACTCGCACTCTGTCCAGGGTGTACCCCGCCTTGTGCCCGATGCTCCCTGGGATAGGCTCCAGGTTCCCCGTGACCCTGAAGAAGGAGTAAGCGGTAGAAGATGGATGGATGGATATATCTCAAGGTTCCTGTCTGTAACAGATCTCATATCAGGCCCAGAACAACCTCAATTCCTGACATGAGACCTGAGACCTGACATGAGACGGATCAAAAATATAGTCTACACATCCGACATAAAGTGCACATGCAAACGTGTGCAAACACCTCAAGACAGTCGAGGAGCTACTAAAACAGGACAATGGGCACAGTAAGTGATAGTGTTGCGCCGACCAGTACACAGTTCTAGTGTGAAAGTCCATCCATCCATCCATCCATCCATCTTCTACCACTTACTCATTCTTCAGGGTCGCGGGGAACCTGGAGCCTATCCCAGGGAGCATGGGGCACAAGGTGGGGTACATCCTGGACAGAGTGCCAGTCCATCACAGGGCACAATCACATGTGTCAGATATAATAGGTAGTGCAAAAAATGCTGTGACGGCAAAAATAACATACTATGACATATTATTCAACATATTAGCTTATACCATATATGGGCATTGCGGTAGCAGCCAAGTAAAGAGCATAGTGATGACAAGAAATTAAATGTTTTTTTATAAGTACATTAGCAGCAAAAATACAGGTAGTCAGTACAGGAATGGTGATGATAATTATAATGTATTTATTTCTTTGTTCGTTAAATAAAATGGTGGCTGTGGTGTGTCTCAGCACAAGAACAACTCAATCCTGGCTGCAGTCCAATTTTCAGATACCTAAAACACATACCTGTCCTTTCACATGTACCTATAATGAATTAAAGCACATATTTTCCAAGAACTGCTTGTGAACATCTTTTTATTTCCCCCCCAAGATGCAAATAAATGTTTAATATAAAAAAATAAGGCACAAATCTCCTGAGTATTTTTCTTAATCACATTTCAGTACTTGTCTGTTAGAGTTGTAGAAGAGTAATGATTAATAATCACACTATTATTTGGTGTTACCTCTTTTGAGTCTGGTTCCTCTCCAGGTTTCTCATGTTGTCTCAGGGAGTTTTTCTTTGCCATTGACAGATCTGGATTTATTTCAAACTGCTTCGTGATAGTGTTTATTGTTAAAAAGCACTACACACAACAACAACAACAACAATAATAATAATAATAATAATAATAATAATAATAATAAATATACCCTGTGTGTACATGTGTGTATGTACACACACTAATCAATTACAATACATACGTATGTGTGTGTGTGTGTGTGTGTGTGTGTGTGTGTGTGTATGTTTAGCCATTTGGGATTGATTTGATATTTCCTTTGCTTTTCTTGCAGAAACTTGGACCCTTTAACCGAGACCGTATCCTTTTCACTCCTAAATCTTCACTGCTGAGTGATATGACGTGTACACGTTGTGAGCGTCTGTCTAGTCTCCTTCCTTAACCGTGTGCTTTACAGTATGGCATTCCCTTTCACTCGGCAGTATCTGTGTGTTGAGCTGATGGGCTACGGTGAGATACTTCCTTACACGTTTTAAAGATGAACAAGAGGAAACGGCTTAAGAGTTAACAGTTAAACCGCACTGTTGTGGTTGGATACGATTATCCAGTCAATGACTGTTAAGTCGTGTTGCTGGATGTTCACAGTTAAACATAGCTATTAACGGGTGAAACTGCAATGTCTTGGACATTAATAAATAACAACTTGTACATTTTAACATCTTACAATACTGAAGATTCAAAACAGAATTTTAACAGCAAGTCAGGTGCTTCCAGTCAGTTTCTAATTGGTATAGAAATACAGATGTTGCCTAAAATACTTCAGAAAAGTGTATTCTGTCATAATTTATGATGTTACATGTTCCCCAGCCCTAATATAAGTCCAACCTCTGTATCAGTGTAGTAGGATGAGCACATGACCTGTTCGATCCGAATACTGTATTCCTATTCAAATTCAGTCTGAACTCATAGGAAGTGACTATTTAATTGACCTACACAAATACACATCTTTTAATTCAAGCTCGTTTCAATCACCTTTATTCTAAAAAAAACCAACACATTTTGTAATGTCATTAGTAGGTGACTGAAAGTTTGTGAACCCTTGAGAATTTTACTATATATCTATATAAATATAAACTAAAACATCATCAGATTTTCACACAAGTCCTAAAAGTAGACAAAGAGAACCCAGTTAAACAAACAAGACAAAAGGTATTTAACTTAGTCATGTTTATTGAGGAAAATTAGCCTATATTACATATGTATGAGTGGCAAAAGAATGTTAACCTCTGGGATTAGCAGGTAATTTGAAGGTGAAATTAGAGTCAGGAGTTTTCAGTCAATGGGATGATGATCAGTTGTGAGTGAGTGCTCTGTTTTATTTAAAGACCATTGTTACCCTCCCCAGGAGTGATTGATCATTAGAGATCACTCCAAGAGCAAGATGTGTAATAGTCCACGAGGTCACAAAGGAACCCAGGGTAACTTCTAAGCAACTAAAGGCCTCTCTCAGATAACGTTAATGTTCAGGAGTCCACCTTCAGGACACTGAACAACAATGGTGTGCATGGCAGGGTTACAAGGAGAAAGGTCACTGCTCTCCAAAAAGAACACTGCTGCGCTTCTGCAGTTTGCTAAAGATCATGTGGACGAGCCAGTCATGGCTGTGGAAGTATCGTGCTTTGGTCCTGTTTTGCTGCATCTGGGCCTGTCATCGTTGTCATCATTGATGGTACAATGAATTCTAAAGGAAATGTCAGGACATCTATCCATGAGCTGAATCTCAAGAGAAAACACTGCACACCTTCAGTACTTTAAAGGCATACTTGAAAGAAAGAACCTTTTGCACAATGTTTGATCTGCAGCTGTTTAAGGAAAGGTTGAAAGGTTGTGACGGTTAACAAACGCTTTGCTGTGCCTTTCCTTCACCAGGTGAAGAATAAAGCTGAGGTGCAGATCACGACCGAGCAGCTGCTCCGAGAAACCAAGGAAGAAGAAGAACGTGAAGTACTCCACCCTCCACCCAAACAGAAGATCACTGATGAAGAGGAGATAAACGACGACAAATGAAGAAAACGCAAGGTAAGATGTCCAAACTGGGGTTTTTACAGGGGCGTCTGGTTCGCTTTGTCGTCCTCGTGTTCGTCAATTATCTGCTCTACAGTGATTTGAAGACCAGATCACAAAGAACTGGACTGTCATAAGCAACTGCATCAAGTATGCAGAATGGGAGGAGAGTATGAAGGAAGTGCAGAGGTACGACACTCTGGATATCTATTCATAATGAAAACGCAAGGTGAACGCAGTTGTTGCCTCCTAAAATCCAACCCAAGTCCATGTCGTAGGAGTCTTTAACAGCACAACATCCTGCTAACCGTGCTGGCTAATGAGGCTCTGGCAGAAGATTCATTTGAATTGGCAGGTTTAAAAGATTGATCTTGTTTTTTTCTTCTTCCAGGGAATGAAAACATCCCCAGCATCCTGGCATCGTGCTGAAATACTATAAGATTTTACTCATCGCTTAGCAACTCATGCTGTGTGGGTACGGAAAAGGACGAGAGCGCCGAACCCACACAACCAAAAGACAAGCAGGAAGAGAATAAACAGTGTTTCTCACCAAACTTGTGTGAGGTTAAAAATATAATATTGTGGTAAGATTAATTTGAGTAAACAAAAAGCTATTACAATTGTAAAAAAACAAAAAATAAATGAAATTACACAAATTTCTCAAAATAAACAGAAAAAGCAAGCAGAAATCTGTTTTTGCCTAACAAAATTATATTTCAATTGCCCAGTGTTTACTAGTTATCACATGAGATGAATTAATATTAGAAGGAGGTAAAAAATACAGTACAACTTCCTGAAATGTATCATCTCTCATGAAAATAAAAAAAGGTAAACTCCATCAAAATAGTTGGAAATATCAATACATGGACTTCCATAATCTGAATATATTCCAACATCCCTTCTTACTTTCCTCACAGACACTTACCTCACAGATCTTTAAGAACTGAGATGGATTCTCCCGCATGGACAGTGGCATCCCCAGCAGTACTGCAACCCTCTTCCTGTGATTTGATGCCTCAAAAGTACAAATGTTTTATATTCAAATTATGCAGGACAAGAGAAATAGCAAGAAAGGAAATGCCCACAGTATTTACAAAACAAGTACACTTGAAATAAATCTACTCACATTTTTATCCAGGCTCTCCAGTATGGCACTCCTTTCTGCGATGTCTGCATAGCGCTTTGAGGCAGCTTTGAGGCGTGTTTGTCAAGACCCTCATAAAAGAACTTGCTCAGGTCCATCAACACAAGTCTGGTTAATTCTGCACTGATCTTCAGTCATTTGAGTTTTCACAGTGCAGGTCAAAGGTCATAAGGTTCCATTCCAAAATACTACAGCACTGCTGTACAATGTAGCCAAGTCCATAAAGTTACACTTTACAAAAAATGCGAGTTGAATATTTTTTTCCATATTGAATATGACAAAAAAGACAGTAATATCAGTGCCTGAAGTAATTCTATGAAGAAAAGCAAGATCAGGACCAAAGTAATCTCTAGATAAATTTCATGGCCAGCGGTTCATATACATATTGATATTGTAAGCAGAGCTAATGAGGGAAAATTGCAGTGGAAGCAGGAGCATCAGAAAATGACACACAAGTGTCACAAGTTTACACACACACACACACACACACACACACACACATATATATGTATATATATATATATATATATATATATATATATATATATATATATATATATATATATATATATACACACACACAGTTCCTTGCAAAAGTATTCGGCCCCCTTGAACTTTTCAACCTTTTGCCACATTTCAGGCTTCAAGCATATAGATATAAAATTAAATTTTTTTTGTGAAGAATCACCAACAAGTGGGACACAATTGTGAAGTGGAATGAAATCTATTGGATAATAGAAACTCAAACTTTTTTAGCAAATAAAAAACTGAAAAGTGGTGCATGCAAAATTATTCGGCTCCTTTACTTTCAGTGCAGCAAACTCACTCCAGAAGTTCAGCGAGGATCTCTGAATGATCCAATGTTGTCCTAAATGACTGATGGTGATAAATAGAATCCACCTGTGTGTAATCAAGTCTCTGTATAAATGCACCTGCTCTGTGATAGTCTCAGGGTTCTGTTGAAAGCGCAGAGAGCATCATGAAGACCAAGGAACACACCAGGCAGGTCCGTAATACTGTTGTGGAGAAGTTTAAAGCCGGATTTGGATACAAAAAGATTTCCCAAGCTTTAAACATCCCAAGGAGCACCGTGCAAGCGATCATTTTGAAATGGAAGGAGTATCAGACCACTGCAAATCTACTAAGACCTGGCCGTCCCTCTAAACTTTCAGCTCAGACAAGGAGAAGACTGATCAGAGATGCAGCCAAGAGGCCCATGATCACTCTGGATGAACTGCAGAGAACTACAGCTGAGGTGGGAGAGTCTGTCCATAGGACAACAATCAGTCGTACACTGCACAAATCTGGCCTTTATGGAAGAGTGGCAAGAAGAAAGCCATTTCTCAACATTTGTTGTGACATTTGGTGTGTCTCCCAGGTGGCTTGTGGCAAACTTTAGACGAGACTTTTTATGGATATCTTTGAGAAATGGCTTTCTTCTTGCCACTCTTCCATAAGAAAGTTCGAATCATTTTACTGACTCGAATCTTTGAATCTCGTTCAGCAAAATGAACAAATCTTTTTTTAGCCATTTCGTTCATTTCAGCAGAATAAAATTAAAATGTTGCATGTTAAATTCTTACACATCTAGTACTTACGCAAATGTTGATCAAATTTGGAATAAAAAATAAACTATAGGCTAATGCAGCCAAGGCCGAATTATGAGAAACAGAAATGATTAACTGCTTAGCATTAGGCCATGCAGTCTGTTAGTTCACCTCACCTCCCGATCTGAGTCGTTCTTCTTTAGTCACGTCACATTCGATTAGTTCACGTCTCAAGTCTTCAGGTCCGAGGCATTCGTTCACCACACACTTCCCGCTCGGTATTCTTGCATTCACATTAAAAAAATTAATTAAATAAAATTGATAAATAAACACTGAATGCGGTGCACACAAATATTTGCATATTGTGATATGTAACAATATCTCGGAGGATCGTTTATATCATCGCATGTGAATTTCTTCCTCAGGCTAACCTCCCCCTGATTTTTGTAACTCATGGAGATAAATTGTTAATATATAAAACTTGTATTAAGTGAATAGAAGAAATAATACTTAGCTAGTTTTGTTTGTTATTTTTATAGATATTTAAGCTTTAGTTCACTGGCTAGCAACAATATAATATGATTAGCCAAACTATGTGTGGATAAGCGCGGTTTAATTTGATGTAGAAAAGACACACTTGTAAAAAAAGCTAATCTGCTTTGGCTATGCTGAACAACCCACCTCCTAAATTATAATTGGGCAGTCTAACTTGATTGACACCCACTTGGACCAATTGTAGATACTTCTAGCTTTCAAACAAGCCCAAACGCGACATGATTGACCACTCAGAGACTGAGAAAATAAAAAGCGTAATTGGCACAACCAAACCTTTTATGCGTGCATCCATTGTTCTTGAGTTGTGTGTCAGCGGGTACAGGCCAATCTGCAAAGTGCTACAGGGCCATGCAGAGAAACTACCAGTAAATGGCTTCTCTGCTCTAGTGGTCTTCCCATTTTTATAAGCTCTGTGCCATCTAGAGAGGTTTTATGTCATTTAGAGAAGTTTGGTGCCATTTGGAGACGTTTGGTGCCATTTTGGAGAGGTTTTACATAATTTTAGTGGTTAGAGAACTTCCTCATTTCATGTACAAGTACTTGGGGTATCTTTGATACCAGGAATGGGGTTGATATCAACATTTGCTGTGAAGATATAACATTTGTATTAAAAGTAATTTTTTTTATAGATAATTAAAAAAACAAATTCTGAATATATTGCCCCAGGTAGGCTAGGTAAAAGTAGAAATGCTTGAAATAATTGCTAATTATTAAAGTCTTAAGTGTCTACTTTCATATGAGGCATTAACCACCACTGTGGTGTGTGAGGTCACAAAACAAATCACTGCAGAACACAGGTACCTCCAAAACAGACAAAAATGCCATTTTTGGCAACCGGCAAAAGGGGTTTTAAGGGCATGGCTAACAAAAGGTGTGCCGTGATCACTGGAGATCATCATCATCACTACTGCGTCTGAGTCCTGTTTGGACGTAGGGACGTAGCTTTCTCTACCTTCAAACTTCAATCCACGTTATGAGTTGTTTAAACAGTTTTTTAGAGTAATTAGAGAAACCAATGCAATACACGCAGCTATCATTCCCCCTTTTGACACATGGTCCCTGTAACTTTCAAAGTTTGAATCAATTTAACATGCTACATGTAATACATCTCTCTCGATGTAATACACACATTTCTTATATCATTGACTATGTTTACATGGACAGCAGAAATCTAATTATTGACCTTATTCTGAGTAAGACAATAGTGTGATTAAGAATACTCCTTTCATGTTCAGGTTTTACATGTTATAGAACATAGATCGATTAACAGTACACGTCATTACGTGACCGTGCCACGCCGTCTGATGTCCCTCTAGAAATTCACGTATCGACATAAAGTTGGTCTTCGTTATGGTACCGTATACAGTTTTGGGTGTTTTATTTAAATTTTTTTTAAAAATGCTTCAAGTGCGGTTAATTATTTGTCATGCTGTACGTGCAGATTTACATGCTAGTTTCTTAATTAGAGTATTGTTTTAATCGGGTTAATATCGGCTTATTGTTGACCATGTAAACCCACTGATTGACTCCCTTCCATAGAGACAGCAATACACGATGACATCATCGACCTAGGACATAAAATTCTAAATTCTAAATTCTTGATGATGCGTACAGTGGGGAAGTCATTAGTGTCCAGAAAACTTGAGAAGACGCACACATTCTAACCAAGAGACCAAACTGTTGTAGAAATCATCAAGCAAACACTCGGAGACCTCTGAAGTTCCTCTGAAGGTAAAAAAGGTTTAGTACAGAAAGATGGTTAATACAGGATAGAATAAAGCAGGATAGATTAATGAGAGCACTCTGAAGCGTTTGTGCTGAACCACTACTATAGATATGAAACGCAGAGCACGACACACTTTTGTGTACCGATAAGGAGCAGTATTTTTTATGATACTCAGCTCTATAGTACATGTGTATTACTGGAAACACATGAAAAACGTTTTTTTCTGAGTTTTTTCAGAATTAACACACTGAGGCACACAGCAATAAAGTGAAGAGCTGATTTAATTTAAGAAAAACTTCTCTGTTAAACGGTTAAAACGCTCAGAAAGCGGCGCTGAACTGCAGCAGTAATGCGCGTGTGGACTTGTAGCCTCTGAGGTAAAACAGACAGTGCCATTTTGTTTAACTGTCCGCCATTTTGTTTAACTGCCCGCCATTTTGTTTCACTGTCCGCCGTTTTGTTTAACTATCCAACTAAACTTCAGCTAGCAGCAAGCTAGTGTTAATATATTCACTGAGAACTTTAAAAAACATTTATAAAACAGGCAAAATGGTGTGATTTAAAGAGGAAATGTCCATTTTAAGTAGCTCATGTTAGCTAAAATTAATGCTGTGCTAAACTAATCAGTCCAGTAGCATGTGAGCTAGAAAGCTAATATTTTTGTGGTGTGTAAAAATAAAAACAAAAAGGTCCACAGGAAGAAGTAAACCTCGAGCCTTGAACTTCTACATGTTAGATTTTACTCAAAAGAAGTATCTACTCTCTATATCACAGCTTCAATCATTTTCTGTAGATTTAATCTTAGGGCTAAGCGCTAGTTATCTGTCTCCTCTTTAAACTGTACAGCTGAAGCGCTGTTTAAGGATTGAATTGAATGAAACGACATAACAGATTGATAACTCTGTGTAAAGATAAGGAGATAAAGCATGAGCTGCCTTGAGTTTGTGTCCATCTGTGAGCTGCTGCTCCTCCACTCAGATGGAGCTGAGAGAGAGAATGAAGTCCAGCAGGAGAAGATGTTCTGTAGTTCTCCCTGTGGGGAACGGTATCTCTCTCTCAGCTCCTCACTGATCACTTCACATATTTATCTTTTATTTATCCACATTGGCTTTACCATAGTGTAGTGTTACAACCTGGAACTGACTAAAATAATACGAAATACAAGAAAAACACAATTTGTTACGAAACAACAACAAAAACATTACAGTTGTAATTTCATAAGTATTCATCCCCGTGGCTGTGAAAGCCCGAAGTTCGTTGGAGAGAGACAAGGCCACAGCTTCACATTTTTGGTTTGCCAATGAAGAGTTATATATTAGCACATTTTGTCATAATTTATGGCCTAAAGTTTTTTTTTCCTGCTAGAGGAATAACAGAGACCCAGCAGGCGGTATGTTTGCCACTGCTGACCTAAACGTTCACGTTTCTCCTACAAAATATGCCGAATAGCGTCGTCACTATTTTCCGATACACATTAATACGCACCAGGACTTTACTTTGGGATTGAACGACGTCACAGGCACGGGTTACTCTGATTGGATAAATCCACACGAGCTCATTGGATATTCATGATTTTCACGTAATGGTTCCTGACCAGTTGTAACGGCACTGAGAAGCGTTAAGGGATCAGAGAACTATCAAAAGGAATCACATAGCAGGTGTATGTGCTCATATGTAAGAAATATTTCACACGTGATCGTGTAGCTCTTAGAAATGACTTTGGGTCTGTTTTTGTTTGATTATTCAGGCTACGGCCAGGTTGCTTGACAACTCTAACGGTCAATTTTGATAACATTAATGCTATAGCTTGTTAATGTATGTGATTTTCAGCTGTTACTAAAGATGAATGTGTTATGTGTTAGCTAGTCACGTACTATCTAGTTAGTGCTAGAGAGTAATTCATTACATTCAATTCGTTACATTCATTCTCCTTTTTTTTCACCCATCTGGCTACAGATCTTTTTAGCTGATATGGAGAACGTTGACGCATCTTTGGTCACCTTCATCAACCCCATACTTACCTTGGCAAGTTGTGGCGTTTGGTGAATGATCCTGAGATTCGCTCAGTCTGGTGGGACGACAGCGGGGAAGGGATACTTGTTCACCAGCAAGCCTTCGAAGCTGAAGTACTTTTGTCCCAACCCCGGCACTTGTCTGAATACTTCAGAACAACTGACTTCATAAGTTTCGTTCGCCAGCTGAACCTGTACGGCTTCAAAAAAGAACGTATAGACAACATCTCGGACAAGCAATCGACAAACAACTCTTCGATTAAGGCCCAACTTCACCACTTTCAAAATCCGTATTTCAAACGGAATGAGCCTGAGCTTCTGCTCAAAATGAAGAGACTCACGCCACTCAACAAGGCCAAGCTCGCCGGGTTAAAGGTGACCAGCAGGAAGCCCAAACGTTTCCATAACGTCATGCAGAATACGCCACAGGAAACCTCGGGCTTAATGAAAACAGGTTGGTAGTGTTTCAACAAGCAGATAAAAAGAATAGACAGAATATATTCATTCATTCATTTCAGTAACAACTTTAACCTAGTCCGGTTCATGACAGATCCAGGGCCTATCCCGAGAAAACTGGACACCCTGAAAGGGCCTAAAAAAAGATTATGCATATATAGGAATGTGTAGAAAAATTGACAAAAGACAAATATAATGAGAAAGGGGACGTCATTTTGCTAGTACAGTGCTAGATAGTACAGCTAGATAACTTTGTATAACTTTGTTCCCTCGGTCATCATCTGTAGTTTTAGTTTATTAATACTTGACTTGTCTCTATCTGTTCAGGTTCTACCTTGCTTGAACATCAGGGAACCCCTTACCCCCATCCCTGTAATGTCCCTCAGCAGGAGCAGAGGAGCAACATACCTCATCACGGGTTTTACACACCAGGTAATGATGATTTAATACATTTTGTCCCCTTTATAATAGTTGTGAACTCAGCATTAATTAGTTTAAGCGTTGGATTTGCACGCTACTTTAGTAAATACAGTAGTATAGTGCATTATTCTGACGTGTAGTTTAACTGTATGTAATTTAGGATGGAGCCTGAATAATCTAAGACAGTGATGTGTTGTTTATGTCTTACCAAGAAATGAATCGTTTATTAACCTTCAATGTTTCCCACCCCCAGTGTATCAGCACTGTAGTCCAGACTTCTTGGATTCAACACTGCCAAGCTTTCAACAACCAGCTGCGTCCTACTCTCCTTGTGACTATTACCCTGTAAGAACTGAGAAACCTTTTTAAGTTTATGTACTGTTCTGATCACTAAAAATGGCTAGTGTCGTTATTTTAGCCAGTGTAGGCATGTTAAGGTTTGATGGTACATGGTACAGTATGAAGGGAATGCTGGGAGGACAAACAGTTAAAAGTAAAACCTTGATGTGTAAATAATATTAATATGAATTTTCCCACTCATTCCTCAGGACTACTCAGTCAGATACACTGATCTGATCGATCAGGATCCATTCTGGAATGCAGCTGATGTTCCAGAGTCCAGGACGAGTGACCTGGAGAAAGAGAAAGAGGAACTGGACGCTATATTAGATCTGGCGTTGGACATGCAGGTCAGATAAGATGATTTCCCATCAAGAACAGCTCCGAGTTGTGTATCTGTGCTTACAGTGTAGTCAGTGCTGCCGTAGTGCCATAAGGTCCAATAATTTTAATCCAGGACCAAGAACTGTTTACACGGTTCAAGAACATACAGTGCCCTCCAATAATATTGGCACCCTTGGTAAATATGAGTAAAGGATGCTGTGAAAATTTGTCTTTATTGTTTAGCCTTTTGATCTTTTGTTCAGCCTTCTTTACTTATATTTACCAAGGGTGCCAATATTAGTTGAGGGCACTGTGTGTGGTTTAAATTCCGTATGTACGGAAAAACACTGACACCATAGTGTAACCACAAAATGTTTGCAGTGTAAATCAGTGTGTAGCCACCATTGTTAATCCGTATTATTCATTATATTCATTCCTTATTTCTGTTCTTGAACCTGTTTAAAATAATCAGCACATGACTAACCAAAATTCTTTTTTTTGTTATGAATTTGCAATCAGAAACTTATAGACTTGTTTGTAAGGTAATGGATTTGAGGTTATGGGTGCGTCTCAATCAGCTCCATAGTTCAGGACACTGATCAGGGAGTGAACCATTTGAAGGTCTGTCTCAATTGCGAAATCCCACAATGCACCAGGAAAACCAAGGAGCATAGATGTTCACTGTTTTCCCTTACTGAAAATGTGGCGGACGAACACTGTTGTTGTTGTAGCTCTCAAATGCGATTTTTAACTTTATTTGACGTTCTATATATTTATTTGAGTCTTAACGACTTTAATGTTTTTTTAAAAATCTAAGTAGTCTACGATCCTACTTGAAGTACCATGACAGACAAATGAATATGACATATAATGTTAGAAAGATGTCCGTCCTGCATGTTGTGGTTAAGTGCCAGTGGTGATGTTTTACAACGCGAGAACGTAATCATGTTACCGGAAGTAGTCATCAGTGTCCTAATGTGTAGTGAGTCAGGGTCTTTACCAGTGCCCGAGCTCAAGTACACCATATACTGATTCACCACCTAGGGATCTAGGGAGCTGATTGAGACGCACCCTACTGTATGTTTTGTGTAATGTCAAACATTAATGTTGTTTTCTATATATTTTATTTATTCAGGCTGAAGTTGATGCCCGGAGGTTGCTGCAGCTATAAGTCACCTGTTAAGACAGCTTGAGCGGGTGTTACGAACCCGGTCTAGGGCAGGCCACAACATACAATACATTTTTATAGACAGAGATAGAGATAGAGACTGAATGCAGTCGATACAAAAATAAAATCATTTGTAAAATAGACATTTGATTGAATGACAGTTTATAGTTTTGATGTGTATTTTAGGAAAATATAAGATGTAAATTATGTCCAAGACACTTGAGAGCATTACTGTAAATTAATGTAAACCTATAGCTCTCTAGATTATTTGTTGTAATAATAATTGCTTTACATTTTTTTTACACCTGAATATTATAAATGTTAGAAAGATTTTTTTGTTTATTTATTTATTTTTATATCTTTTTTATTTATTCAGTTCAGACATACTGTTTAGTCTTTTTTATGCTGCCTGACATGTAGAGAAGTAACTGTTACCAATAAAATGAATTATATTTCTTTTTACAGTATGTCCTGAAGTGCTTTATTCCTCTTATACTATAGCAATATTTATTCATTAATTTTTATTTAAACACATCATACCTGTTTATCTGTTTATAGCTGTGTTGTAGAAAGTCTGCAAAACAAAGTAGTTTCTTATCACTTGTGTTGTAAGACCTATAAACAGTCGATCCCCCACCAGCCTCTCATTTTTATTTTCTCTTGAAGTTAATACAACAACAACAAAATGCAGCATGTCATGTTACTTAGAAACTATAAAGTCCTCCATCCTAAACACTTTTTCATGTTGGAAAACTTGAAGGAACAGTTTTATCACTGACTGTTCCAAAGTGCTGAAACTGGAGGCTCCGTCCATAAATGTTAAATACTGTAAATGTGTCCTTAATTATCATTAACTGCAGGCTGAAATTCAGATCCATCATCTCATATTCATCTTTAGATCTTAAAGCCTAATGTCTTCAGTGTATAGCAAAAACTAAAGACTTGGCCTTGCTGTTCCAATACTTTTGGAGGGGTTTGTATTTAGCTATGATGCTGCTATAGTGTTACTATGGTACCCTATTGTAACTATGGTAACTTTGGTTATAGTGTTGACCATGATGTGATCATGTCCTTACTCTGTTATATGTACATGTTGATGGTTGGTATTATAGTAATATATCATAGGAACTATGATATTACCATCTATTGTAAGCCATTCCCAAACCAGCTCTGACCCATTGAGGCATGGACTCCACAAGACCTGTGAAGGTGTGCTGTGGTATCTGGTACCAAGACATTAGCAGGAGATCCTTAGCAGCAGTTATGTAAGTAGCGAGGTGGTACCTCCATGGACCGAGCTTGTTTGTCCAGCACATCCCACAGATGCTCAATTGGATGCTCAATATATAGACATATATACATTAATGTACTCGAGATTCTAAAGATGTTGTAGATTTTAGTACTCGTAAGTACTACTAAGATTTTAGTATATTAATACACAGGTACAATTAAAAACTTTCCAGAAACATGGCAGTAATATGGGAAGAAATGCTCTTAATTGAAAAGAAGTCATAGCATTAATCACGTTCATGGATCACTGAAGTTAAATTGATCTTTTAAAGAACATATCAGAGAACATGTCACACATTCACACACTACAGACAAAATGGAAATGCCGGTCAGACTACCATGCATATCTTCAGACTGGAGGAAATGGGAGTACCGAGAGGAAACGTCGGGGTCAGGCATGTAGCCCTGTTTCCTGAGACGGGAACGAGACGTTGCATTTAGCGTAACAGTATGGGAACGCCTTGTGCGCGTGACCGGTATCTGAAGCTATCTGAAGCTGTTACATGATATATGGCACCTGTGAACCACGCTGCCAGCCTGATTACGACCACATAGGCTTGCCACCAATGCCACGGCGGCCTTATACGGTGGTTTGGATGCAAAGCCAGCCCCCCTAACTACCTGCCATCGATGGAGAGAGGTAGCTCGCAAGCGCCTCCACCTTCAGCATAGTTAAATAGCCATGCTCTTCATTCCCCACAATGGCTGAATAATCCAACATCGTGGGGTTATAAATATGGCTTACGCATGGTTTTCTCCCAGAAGCCTGATATTTTGTCATGCACTTCTGGAAGAGGGGAGTTTCTGCAGTGTGAAGGATTTACTTTCACTGGGGAGAAAAAGGCTCATCTAGCCTTAGTAATCACTTCAAGCAGCTCTTCATATGCTGCTCTCAGTTTTTAGCACATCCTTCCGGCTCCTCGGAGTCAGAGAGGAATGATTATTATTTGTATGGGGTTTTTTTCTTCCCCTTTTGGCTTTCCATAGCGGAAGGAGGAGTCGCGACGCGAGCTCCAAAATCCAGCGGAGAGCCGAACCCGGAAGACAGAGCAAGAGATAGAGCAGCGCTCGTCTCCGGCTCCTCTTCCGGACCCATGAGAGATCCCCCGGACCTGAGACGGAAAGATGCCTCGGCAGCGGCCCACCCAGATCCGTGAGGCTCTGAAACCCGACTCACTTCGGCTTCCGGGAAGAGCGCGAGTCGAGCTGCTTAATGTAGACGTTACCATGCGCTGCCTCTAGAGGTCGCCATCGCACATTACACTCCTAGACACTTCAACCAGAAAGTGTGCACTTTTCCCCGTGATGAAACGGGGCCGTAACATACTTCCTGCATTCTTTCATGATCATTACTTCCCTCCCTTTTCCTCTAAAAAAGAGATAGAAAAGTTCAGAGATTGTGAGAAAATATCGAGTAGAAATGAAGCGTTTTTTGTCACATGAACAACAGACATGCAGTCTCGCTGAAGATAATAAGGCTGGGGGCGTGGTTCACAGGTGCCATATATATCATGCGACGCGCTTAATTGCAACGTCACGTGATCATGGCAGGCCTATAAGTAGAGGCCTTAAAAATGCAACGTCTACAAGAAGAACATGCAAGCCAAGAGAAAATATTCTTACTATTTGAGTCAGGAAACAGTTAATATACAATCAGTCTTTGCTATGAACATGACAACTAGGCATGTGCCTTAATTACTTCTATTGTGAAATTCAATACAATCTCAAGTAGGCATCATTTGTGCTCCAGCATTTGCCACCTGTATTCACAAGAAAGGGAGAAGATGGATGTCTTCTAAGGGTCTGGGTTTTTTTTGTTTTTTTTTGACAACTACAAGGAAACACCATTTGTGTCCTCATTTTCAAAATACATTGTACGCACTGACTTTTATTTTGCTTCCTTACCTGCACCTGCATCTATCTGAGTCTCCCAAACATGACACATGGGTCACAATTTTATCTCAATAATGTGTTTCGAAAATGAGGACACAAGTGGTGTTTCCTTGTATTTCTCAAAAAAACAAAAACAGACCCTTAGAAGACATCCATCTTTACCCTTTCTTGTGAATATCTGTAGACAGACAGACAGACAGACAGACAGACAGATAGATAGATAGATAGATAGATAGATAGATAGATAGATAGATAGATAGATAGACAGATAGATAGATAGATAGACAGATAGCAACACCACCACTGAAATTATCAAACAAAGGACTGGGCTCCATCCTAAATTACATACAATTAAACTACACGTCAGAATAATGCACTATACTACTGTATTTACTAAAGTAGCGTGCAAATCGAACTAATTAAGGCTGAGCTCACAACTATTATAAAGGGGACAAAATGTATTAAATCATCATTACCTGGTGTGTAAAACCCGTGATGAGGTATGTTGCTCCTCTGCTCCTGCTGAGGGACATTACAGGGATGGGGGTAAGGAGTTCCCTGATGTTCAAGCAAGGTAGAACCTGAACGGATAGAGACAAGTCAAGTATTAATAAATTTAAGAGAACTTTGACACAAATTTTATCAGCTTGATTAAAAAAAATTAAATAAAAATCTGACACCACTGAATATAAATGCAAACTAAATATAAGTAATAATAATAATAATAATAACTGCATATAAAACTATTGTGAATATTATAATTGTGAATGTTACCTGCTGAGAGATGTCTTCTGAGCAGCAGTAGTTTTTGTTTGAAGGCTCTGACATAAAAAAATAAATAAAAAAGCCGGGTGATAATCTGGTCTTTTCCCTGGAGCTGAACATTTAAAACATTGAGCAGCTCTGTGACGTCCACCAGGAAGGCCAGTTCAAAAGACCATTTCTTATTCATGGGCACTTGAATACTACCACAAGCCAGTTCTTGTACCATTTCAAAATGTTCATTTACTCCATGGAGAAATACCAATAGCTGTGCAGAATCAGATATATCGGTGTTCTCGTCACAAACTATTGAAAAGGCAGCTACTTTTGCTTTGATTTGCTCGCTGATGTCTTGGGCCATGTCCTCTATGTGTCGGGTAACAGTATTCCTTGACAAGCGGATGTGCGAGAACATGCGTATCTGAGAAGGGCACACTGCTTCTGCAGCCACTGCAACGCATTCTTTGACGAACTCTCCAGTAGTGAAGGCTCTTCCACTTTTAGCAATTAGTGCAGAAATCTGATAGCTGGCCTGTGTGGCACTTTCTTGAGCTGATGAAGGACATAGCAGTGCGCTCTGCTCAGATTGAAGTTTAGCAAGCAGCTTGTTAGGCTTCTGTTTTCGCGCCTCGCCACTGTACTTTGAGAAAGCTGAAGAATGTTTTGTTTCGTAATGATGACGGATATTGTACTCTTTCAAAACAACAACTGACTGCTTGCAAACTAGACACTGCCTTTGAATTCCATCCATCCATCCATCCATCTTCTACTGCTTACTCCTTGTCAGGGTCACGGGGAACCTGGAGCCTATCCCAGGAAGCATCGGGCACAAGGTGGGGTACACCCTGGACAGGGTACCAGCCCATCGTAGAAAAAGTCATCTTGCCAAACATTTTAAAATTTCCTCTTGTCTGTGTGCCACTGCCTGGAGCTCTCCATTATTACCTGTTTGTTGAGTGTCACAAAGCACACAGGCCTTGAAGTACACATGTACATGAAATAAAAGTCAAATTCACTTATATTCCCAACCTTTAATTTCAATTTACATTTTTTGTTGCTCAAAAATAAATAAATAAAATATTAAATTAGAAATGAAGATCAGAGTCAATGACATTTTACAGAATCTGAAAAACATATATATAAATATAAATATGGGAAAAACATGTAGTAAAGCACATATGTTGCTCATATGTTGATCCTAATATCACATTTATGCGTGTGAAATATGGAGAAGGATGTTTGAACCAGTATGATGTATGGGTTAAAGAATGTGCTTTCCCAGAAAAAGGTAGTTTTAGTCTCAGACAGTTAGAACAACAGAAATTTAATTCAGAGAAAAAGGAGAGAGAGGGAGAGAGAGAGAGAGACCCCTAAAACAAAGAACGAAGTGCAGTATTTGGCAGACTGGAAGGCATTTGCTGAAGGGCAGAGCGAGGCACATCATACAGAGAAAAAATATCAGGCAGGGCCCTCATCTGTTTCTCAGTGTGTTAAATTGCAGAAAGCCGATCCCGACCTGGACTCCGCCCCACAGCAACGCCCACAGTCAGTAATGAGGAAGGAACCTCCAGTTTCAGAGGCACCTCCTCATGATGAAGCGGCCCAGCCTACACCACTCCATTCGAACCTGTCAGAACTGACCCACCAACCTCCACCGAACTACGCTCCAGCCGTCCTCTCTTCAACGGTGGTGTTACACACGAGATCCCAAGTGAAGGGACCAACAACATTGCTGTCTGAGGGCTTCAGACCAACAAAATCGGACAGAGAAGGGACAGTGCACGCCGTGGTAAATGCCCCAATGCTAGAAGTGGCTCATGTTAGATGTTTGTAAAGTCTGATCAGTCTCTGTTCTTTAAACCTCTGTGGCACTGTATTAACTTTTATAGATGCTCTACACCACCATCACACCACAAAGAACTGATGCATGCCTGTGCATAATCTAATCATGTACTGTATTGATTTCTCTTTAGATTTATTCTTAGACAGTGGTATAAGCATAACTCATAGCTTATTTCCAAAACCCCATCACATGAGTGAATAGAAATAGAAAGAGAGAAATAGTTTCATTGAATAAATCAGTTTTAATAAATAAAGTGCTTCAGTGCACACATCTCTCTATTACATACCAGCTTTAAAATATGACTAAAAAACATTACTATGTTATTGAATCAAACTACAAAAAAGAAAAAATGATCTGCCAACAGAATACCTAAAAAACTGTGAAATTTACTGATCACTGAGGATCATTTGCTACCTGTTTCCTGTTATATCATATCCAGGAAAAAAAATAATAATCAGCTCATGTTGCTGTCATGTGAATCATCTCGAGTCTTCCTCCACACCCTCACACACTGGGGTTCTACAGTGGTCCCAAAACCAGGAATCTGGGGAAGTCCCTGCTGGTCAACTCCCTCACCACCCTCCACGCACCAGCTCTCTGCCCGCGTGTCAACACCAAGTGCACCTTGAGCAGCAGCGGTGCTTCAAAGCCCTCGTGCAGGAGCGGGCCGAGAGCTGGTGGGCACTCCAGAAGCTGCTGCAGCTCAACACATCTCCAGCTGTGTCCCCTGCACTCGTTCCACATGTGACACTCAGAAAGATGGCCTTCCTGGAGCTCTTCGAGTGTGCGGCAGCTACGAGTATATAACCGGAGGAGGAATGGGCTCGACCACGCCACCACAATAATAGATGCACAGAGCTTCTTGTTTTCTAGAAATCATAAACTCTTTAATACAGATGTATAACTGCACAGTAAATTATATGATTTTTACTTATTAAGAAATATATAAATATAACTTGTAAATAAAATGTAGTTATTATTTAATCAGCGCAAACTCGGCCTCAGGTGTCCATGTTAACTTCCCTCGTGGTTTCAGGTAAGAGCCATTAGATGGACAGCCACAGACCCAAAATAAGGACCTGGCCATCAATGGCTGAAACTGAAAGGGGCTTGGAGAGCCTTGGACAGGGCAGAATGAAAGAAATTTCAAATGTTCAGAAACGCCCCCGGATGTTTATATTCCGTCAAGACATACTGGGTGCTTCAAACAAACAAACAAACAAATAAATGAGCGTAAAAGAAAGCAGTGTTGTGTTGGTGCAGTGTTGTGTTGTGTTGGAGCAGAATAGAACTGATAATGATAAAATAAATCTTTTCTTGGTCACATACACATATGCACAGTGATATTCTTTTCTTCTCATGTCAGGAAGTTGGGGTCAGACATGAAACTCAAGGGCCCAACAGTGGCAGGTTGGCAGTGCTGAGTCTTCAACCCACAACCTTCTGATCAGTAACCCAGAGCCTCAACCACCAAGCCACCACTTCCTCCAGAATTTTAGAAATTTCCGGTCATCATGACGATCACTGTGATGTCACAGAGACTCTATAGATTTGTCATTAGCACTGCTGAAGATTGGCTTATTTCAACTTTGGTATCTTGAGGATACACGCTTCCAGATTCAGGTGAGAGAAATTTCTGGTGTGTGTTAAAACTGACAGGTGTGTAAACTCCACCCACACTGAGGACACCACAGATTAGAAATACATTTAGAAGACGAGTGTATTACTGCGTGTACAACTCAATACTAATATTCCATTAGAGAGATACCACCTGCTAGCAGCAAAAACAAAATGGTGGATGGGATAGAAGAGAGAACGTATCGCATATCGCCTCCTGTAACTATTTGGGATTGGATTTTGGAAATTAAATGTATTTTTGGAACTGGAAATGTTTATATGGAAATAGACTACAATGTTTTGCCGGACTCATAGACTGCAGAAGGACCTTGTTGACATTTTGCAAAAATAACTTTGGACATGTTTTATACTGGTTAATCATTACATGATTCAAATCTACCCAAAGGTGTGAGATTATACTTGAATTAATCCCAGTTCTTTCTCTCTTATGTCCTTCAGGGTGGATAACAGGCCTCACACAGATAGAGCACAGTCTCCAGCACAGTTTGAATAAATAGTGCTCTCGACATTCTACATGATATTTTTAGAGACGTTTTTATTAATGAACTCCAGTTCTTTTGTGTTTTAGCCAGAGATTCTAACATGAAGACATTTGGACTGTTGAAGTGACCCAAAAGAAGTCAGTGTGCGCTGCTGATTAAAACACTCAGTCTCAGAAACTCAGAAAGCTCAATGTTATTTCTGTTCAACGGAAACAACTGTGTGATGTGAGAGAGCGCTGCTGCAGCCAGTAACACTTCTACAAATGTGTTAAAAGATTTTCACACTTGGCCTGAACACTTGCGTCTACTCGTATGACTGCTTCTAGGCTTGGCTTAGCATATTTTTCACTGTTCTCATTGTTCAACCTGTACAAACACTCGCAGCACAAGGGTGATCTCATTACAGTAACGTTGCTCCAGTCCTAGCAAAGTGTGGTTTGATTTATCAATAGGTCCTTCTGTCTCCTCCACTGACAATAACAACCCTTTCCCCAACATCACCAAACTTGAAACTGGAAGTGTACTGGCCTCACTGGCTACCTCACTCAGCTATCCAGTAAGTTCACCTCCTCCACACAGTGACCCCCGAACCACGCCGTGATGTTGAGGTGATTCATTTGCATGAAAACCTTTCTAGTGTCTACATCTTAAATAATACAGATGAGCTTTTCCCCCCAAGTGTCTGATAGTTATCGTAAAACCCCGTATATACGCTCACTCCAGGTTCTAGCTTAGACAAATGATTTGTGAAAGGACCATACTGAAACTGTACTGCGTCCCCCTCCCCCACAGCAGGATTACACATTATTCCTCTTTGGGGGTGTTAGATCTGCTGACCTAAAAGCACTTCATTAAACTTCTTCTATCAGAGACGTTCCAGCACACAGGACTGATAGAGCTCCAGTATACCATATCTGTAAAGTCATGTGACTCATCACAGCATCAGAATAGACAAGAATTCACTGTGAGCTTCACTTCTCATTACAGCGAATGGACCAATCAAATCAGTCCACAGCTTCAAAACGTCCTATCAGGCGTGAGTCTGGACCTGGTTTTCTACTGAACCCACAAGTTCATTACCTCACTATCACTTTGTCTAAACAGGAACGATGATCACACTCTTTGTCGCGCTTTACTCTCTTTTTTCTCTCTGCACAGCTGGTGAGTAACATTTTGAAAGCTTTCATTTAAAATAGTCAAATTTCATATTGAAATCATTTACTGACATTAAACATTAAATATTAAACACTTTTTTACAGGAAAAACTTCAGACTTCAAGGAGCTTCATGTGAAAACAGTAAAGCGTGGAGAAAATGTAACTATGGAGTGTAACATGAGCAAGGTCATAAACAAAAATAATTTAGCTTGGTACAGACAGAGTTTTGGAAAAGTGCCTCAGTATTTTGTAAGATATTACAGGTCTAATAGTGGATACATATTTGATGATGAATTTAAAGATAGCCGCTTCAGTATGACTGTAAATGACCAGAAGTTTGATCTCAACATTATCGGAACGAGAGAAGATGATGGAGGAGAATATTTCTGTGGAGAAGTGGAGGGAACTATATTAAAGTTCACATCTGGAACACGTCTGCAGTTTGAAGGTAAACAGTTTTACTCTGATAACCTGCTAATTCCAGATCAACACTTTAACCAGAATTATGTGTACATATGCATTAAATGTTGAATATTTCACATTATTCATATTTAGTATCATTTCTGTTTATTTGCTGCTTTTCCGATGTATTTGTAAAGGTGAAGAGATGAAACACTGTCCTACACCTGGAACGGTTAACAACTACACAGATTCTGGTACACTCCAGGGTTCAAACTGCAGCGATGGAGAAGGTAAGAGTTTTGATCAAATAAACTTCCTTTCACTTTCTGTAACAGAATTTTCTGTAGTTAAAACCTTTTCCTGTTAATAAATCATCCAATATTTATACATGTTGTTAATTTTCATCATTTCAGGACACAAGACAACTATTTCACAAGACAACTTTTGGACTGTTGTCTTAACAATGTCTCTGTTATTTGTATCTCTCATTGTAATCATGGTTCTGTTTGGAGTTTTATGTAAAAATCAGAGAAAAGGTTTGTTTATTATTATTATTATTATTATTATTATTATTATTATTATTATTATTATTTATAGAGTTACTGTATAAATTTGTCACAAAAATGCAAATCCTTTCTACATTTAAACTTTACTTATGTGTATTATTGTTCAGGTGCTTCATCAAGAAACCTTCAAACTCCCACCACTCAGGTAATCCAGTCTTCTATTAATTGTGATTCTATTCTGTTAAAGAAATCCACATCTGACCTACTATCCACAATGCACAGAGAATTCTAATAGACAACTATTTACACAATAACGCCTCTTGTTCTTTATCAGGCTGATGATGAAGATGTCTTGAACTATGCAGCTGTGAGTTTTGCTCGTCATTTTTCACCCAGTTTGAAGACGACTGTGTCGTATTTTATTCAGAGAGACTGAAACATTTTTATTGCTGTAAGTGTTAATGCCGTTTCCATGGTGACTCCTAACATCATTCATCTACTGGTTCGCTTCACTTGATGGATGTAGTGATGGATCCTGTTGTTTTTTTCCCTTTCTTGAATGAAAGTCTTATATTTGGGATGTTTTCTCAGCATTTTCTCTTGCACATGATTTCTAGAATGTAAAAGAACATTTTGTTTGATTCTGAAGGTTAAAGTATTAAAGAACGGCTCATGGTTCACGTCTTGCTTTAACTTTTGTTTTTTCATTTCTTTTGCTTTGAAACATAGGAGTTTTATAAAGAGGATAAATCTGGTGTAGAATAATTCATGTAGATTCGCTAAATATTTAGTAGTCAGTACATCTGTAAATGTAAAACTTTTCTACATTTGAACAATTTTACAGAAATACTGAGGACCTTTAAGAGGGCTGAGTATATTCTAACACTTCTAAATATATTCTGAGGTTATTCTAACAGTAAAGTGGGGACTAAATCTGGAATGGCATGTTCAACTAGCACATATGGGTGTGATTGTCACATACTTTGTGCCATATAGTGGATTGGCTAGACTAAATTGCCCCTGGTTGTGATTGTGTGTTTGGTCACCAGGATAAAGTGATTACTGAAGATGAATGAATGGTGCACAGTGCTTTTCTCTAGCTCTTTAACTCTTAGCTCATTTTGCTCACCCCTCCTTAACTACTTATTCATATTCATAAACCCAACCAACAATATTTATTTATATTTATCAGGTGACTTTTGTAATCTTAGAATTATTCTTGGCCTGTCGGATACAGAGCACATTGAAGAAGTTGTGCAGAATGTTCAACTGTGATGGTGGCATTTTTTTAAATGACATTTTAATAGTAATCTGTAGGATTAAAGGGGACATATGCAAAATGACTAAATCACTTTTAAATGGTGTTTGAACATAAATCTGTGTCGGCAGAGTGTGTACACAACCACCCTACAATGGTAAAAATCCACCCACTCCTTTCTTTATATTCCCAATAAATAACAAACACTGTCTAAAAATGAGCCATTTTCATTTTTGCCGTAACGTGATGTCACATTGGACCAAGCCCCGCCCAGGAACTCTGACCTATTAGCATAGCTCCTCCCCTGAGTGAGCTGCACAGTCCGGCATGCTTTCCGTGCTGGAGCACTACAGTGATCAGAAGCTTCGTAAGCTTTGTAAGTGTTTTGTTGTTGGCTGTAATAATGAACATAAGAGTCTTCATGTATTCCGTGCATCAGAGCCACTGAAGACGTGCCGCCAAAAATACCTTAAATCAGGGCTTCCCAAACTTGTCCAGGAAAAGGCCCCCCAAATGGCATTAACATTTGACCGAGGGCCCCCTTTTGCAAGATGTCTTTAAAACACATTATTTATTTTTCACACCAAATTGTTGAGGCTCGCCAGGCGCCCCCTGGCGGCCCAAACTTTGTAAACCTCTGCCTTAAATCATTTCACACCAGACTGCTTTGTGAATGAGGATCAATAGAAAGCAGGATTTGCTAAAATAAATAAATAAATAAAATCCTTGCTTCTCAAGCATGGATCAGTACCAACTGATCAGCATGTTTTTGCTTCCACCCAAAAAGGGGCATTTTAAGCGGAAACATCACAGACACATTTTGGGGTCACCTGAGACTTACATTACATCTTGTAAAAATGCTTAAAATAAGTCTCCTTTAATCAGCCAGGTAGCTTTAGCTAAAAGCATTCTCACCAATGAGGGAAAAGCATTGTGCCTATCAATACTAGCACTCTATTTTGAAGAAATTAGTGTTGTACCATTTTGCGGTTACAAACCTGACCTGGAACAGAGTAATCCATTATTTAATGCCGTGGAAGCCCAAGATTTTTGTGCAGTCGTACTAACCTGCATTTTTAGTGCTGTCCTGAGAGAAATGTTCTGTGCTATGAGTAGGAGAGTATTTTCTGCAGTAAGAAGTGCAGTCTCTCTTCACTTATCCTGTTGAGCTGATTCTGAATTTGCTAGCTAGTATTCGAAGCACAAGTAAGCTTCACTTGAGTTGTGCGCTGTATGTTGATTGGCCACCATAATCCAATCACAATGATTATGGAAGTTAATCTTTTGACTGAACCTGTGAAATATGACTTTTCTTCAGGGTTTGTGTGGGTTTGCTTGTGCAGGTAAGAACACAGTGAACATACTTGGCTGCCGACCAAAAAATCTGATCCAAGACTGTATGAAGTGGTCTCGTTCCACTTCAGAAGCAAACTTCACTATGGCTTGATTGCACTCAAAAAGCGATTAGACCCTGAATCCACCCAAAAGATGGAAGTGAACCAAACACGCTGTGTATTTTGTGTTTCAAGCAGCATTTTCATTTAGTTGCAGTTGCAGACTGCTGATGTGACATCAGGCATAAGGACAGAGAAACATTCATTAGAAGGATGTTTCAGGATATCATAACAAGAAAAAATAAACAAATGCTGAATATGCTACGTAAAACTCTTTATTTACAGTTTGTGCAGTCTAAAACCAACTGAATAGCAAAGAAATAAAGAAAATCAATTTTCCTATGGGTTTGACACCAGTAAACAGACTAATAGGTGTGAAAAACAGGACAAAGCACATTTTCACACTATAAAGGGGGGGGAATTTTCAAGCAAACACACTGCACACCTTCAGTACTTTTAAGGCAAACTTGTCATTAAAAATAAAAAAAAGAAAGAAATTTTAACTAAAACTATACAAAAACAGTACATTTATTATCCGTTTACATTTGTGAATAAAGAACTTTCGCCAAGGCCATTTAATTTACCCGAACTGAAACCATTGTACAAAGATATTGTTTGACTTTCTGTTCGAAAGGGTTTCGGAGACGCCGGAGGTGTTAAGATCGAAGCCGTGACCGGTGTCCTTTTGCACAATGTTTGATATGCAGCTGTTTAAGGAAAGGTTGTACGACCCTGTAGCTGTGACGGTTAACAAACGCTTTGCTGTGCCTGCTGGCTAATGGGGCTCTGGTAGATTTGCTCAATCTGGTGGGACGACAGCGAGGAAGGGATACTTGTTCATCAGCAAAACTTCGAAGATGAAGTACTTTTGTCCCAACCCATTTGTCAGAGTACTTCAGAACGACTGACTTCATAAGTTTCGTTCACCAGCTGAACCTGTACGGCTTCAGAAAAGAACGCACAGACCGTGACGTCTTGGACGAGCAACCCAACATCACATCCATTAAGGCCCAACTTCACCACTTTCAAAACCCGTACTTCAAACGGAATGAGCCTGAGCTTCTGCTCAAAATGAAGAGACTCACGCCACTCAACAAGGCCAAGCTCGCCGGGTTAAAGGTGACCAGCAGGAAGCCCAAACGTTTCCATAACGTATGCAGAATACGCCACAGAACCTCGGGCTTAATAACAGGTTGGTAGTGTTTCCAACTAAATAACAATAATTTATATAGTAATTTAAGTACATCAGTTCGAAAATGGACCCTATACAGTGCCGTGTGCACACACTGTTCACACATATGATTTACATAAACTTATAGAACACCTAACCCTACATTGAATTTTTACATCTATTTTAGCTGTTTTGAAACTGATAAAATATTATTAAAAAATTAGTATATAAGATGTGTAGAGAGAAAGTAGAAAATATAATGAGAAGAGTTTTTGCTGTAGTAGAGTGCAGATTTTACAGTCAGTTAAGAAGGTAAGATGTATGGTTTTAAGGGTGGTTTGCTTTTTGTTAGTTTTTAATTTTTTTATTTGAGTGAGCGTTGGACATTGGTCACCGGACTGTCTACACTGCAGCTGAAATAGAGATAAAGAATTGGAGATGGAGAAGTAACAGGTCAATCACATCAGCTAATAAGCTATCTAGTTATTTTCATTAGAATTAGTATAACTGTCGTTATTGACGTACTATGAAACAATATTTTTACTGCAGTGTAATTTTACAGCAGCAACAGGACGAGTCTCAGGAGGAACAAGACAGAGAAAAGGACGAGAGCGCGGAACCTACAGCCAAGAGACGAGCAGGAGAACACCGGAGACTACACTGAAAATGTTTTCACCAAACCTGTGTGTGTGTGTGTGTGTGTGTGTGTGTGTGTGTGTGTGTGTGTGTGTGTGTGTGAAGATAAAAATGTATTATTGTACTAAAATTAATTTGAGTAAACAAAAATCTATTACAATTGTAAAAAATAAGTGAAATGACATGAATTTCTCAAAATAAACAGAAAAAGCAAGCCTATCTATGTGAGGATTAGTCGCGGATTAATTCGATATAGAAACGACGCACTTGCAAAAAAAAGCTAATCTGCTTTGGCAATGCAAAAGTGCTCCAGAAAAAGCCTGAATGCGTCACAGCTTCTGGAGGAGTTATTTCTGAGTGACTCTTTTTTTTTGAGGAAGATTATGTGGATTGAGTTGAGGGGCTCTATCTACCCCCCTGAAAAGTCTGAGGAGAGGGGGCACTCGTGTGTCTATTATTTCAGCCATTAGGAGAGCAAGTGCTCCTTCACCTGGGGCTCTGGCATTATTTTTAATAAACGTTATATTTTATAAGTATGTTTCAGTCTTTTTGTGTGTGTGAAATTACACATTGTGTAACAGAGTTCATGCTACTGCCATTTGTTTTCATTTCGTGCCATTTGGAGACGTTTGGTGCCATTTGGAGAGGTTATTTTGTGCCTTTATTTAAAAAAATGTTTGCTATCTGTAGAAGTCTGCAATTTTTAAGGCTCTGTGCCATTTTTATAAGCTTTGTGACCATTTAATGTCATTTAGAGACATTTGGTGCCATTTTTTTTTTTTTACCTGTGTATGGATAACCGTACACATAATTTTAGTGGTTAGAGATAACTTCCTCATGTTCATGTACAAGTACTTGGGATCAGGAATGGGGTTAATATCAACATTTGCTGTGAAGATATAACATTTGTGTTAAAAGTAAAAAATTTTTTTAGATAATTAAAAAAAAAATTCTGAATATATTTCCCCAGGTAGGCTAGGTAAAAGAAGAAATGCTTGAAATAACTGCTAATTATTCACGTGTTAAGTATCTACTTTCATATGAGGCATTAACCACCACTGTGGTGTGTGAGATCACAAAACAAATCACTGCAGAACACAGTTACCTCCAAAACAGACAAAAATGCCATTTTTGGCAACCGGCAAAAGGGGTTTTAAGGGCATGGCTCACAAAAGGCATGCCGTGATCACTGGAGATTATCATCATCACTACTGCGTCTGAGTCCTGTTTGGACGTAGGGACGTAGCTTTCTCTACCTTCAAACCTCAATCCACGTTATGAGTTGTTTAAACAGTTTTTTAGAGTAATTAGAGAAACCAATGCAATATACGCAGCTATCATTCCCCCTTTTGACACATGGTCCCTGTAACTTTCAAAGTTTGAATCAATTTAACATGCTACATGTAATACATCTCTCTCGATGTAATACACACATTTCTTATATCATTGACTACGTTTACATGGACAGCAGGAATCTAATTATTGACCTTATTCTGAGTAAGACAATATTGTGATTAAGAATACTCCTTTCATGTTCAGGTTTTACATGTTATAGAACATAGATCGATTAACAGTACACGTCATTACGTGACCGTGCCACGCCGTCCGATGTTCCTCTAGAAATTCAAGTATCGACATAAAGTTGGTCTTCGTTATGGTACCGTATACAGTTTTGGGTGTTTTTATTAAAAAAAAAATGCTTCAAGAAAAAAAAAAAAAAAAAAAGGTTCAAGTGCGGTTAATTATTTGTCATGCTGTACGTGCAGATTAACATGCTAGTTTCTTAATCAGAGTATTGTTTTAATCAGGTTTATATCGGATTATTGTTGACCATGTAAACCCACTGACTGACTCCCTTCCATAGAGACAGCAATACACGATGACATCATCGACCTATGACATGAAATTCTAAATTCTAAATTCTAAATGATGCGTACAGTGGGGAAGTCATTAGTGTCCAGAAAACTTGAGAAGACGCACACATTCTAACGAAGAGACCAAACTGTTGTAGAAATCATCAAGCAAACACTCGGAGACCTCTGAAGTTCCTCTGAAGGTAAAAAAGGTTTAGTACAGAAAGATGGTTAATACAGGATAGAATAAAGCAGGATAGATTAATGAGAGCGCTCTGAAGCGTTTGTGCTGAACCACTACTATAGATATGAAACGCAGAGCACGACACACTTTTGTGTACCGATAAGGAGCGGTATTTTTTATGATACTCAGCTCTATAGTACGTGTGTATTACTGGAAACACATGAAAAACGTTTTTTCTGAGTTATACCCCTCAGAATTAACACACTGAGGCACACAGCAATAAAGTGAGCTGATTTAATGTCTTTGGTAAGAAAAACTTCTCTGTTAAACGGTTAAAACGCTCATTCTGATGAGCTCTTCTCTCAGAAAGTGGCGCTGAACAGCAGCAGTAATGCGCGTGCGCACTTGTAGCCTCTGAGGTAAGACAGACAGCGCCATTAAGTGTAACGTCCGCCATTTTGTTTCACTGTCCGCCATTTTGTTTCACAGTCCAACTGAACTTCAGTTAGCAGCAAGCTAGTGTTAATATATTCACTGAGAACTTAAAAAAAACTAATATAAAACAAACAGACAAAATGCTGTATTTTAAAGAGGAAATGTCCATTTTAAGCAGCTCATGTTAGCTAAAATTCATGCTGTGCTAAACTAAACTAATCTGTCCAGTAGCATGTTAGCTAGAAAGCTAACATTTTTGTGGTGTGTAAAAATAAAAACAAAAAGGTCCACAGGAAGGAGTAAACCTCGAGCCTTGAACTTTAACATGTTAGATTTTACTCAAAATAAAGTATCTACTCTCTACATCACAGCTTCAATCATTTTCTGTAGATTTAATCTTAGGGCTAAGCGCTAGTTATCTGTCTCCTCTTTAAACTGTACAGCTGAAGCGCTGTTTAAGGATTGAATTGAATGAAACGACATAACAGATTGATAACTCTGTGTAAAGATAAGGTGATAAAGCATGAGCTGCCTTGAGTTTGTGTCCATCTGTGAGCTGCTGCTCCTCCACTCAGATGGAGCTGTGAGAGAGAGAATGAAGTCCAGCAGGAAGATGTTCAGTAGTTCTCCCTGTGGGGAACGGTATCTCTCTCTCTCAGCTCCTCACCGATCACTTCACATATTTATCTTTTATTTATCCACGTTGGCTTTACCATAGTGTAGTGTTACAACCTGGAACTGACTTTTATATTAAAGTGGGGGATCAATACACACTAAAATAATACGTAATACAAAAAAAAACACAATTTGTTACGAAACAACAACAAAAACATTACAGTTGTAATTTCATAAGTATTCATCCCCGTTGCTGTGAAAGCGCGAAGTTCGTTGGAGAGACACAAGGCCACAGCTTCACATTTTGGTTTGCTAATGAAGAGTTATATATTAGCACATTTTGTCATAATTTATGGCCTAAAGTTTTGTTTTTTTCCTGCTAGAGGAATAACAGAGACCCAGCAGGCGGTATGTTTGCCACTGCTGACCTAAACGTTCACGTTTCTCCTACAAAATATGCCGAATAGCGTCGTCACTATTTTCCGATACATGTTAATACGCACCAGGACTTTACTTTGCGATTGAACGACATCACAGGCATGGGTTACTCTGATTGGATAAATCCACACAAGCTCATTGGATATTCATATATTTCACGTAACGGTTCCTGACCAGTTGTAACGGCTCTGAGAAGCGATAAGGGATCAGAGAACTATCAAAAGGAATCACATAGCAGGTGTATGTGCTCATATGTAAGAAATATTTCACACGTGATCGTGTAGCTCTTAGAAATGACTTTGGGTCTGTTTTTGTTTGATTATTCAGGCTACGGCCAGGTTGCTTAACAACTCTAATGGCCAATTTTGATAACATTAATGCTATAGCTTGTTAATGTTAGTGATTTTCAGCTGTTACTAAAGATGAATGTGTTATGTGTTAGCTAGTCACGTACTATCTAGTTAGTGCTAGAGAGTAATTCATTACATTCAATTCGTTACATTCATTCTCCTTTTTTTTCACCCATCTGGCTACAGATCTTTTTAGCTGATATGGAGAACGTTGACGCATCTTTGATCACCTTCATCAACCCCATCTACTTCCCTGGCAAGTTGTGGCGTTTGGTGAATGATCCTGAGATTCGCTCAGTCTGGTGGGACGACAGCGGGGAAGGGATACTTGTTCACCAGCAAGCCTTCGAAGCTGAAGTACTTTTGTCCCAACCCCGGCACTTGTCTGAATACTTCAGAACAACTGACTTCATAAGTTTCGTTCGCCAGCTGAACCTGTACGCGGCACAAAAACGTATAGACAACATCTCGGACAAGCAATCGACAAACAACTCTTCGATTAAGGCCCAACTTCACCACTTTCAAAATCCGTATTTCAAACGGAATGAGCCTGAGCTTCTGCTCAAAATGAAGAGACTCACGCCACTCAACAAGGCCAAGCTCGCCGGGTTAAAGGTGACCAGCAGGAAGCCCAAACGTTTCCATAACGTCATGCAGAATACGCCACAGGAAACCTCGGGCTTAATGAAAACAGGTTGGTAGTGTTTCAACAAGCAGATAAAAAGAATAGACAGAATATATTCATTCATTCATTTCAGTAACAACTTTAACCTAGTCCGGTTCATGACGGATCCAGGGCCTATCCCGAAAACTGGACACCCTGAAAGGGGCCCCAAAAAGATTATGCATATATAGGAATGTGTAAAAGAGAAAAAAAATAAATAAATATATTGAGAAAGGGGACATCATTTTGCTAGTACAGTGCCAGCTAGATAACTTTGTATAATTTTGTGTCCTCGGTCATCATCTGTAGTTTTAGTTTATTAATACTTGACTTGTCTCTATCTGTTCAGGTTCTACCTTGCTTGAACATCAGGAACCCCTTACCCCCATCCCTGTAATGTCCCCCGCAGCAGCAGAGAAGCAAACATACCTCATCACGGGTTTTACACACCAGGTAATGATGATTTAATACATTTTGTCCCCTTTATAATAGTTGTGAGCTCAGCCTTAATTAGTTTAAGCGTTGGATTTGCACGCTACTTTAGTAAATACAGTAGTATAGTGCATTATTCTGACGTGTAGTTTAACTGTATGTAATTTAGGATGGAGCCTGAATAATCTAAGATAGTGATGTGTTGTTTATGTCTTACCAAGTAATGAATCGTTTATTAACCTTCAATGTTTCCCACCCCCAGTGTATCAGCACTGTAGCCCAGACTTCTTGGATTCAACACTGCCAAGCTTTCAACAACCAGCTGCGTCGCCTACTCTCCTTGTGACTATTACCCTGTAAGAACTGAGAAACCTTTTAAGTTTATGTACTGTTCTGATCACTAAAAATGGCTAGTGTCGTTATTTTAGCCAATGTAGGTATGTTAAGGTTTGATGGTACATGGTACAGTATGAAGTATTGCTGGGAGGGTCAAACAGTTAAAAGTAAAACCTTGATGTGTAAATAATATTAATATGAATTTTCCCACTCATTCCTCAGGACTACTCAGTCAGATACACTGATCTGATCGATCAGGATCCATTCTGGAATGCAGCTGATGTTCCAGAGTCCGGACGAGTGACCTGGAGAAAGAGAAAGAGGAACTGACGGCTATATTATTAGATCTGGCGTTGGACATGCAGGTCAGATAAGATGATTTCCCATCAAGAACAGCTCCGAGTTGTGTATCTGTGCTTACAGTGTAGTCAGTGCTGCCGTAGTGCCATAAGGTCCAATAATTTTAATCCAGGACCAAGAACTGTTTACACGGTTCAACAAAGTAAGTACCCACATATATTTGCCGCACCTTGGTAAAATATGATTAAGGATGCTGTGAAAATTTGTCTTTATTGTTTAGCCTTTTGATCTTTTGTTCAGCCTTCTTTACTTATATTTACCAAGGGTGCCAATATTAGTTGAGGGCACTGTGTGTGGTTTAAATTCGTATGTACGGAAAAACACTGACACCATAGTGTAACCACAAAATGTTTGCAGTGTAAATCCAGTTGTAGCCACCATTGTTAATCCGTATTATTCATTATATTCATTCCTTATTTCTGTTCTTGAACCTGTTAAATAATCAGCACATGACTAACCAAAATTCTTTTTTTTTTGTTATGATTTTGCAATCAGAAACTTATAGACTTGTTTGTAAGGTAATGGATTTGAGGTTATGGGTGCGTCTCAATCAGCTCCATAGTTCAGGACACTGATCAGGGAGTGAACCATTTGAAGGTCTGTCTCAATCCGAAATCCCACAATGCACCAGGAAAACCAAGGAGCATAGATGTTCACTGTTTTCCCTTACTGAAAATTGCGTATGAACAAGTTGTTGTTGTTGTAGCTCTCAAATGCGATGCGTTTTAACTTTATTTGACGTTCTATATATTTATTTGAGTCTTAACGACTTTAATGTTTTTTTAAAAATCTAAGTAGTCTACGATCCTACTTGAAGTACCATGACAGACAAATGAATATGACATATAATGTTAGAAAGATGTCCGTCCTGCATGTTGTGGTTAAGTGCCAGTGGTGATGTTTTACAACGCGAGAACGTAATCATGTTACTGGAAGTAGTCATCAGTGTCCTAATGTGTAGTGAGTCAGGGTCTTTACCAGTGCCCGAGCTCAAGTACACCATATACTGATTCACCACCTAGAGATCTAGGGAGCTGATTGAGACGCACCCTACTGTATGTTTTGTGTAATGTCAAACATTAATGTTGTTTTCTATATATTTTATTTATTCAGGCTGAAGTTGATGCCCGGAGGTTGCTGCAGCTATAAGTCACCTGTTAAGACAGCTTGAGCGGGTGTTACGAACCCGGTCTAGGGCAGGCCACAACATACAATACATTTTTATAGACAGAGATAGAGATAGAGACTGAATGCAGTCGATACAAAAATAAAATCATTTGTAAAATAGACATTTGATTGAATGACAGTTTATAGTTTTGATGTGTATTTTAGGAAAATATAAGATGTAAATTATGTCCAAGACACTTGAGAGCATTACTGTAAATTAATGTAAACCTATAGCTCTCTAGATTATTTGTTGTAATAATAATTGCTTTACATTTTTTTTACACCTGAATATTATAAATGTTAGAAAGATTTTTTTGTTTATTTATTTATTTTTATATCTTTTTTATTTATTCATTTCAGACATACTGTTTTAGTCTTTTTTATGCTGCCTGACATGTAGAGAAGTAACTGTTACCTGTCACGTATCCGGAAACCCGGGACTTCAAGTCCCATCAGCCACTGCAGTACACCACCTGACCACATGCACCTGACTCACGTTTTTGTTAATTAGCACCATTGTGTATTTATAGTCCTTGTCTGCACTTTCTCCTGGTCTTTCGTTGTTGTAGACTACCGTCACTTCTGTCTCCGTGTGTGTTCTTTTGCCACAGTGTTGCGCCCAGTTGTCCTAGTGTTTTTGTTTGTTATTTCGTGTGTTTAAAATAAATATTTAAAATTCAATTGCTTCCGGCCTCCATTCGCCAAACGTGACAGAACGAAAGACCGTGACTACGAGGCAGTATAATTTTTATTTTTTTTTTTTTCCGGATTCAGCAGTTTCGTTCCCACCCGCCCTCCCCGATGGGTCTCATGGATTCCCCTCTGTTCGCGGACCTCAAGGATTCCCCGCTGTTCAGCTACCTCAGAGTCGCGCGAGCCGTGAGTCCTGTGCAGGGGGCTCCCCCGCCGCCCGCTATGTGTGTGTAGGACGCTCCAGCTCCGGGCGGACTTTCATGACTTACCTTGCGCCGACCTCAAGGATTCCCCGCTGTTCAGCTACCCAGTCACGCAGCAGCCGGTGAGTCCTGTGCAGGGGGTCTCCGCCGCCCGCTATGTGTGTGAGGACGCTCCAGCTCCGGGCGGACTCATGAATTACCCTATGCTCTCGCCACCTCAAGGATTCCCCCTGTTCAGCTACCTCAGAGTCGCGCAGCCGGGTGAGTCCTGTGCAGGAGGTCTCTCCGCCCGCCCGCTATGTGTGTGAGGACGCTCCAGCTCCGGGCGGACTCCGAATTCACCTATGTTCGCTGACCTCAGGGATTCCCCGCTGTTCAGCTACCTTAAGGTGCCTCAGCCTTCCTGTTCAGCTGAGGTCGTCGCTCAGCCTTCCTGTTCAGCTGAGGTCGTCGCACAGCCTTCCTGTTCAGCTGAGGTCGTCGCACAGCCTTCCTGTTCAGCTGAGGTCGTCGCACGCCTTCTGTTCAGCTGAGGTCGTCGCACAGCCGTCCTGTTCAGCTGAGGTCGTCGCACAGCCTTCCTGTTCAGCTGTGGTCGTCGCACAGCCTTCCTGTTCAGCTGTGGACGCCGCTCAGCATCCCTGCCCGGCTGTGGCGCGCGCTCGCGCATCCCTGCTCGGCTGTGGACGTCGCTCGGCCTTCCTGCTCGGCTGTGGACGTCGCTCGGCCTTCTGCTCGGCTCGTGGACGTCGCTCGGCCTTCCTGCTCGGCTGTGGACGTCGCTCGGCCTTCCTGCTCGGCTGTGGACGTCGCTCGCGCCTTCCTGCTCGGCTGAGGTCGTCGCCGCCGGCCTTCCTGCTCGGCGCGCGCGCTCTCTGCCATCCTGCTGCGCTGGGGACGTCACTTTGCCTCCACGTTCCGCTGAAGACGCCGCCCTTTTCCCTTCGCTGCGCGCTCGTGGGTCGCTCCCCCTTCCTGCTCCACGGAGGTCTCTCCCCCTCATGCTCGCGGGCGTCGTTCCTCCCTTGGGCCTCGCGGAGAACCTCGCTCCTCTCCCTGGCCTCGCGGAGAACCTCGCCCCCGCGAAGGCCTCGCGGAGAACCTCGGCCCCCCGCGCCCGCCCTCGCGGAGAACCTCGCTCCCCCGCGAAGCCTCGCGGAGAACCTCGCTCCCCCGTGAGCTCGCGGAGAACCTCGCTCCCCCGTGAGCCTCGCGCGGGAGAACCTCGCTCCCCGTGAGCCTCGCGGAGACCCCCTGTCCCCGTGGCGCCTCGTCAGGTACTCCGCTCCCCTTGAACCTCGCGGTGAGGCATGCTCCGCTCTCCTGTCCCGTGGGGGATGTCGCCCCTTCTTTCGTGCTTTGCCAAGGACTTCCACCCGCTTCCTTGTGCCATGGTGGAAGCTGCTCGGCCTCCTGGTTCTGCTGGGGACTTTTTGCCGCCCGGAGGGCGGGGACCCCGGAGGGGGCGCCTTGATTTTGGCGCGCCCAGGTGTAGCGCCCTTGGAGGGGGATCTGTCACGTATCCGGAAACCCGGGACTTCAAGTCCCATCAGCCACTGCAGTACACCACCTGACCACATGCACCTGACTCACGTTTTTGTTAATTAGCACCATTGTGTATTTATAGTCCTTGTCTGCACTTTCTCCTGGTCTTTCGTTGTTGTAGACTCACGTCACTTCTGTCTCCGTGTGTGTTTCTTGCCACAGTGTTATGCCCAGTTGTCCTAGTGTTTTTGTTTCGTTATTTCGTGTGTTTAAAATAAATATTTAAAAATCTGCAATTGCTTCGGCCTCCATTCGCCAAACGTGACATTACCAATAAAATGAATTATATTTCTTTTTACAGCATGTCCTGAAGTGCTTTATTCCTCTTATACTATAGCAATATTTATTCATTAATTTTTATTTAAACACATCATACCTGTTTATCTGTTTATAGCTGTGTTGTAGAAAGTCTGCAAAACAAAGTAGTTTCTTATCACTTGTGTTGTAAGACCTATAAACAGTCGATCCCCCACCAGCCTCTCATTTTTATTTTCTCTTGAAGTTAATACAACAACAACAACAAAATGCAGCATGTCATGTTACTTAGAAACTATAAAGTCCTCCATTCTGAACACTTTTTCATGTTGGAAAACTTGAAGGAACAGTTTTATCACTGACTGTTCCAAAGTGCTGAAACTGGAGGCTCCGTCCATAAATGTTAAATACTGTAAATGTGTCCTTAATTATCATTAACTGCAGGCTGAAATTCAGATCCATCATCTCATATTCATCTTTAGATCTTAAAGCCTAATGTCTTCAGTGTATAGCAAAAACTAAAGACTTGGCCTTGCTGTTCCAATACTTTTGGAGGGGTTTGTATTTAGCTATGATGCTGCTATAGTGTTACTATGGTACCCTATTGTAACTATGGTAACTTTGGTTATAGTGTTGACCATGACGTGATCATGTCCTTACTCTGGTATATGTACATGTTGATGGTTGGTATTAATAGTAATATATCATAGTAACCATGATATTACCATCTATTGTAAGCCATTCCCAAACCAGCTCTGACCCATTGAGGCATGGACTCCACAAGACCTGTGAAGGTGTGCTGTGGTATCTGGTACCAAGACATTAGCAGGAGATCCTTAGCAGCAGTTATGTAAGTAGCGAGGTGGGTCCTTCATGGACCGAGCTTGTTTGTCCAGCACATCCCACAGATGCTCACTGAAGTTAAATTGATCTTTTAAACAACATGTCAGAGAAAAGGGAATTAATGACACTAATGTAGCTAACAATGAGAAGAAGCCTATAACCACCTATAATGTTTAGCACTGTTCATGCTATCTGCTCTCAAGGTTAAAATTAGTTTTGCTTTCTGAGATGCTTTTCTGCTCACCACGGTTCTATAGAGTGGTTATTTGAGTTACCGTAAATACTCAAACCAGTCCATCTGGCACTAAAGTCACAGTAATCACATTTTCTCTCCATTCTGATGTTTGATTTGAACATTAATGCTCTTGACCTGTATCTGCATGATCTTATGCAATTTGCTGCTGCCACATGATTGGCTGGTTGGATAACTGCAAGAAAGTGTTCCCATTGAAGTGCTCAGTGAGTGTATGTATGCTAGCCTGGGAAAACATTTCACATAGTGAAATTTTCTACTATATATAGGCAGGATTTTCTGAAGTGAAATCCATCCATCCATTTTCTATACCCCTTATCCAACACAGGGTCACAGTTAGGACAGGCCTGGAGCCGATCCCAGGGAACTCAGGGCACCTGGACGGAGAACCAGCACATCACAGGGCACAATTGCACACACATTCACACACTACAGACAAAATGGAAATGCCGGTCAGACTACCATGCATATCTTCAGACTGGAGGAAATGGGAGTACCCAGAGGAAACGTCGGGGTTAGGCATGTAGCCCTGTTCCCTGAGACGGGAACGAGATGTTGCATTTAGCGTAACAGTATGGGAACACCTTGCGCACGTGACCGGTATCTGTAGCTATCTGAAGCTGTTACATGATATATGGCACCTGTGAACCATGCTGCCAGCCTGATTACGACCTCATATGCTTGCCACCAACGCCACGGTGGCCTTATATGGTGGTTTGGATGCAAAGCCAGCCCCCCTAACTACCTGCCATCGATGGAGAGAGGTAGCTCGCAAGCGCCTCCTGCACCTTCAGCATAGTTAAATAGCCATGCTGTTCATTCCCCACAATGGCTGAATAATCCAACATCGTGGGGTTATAAATATGGCTTACACATGGTTTTCTCCCAGAAGCCTGATATTTTATCATGCACTTCTGGAAGACGGGGGAGTTTCTGCAGTGTGAGGGATTTACTTTCACTGGGGAGAAAAAGGCTCATCTAGCCTTAGTAATCACTTCAAGCAGCTCTTTATGTGCACTTAAATTGTGTAACACAGTGCAGAATTTCTCATATTCAGAAGTAACTTGTCAGTCATTAGTTACTTGTAATATTGTATTATTGTAATATTTATTGCCTGGAGATTCATTTCATTTCAACAGTGATCTCTCATCAGTACTGCAGTAACCACTCGCCACTGAGCCGTTCTTTAATACTTTAACCTTCAGAATCAAACAAAATGTTCTTTTACATTCTAGAAATCATGTGCAAGAGTAAATGCTGAGAAAACATTCCAAATATAAGACTTTCATTCAAGAAAGGAAAAACAACAGCAGGATGCATCGCTACATCCATCAAGCGAAGTGAACCAGTAGATGAATGATGTTAGGAGTCACCATGGAAACGGCATTAACACTTACAGCAATAAAAATGTTTCAGTCTCTCTGAATAAAATACGACACAGTCGTCTTCAAACTGGGTGAAAAATGACGAGCAAAACTCCCAGCTGCATAGTTCAAGACATCTTCATCATCAGCCTGATAAAGAACAAGAGGCGTTATTGTGTAAATAGTTGTCTATTAGAATTCTCTGTGCATTGTGGATAGTAGGTCAGATGTGGATTTCTTTAACAGAATAGAATCACAATTAATAGAAGACTGGATTACCTGAGTGGTGGGAGTTTGATGGTTTCTTGATGAAGCACCTGAACAATAATACACATAAGTAAAGTTTAAATGTAGAAAGGATTCGCATTTTTGTGACAAATTTATACAGTCACTCTATAAATAATAATGATGATAATAATAATAAATAATAATAATAATAATAATAATAATAATAAACAAACCTTTTCTGTGGTATTTAAATGAAACTCCAATCACAAACACGATTACAATAAGAGATATTATAATGGAGGATGTTAAGACAACAATCCAACAGGCGCATCCTATAATGTCTCCTGAAAATTTTTTTGGCAGTGGTTGTTTTGTGGGGGTTGTTGTGTGGGGTGTTGTGTTATAATGTTAAAAATGCAAATTTCCAATAAAAATTCTATGGCAAAAAAAAAAGATGTAGACACTAGAAAGGTTTTCATGCAAATGAATCACCTCAACATCACGGCGTGGTCCGGGGGTCACTGTGTGGAGGAGGTGAACTTACTGGACAGCTGAGTGAGGTAGCCAGTGAGGCCAGTACACTTCCAGTTTCAAGTTTGGTGATGTTGGGGAAAGGGTTGTTCTTGTCAGTGGAGGAGACAGAAGGACTTATTGATAAATCAAACCACACTTTGCTAGGACTGGAGCACCGGTTCTGTAATGAGATTACATATGATATAATGGAAGAACTCCCTCCAAGCGACGTGCCAGAGTTTTAACAAGGATATTAACATTGCTATTTAGTAAAGAAACTGGCCGGTAAGAGCTGCACTCAAGAGGGCTTTTGTCTTTCTTGAGTAAGGAGATAACTTCTTCACGCATAGTAGATGGTAGGCCTTTCAAGGAGAACGACTCCTTGAAAACCGACAATAACAAAGCGGAGAGTTGGCTTGAAAACTTTTTATAGAAATCGGTTGGATAACCATCCGGTCCTGGTGACTTGCCGCTTTGCATAGAGCCAATCGCTGATGCTATCTCCCTAACTGAGAGCTCCTCCTCCAGCTCTGCAGCCTCCCTTGGATCTAAGGATGGAACATGCAGGGTCTTAAAAAATTCTTCCAATGCAGAAGGGTCTACAGATGGGCCGGAGCTGTATAGTGACGTATAAAAAGCTTGAAAACTGGAGTTAATTTTATAATTATCTGTACATTTTGAGCCCTGCCCATCATATATTTCAGAGATGGTCAGATTAGCAGTCCGCTGTCTTAATCGGTGGGCGCGAATCCGTCCAGCCTTCTCCCCATGCTCATTAAACCAGTATCGTGATTTGGAGATAAAATACTCAGCCTGTTTTGTTGACAACAGGTCAAACTCTGTCTGCAGTGACAAACACCTCTTCCCAAAATCTGCAGAAGGTAGTTGACTATGTGCCCTATCCAGCTCAAGAATCTCTTCCGCCAGTTCTTTAACTCGAACCATGTTCACTCTCTTCTGATTAGCACAATATGAGATGACCTGACCTCGTAAATATGCCTTCAGTGACTCCCAAATCGTCTAGGAGGATGTTCCAGGAGTTTGATTAATATCCAAAAAAAACAAAATTTCAGATGCAATAAACCTAGTAAAAACATCATCCGACAGGAGCAGAGGATTAAGTCTGCAAGGGCGGTAATTGGATTGCGTATCTGTGACGCGCATTCTCATAGTCAAGGGGCAATGATCTGAAATAACTATGGGTGCATAATCACATCTGTCTATGAGGGGAAGCATTCTCTTGTCCAAAAAGAAAGAGTCTAAACGAGAATATGAATTATGAACTGAGGAGAAAAAGGAGTAACTCCGGGAAGCAGGGATGCAAAAACGGCATACGTCCACCACTCCGTACGACTTGAGGAAGAGCTGGATAGAACGTGCCGCCCCTGACAAGGATGAGGATCTAGGTGAGCTACGATCCAACATGGGGGAAAGTGTACAGTTCATGTCACCGCGAAGAATAAAGAAATGCGATGACATATTCGGTAGGCATGAAAATTTTTATTAAAATTTTAATTAAATATCTGTCCTGACCACTCCCCTCCCAATCGGTCTGATGACCGTAGATGCGTGGTTTCCCATCCTTCCTCACAGGACCCAGGCTTCTATGAGAGCGGTCCACCAGCACATCCCTATCCAGCTGTAGTACTTCTCTCAGTAACTCTGAGACCGATGTTGTGGAGCTGGATCCATTCTCTTCTGCAACCCCCAGAATTCTGATATTACATCTCCTCAGCCTGCCCTCCATGTCCTCACACTTGTTTCTGAGTGCCCCCACCTCCAGTGTCAGGTCCTTCACCGTATTCTGTAAGACTGCCACCTCATCCGACCAGGACATTAGCCCACCTTCCCCTTCTTTAATTGCGCTTTTCATCTGGTCGATTTTGGAGTGAATTGCGGCCGTATTGTTCTGAATTTCCGCTTTCACTGCTTGCAACTCGCTCTTAAGACAGTCGAAACCTTCAGCAAGTGCACTTTTCAGCTCTGTTTTTATCACCGCAGCAATGTCAGCCCTAAGTGAAAGGAAGATATCCTTCTTCAAAGATTCAGCATCCAACTCCTGGGGACGGGGGCACCGAGTCTGGGGAGGCAGCAGCCTCCCTCCCCTATTATGACTCTCGTTCAACCTTCATGTTCAGTGGAGGACGTTGCTCTGCCTCCATGTTCCATGAGAGATGTCGCTCCATCTCCTACCGGACTCAAGGATTCCCCACTGTTCAGCTACCTCAACGCCGCTCAGCCTTCCTGTTCATCTGAGGACGTCGCTCTGCCTTCCTGTTCATCTGAGGACGTCGCTCTGCCTTCCTGCTCGGCTGTGGACGTCACTCTGCCTTTCTGCTCGGCTGTGGACGTTGCTCTGCCTTCCTGCTCGGCTGTGGACGTCGCTCTGCCTTCCTGCTCGGCTGATGTCGCCTCTCTGCCATCCTGCTTCACTGAGGACGTCACTCTGCCTCCATGTTCCGCTAAAGACGTTGCTCCTTTTCTTTGCTGCGCTCAGTATGTCGCTCCCCCTTCCTGCTCCGCGGAGAGCATTGTTCCTCCCTTGGGCCTCACAGAGAATCTCCCTCCTCTCCCTGGCCTCGCGGAGAACCTCGCTCTCCCCTTGAGCCTCGTGGAGAACCTCGCTCCTGCCTTGAACCTTGTGGAGAACCTCGCTCCCCCCTTGAGTCTTGTGGAGAACCTCGCTCCCCTCTCCTGTCCCGTGGAGGAAGTCGCCCCGCTTTCATGCTCTGCCGAGGACGTCGCCCCGCTTTCATGTTCTGCCGAGGACGTCCCTCTGCCTCCCTGTGCCATTGTGGAAGCCGCACGGCCTCCTAGTTTTCCTGCGGACTTTTTGCCCAGGGGACCAGGACCACCAACTGGACGTATAATTTTGGGCGCTCCGGGAGTAGCGCCGTTGGGGGAGGGTTCTGTCACGTATCATGAAACTCTGGACTCCAGTTCCCATCAGCCACTGCACTGCACTACCTGTCACATGACCACCTGCACCTGATTCACGTTTTGTTGATGAGCACTCGTGCGTGTGTGTGTGTATGTATATATATATATATATATATATATATGTCATTGTCTGCACCATTTCCCTGTCTTTCATTGTCTTAGACTTCTGTCTTCCATGTCACGGTGTTTTGTTTCATTGCCACGGTGTTATGTCAAGTTGTCTTTGTGTCTTTATTTTGTTATACTTTTGTTTAATAAATGATAATATCTGCGATTGCTTCTGCCTCAACCTCAATTCGTGACAGGTATTCTTTTGGCAGATAATTTAAAAAAAAAAACAACATTTTTTTCATATATATATATATTTCTAATATTATTTTTAGCTGTAGTTTGATTCAATAACAGTAATGTTTTTTAGTCATATTTTAAAGCTGGTACGTAATAGAGAGACGTGTGCACTGAAGCACTTTATTTATTAAAACTGATTTATTCAATGAAACTATTTCTCTCTTTCTATTTCTATTCACTCATTTGATGGGGTTTTGGAAATAAGCTATGAGTTATGCTTATACCACTGTCTAAGAATAAATCTAAAGAGAAATAAATACAGTACATGATTTGATTATGCACAGGCATGCATCAGTTCTTTGTGGTGTGATGGTGGTGTAGAGCATCTATAAAAGTTAATACAGTGCCACAGAGGGTTTAAAGAACAGAGACTGATCAGACTTTACAAACAACTAACATGAGCCACTTCTAGCATTGGGGCATTTACCACGGCGTGCACTGTCCCTTCTCTGTCCGATTTTGTTGGTCTGAAGCCCTCAGACAGCAATGTTGTTGGTCCCTTCACTTGGGATCTCGTGTGTAACACCACCGTTGAAGAGAGGACGGCTGGAGCGTAGTTCGGTGGAGGTTGGTGGCTCAGTTCTGACAGGTTCGGATGGAGTGGTGTAGGCTGGGCCGCTTCATCGTGAGGAGGTGCCTCTGAAACTGGAGGTTCCTTCCTCGTTACTGACTGTGGGCGTCGCTGTGGGGCGGAGTCCAGATCGGGATCGGCAATTTAACAAACTAAGAAACAGATGAGGGCCCTGCCTGATATTTTTTCTCTCTTTAATGTGCCTCGCTCTGCCCTTCAGCAAATGCCTTCCAGTCTGCCAAAAACTGCACTTCGCTCTTTGTTTTAGGGGTCTCTCTCTCTCTCTCTCTTTCCTTTTCTCATTTTTCTCTAAATTAAATTTCTGTTGTTCTAACTGTCTGAGACTAAAACTACCTTTTTCTGGGAAAGCACATTCTTTAACCCATACACCATACTGGTTCAAACATCCTTCCCCATAATTCACACGCATAAATGTGATATTAGGACCAGCATATGAGCGCCCTGTACATACCATAGCATGTGTCTCAGGATGTGCTTTACTACATGTTTTTCCCATATTTATATTTATATATATGTTTTTCAGATTCTGTAAAATGTCATTGACTCTGATCTTCATTTCTAATTTAACATAACATTTTATTTATTTATTTTTGAGCTACAAAAAATGTAAATTGAAATTAAAGGTTGGGAATATAAGTGAATTTGACTTTTATTTCACATACATGTGTACTTTACGTAAGGCCTGTAGTCCTTTAGTGGCACACAAATTATAATTTTTTTTAAAGTTTGGAATTCAATTAAAGTTTGATGACTTTTTTCTGCGATGGGCTGGCACCCTGTCCAGGGTGTACCCCACCTTGTGCCCGATGCTTCCTGGGATAGGCTTCAGGTTCCCCATGACCCTGAAAAGGAGTAAGCGGTAGAAGATGGATGGATGGATGGAATTCAAAGGCAGTGTCTAGTTTGCAAACAGTCAGTTGTTGTTTTGAAAGAGTACAATATCCGTCATCATTACAAAACAAAACATTCTTCAGCTTTCTCAAAGTACAGCTACTGGAGAGTTCGTCAAAGAATGTGTTGCAGTGGCTGCAGAAGCAGTGTGCCCTTCTCAGATACGCATGTTTTCGAACATCAGCTTGTCAAGGAATACTGTTACCCGACACATAGAGGACATGGCCCAAGACATCGGCGAGCAAATCAAGGCAAAAGCAGCTGCCTTTTCAATTGCCTGTGACGAGAGCACCGATATATCTGATTCCGCACAGCTATTGGTATTTCTGCACGGAGTAAATGAACATTTTGAAGTGGTAGCAGAACTGGCTTGTGGTAGTATTCAAGTGTCCACGAATAAGAAATGGTCTTTTGAACTGGCCTTCCTGATGGACGTCACTGAGCTGCTCAATGTTCAAAATGTTCAGCTCCAGGGAAAAGACCACATTATCACCCGGCTTTTTTATTTATTTATTTTATGTCAGAGCCTTCAAACAAAAACTACTGCTGCTCAGAAGACATCTCTCAGCAGGTAACATTCACAATTATAATATTCACAATAGTTTTACATGTAGTTATTATTATGATCATTATCATTATACTTACATTTAGTTTGCATTTATATGGTAGCAGAGCTGCCATGCAAGACGCTAGCTTGCCATCGGCAGCAACTTGGGGTTCAGTGTCTTGCCCGAGGACACTTCGGCATGTGGAATCACCCCGGTCGGGAATCGAACCGCCAACCCTACGATTAGTGGACAACCCACTCTACCACCTGTGCCACAGCCGCCCCATAGTTAATATATAACTATTAACCATAATAGTTGTGAACTCAGCCTTAATTAGTTTAAGCGTTTGATTTGCACGCTACTTTAGTAAATACAGTAGTATAGTGCATTATTCTGACATGTGGTTTAATTGTATGTAATTTAGGATGGAGCCCAGTCTATTGTTTGACAATTTTAGTGTTGGTGTTGCTATGTATCTGTCTGTCTGTCTGTCTATCAATATATCTATCAATCTATAGATATTCACAAGAAAGGCTAAAGATTGATGTCTTCTAAGGGTCTTTTTTTTGGACAAATACAAGGAAACAGCACTTGTGTCCTCATTTTCCTAAATAAAATTTAGATAAAATTGTGACCCATGTGTCATGTTTGGGAGACTCAGACAGGTGCAAGTACAGGTAGGGAAGCAAAAATAAAAGTCAGTGCATACAATGTGTTTTGAAAACGAGGACATAAGTGGTGTTTCCTTGTATTTGTCAATAAATAAATAAATAAATAAATAAATAAAAAAACCTGACCCTTAGAAGACATCAATCTTCCCCCTTTCTTGTGAATACAGGTGGCAAATGCTGGAGCACAAATGACACCTACTTGAGATTGTATTGAATTTTACAATAGAAGTGATTAAGGCACATGCCTAGTTGTCATGTTCATAGTAAATACTGATTGTATATTAACTGTTTACTGACTCAAATAGTAAGAATATTTTTCTCTTGACTTGCATATTCTCCTTGTAGACGTTGCATTTTAAGGCCTCTACTTATAGGCCTGCCAGTATCATGTGGAACCACGCTGCCAGCCTTATTATCTTCAGTGAGACTGCATGTCTGTTGGTTGTGTGACAAAAATGCTTCATTTTTACTTGATATTTTCTCACAATCTCTGAACTTTTCTATCTCTTTTTTTAGAGGAAAAGGGAGGGAAGTAATGATCATGAAAGAATTCAGGAAGTGTGTTACGGCTTGCTCCCGTTTCATCACGGGGAAAAGTGCACACTTTCTGGATGAAGTGTTTAGGAGTGTAATGTGCGATGGCGACCTCTAGAGGCAGCGCATGGTTTAAGCAGCTCGACTCGCGCTCTTCCCGGAAGCCAAAGCGAGTCGGGTTTCAGAGCCTCACGGATCTGGGTGGGACGCTGCCGAGGCCCAGGTTCGGGGGATTTCTTATGGATCCGGAAGAGGAGCCGGAGACGAGCGCTGCTCTATCTCTTGCTCTGTCTTCCGGGTTCGGCTCTCCGCTGGATTTTGGAGCTTGCGTCGCGACTCCTCTTTCTGCTATGGAAAGCCAAAAGGGGAAGAAAAAAACCCATAAAAATAATAATAATCATTCCTCTCTGACTCCGCGGAGCCGGAAGGATGTGTTAAAAACTGAGAGCAGCATATGAAGAGCTGCTTGAAGTGATTACTAAGGCTAGATGAGCCTTTTTCTCCCCAGTGAAAGTAAATCCTTCACACTGCAGAAACTCCCCCGTCTTCCAGAAGTGCATGATAAAATATCAGGCTTCTGGGAGAAAACCATGCATAAGCCATATTTATAACCCCACGATGTTGGATTATTCAGCCATTGTGGGGAATGAAGAGCATGGCTATTTAACTATGCTTAAGGTGGAGGAGGCGCTTGCGAGCTACCTCTCTCCATCGATGGCAGGTAATTAGGGGGGTTGTCTTTGCATCCAAACGACCATATAAGGTCGCCGTGGCATTGGTGGCAAGCCTATGTGGTCGTAATCAGGCTGGCAGCATGGTTCACAGGTGCCATATATATCATGCGACCTGCTTAATTGCCACGTCACGTGATCATGGCAGGCCTCTAAGTAGATGCATGATTTTACACAAGCTTCAGATACCGGTCACGCGCGCAAGGCGTTCCCATACTGTTATGCTAAATGCAACGTCTCTTTCCCGTCTCAGGGAACAGGGTTACATGCCTAACCCCGACGTTTCCTCTGGGTACTCCCGTTTCCTCCAGTCTGAAGACATGCATGGTAGTCTGACCGGCATTTCCATTTTGTCTGTAGTGTGTGAATGTGTGTGCAATTGTGCCCTGTGATGTGCTGGTTCTCCGTCCAGGTGCCCTGAGTTCCCTGGGATCGGCTCCAGGCCTGTCCTGTGACCCTGTGTTGGATAAGGGGTATAGAAAATGGATGGATGGATTTCAGTTCAGAAAATCCTGCCTATATATAGTAGAAAATTTCACTATGTGAAATGTTTTCCCAGACTAGCATACATACACTCACTGAGCACTTCAATGGGAACACTTTCTTGCAGTTATTCAACCAGCCAATCATGTGGCAGCAGCGAATTGCATAAAATCATGCAGATACAGGTCAAGAGCATTAATGTTCAAATCAAACATCAGAATGGAGAGAAAATGTGATTACTGTGACTTTAGTGCCAGACGGACTGGTTTGAGTATTTACGGTAACTCAAATAACCACTCTATAGAACCGTGGTGAGCAGAAAAGCATCTCAGAAAGCAAAACTAATTTTAACCTTGAGAGCAGATAGCATGAAAAGTGCTAAACTTTATAGGTGGTTATAGGCTTCTTCTCATTGTTAGCTACATTAGTGCCATTTAATTCCCTTTTCTCTGACATGTTCTTTAAAAGATTTTTGGGTAACATTTGGCTTAGTAATCGATGCTAATCAATTAGTAACTGGACTAATAACTGAGTAACTGACTTTGTATATTAAGTGAGATATGTTGGATTTTTCCAAAGCCTTGTAGATGTTTCAGTAAAGTCATGGCATACATGGAGATGTCCAATTGGAGATGTCCTATTTAACTTCAGTGATCCATGAACGTGATTAATGCTATGGCTTCTTTTCAATTAAGAGCATTTGTTCCCATATTACTGCCATGTTTCTGGAATGTTTTTAATTGCACCTGTGTAGTAATATACTAAAATCTTACTATACTAAAATATACAAAATCTTTGAGGAACATGACAGAGTTCAAGGTGGCCTCCAAATTACACACATGTCAATCCAATTGAGCATCTGTGGGATGTGCTGGACAAACAAGCTCGGTCCATGAAGGACCCACCTCACTTATTTAACTGCTGCTAAGGATCTCCTGCTAATGTCTTGGTACCAGATACCACAGCACGCCTTCACAGGTCTTGTGGAGTCCATGCCTCAATGGGTCAGAGCTGGTTTGGGAATGGCTTACAATAGATGGTAATATCATGGTTCCTATGATATATTACTATTAATACCAACCATCAACATGTACATATACCAGAGTAAGGACATGATCACGTCATGGTCAACACTATAACAACCAAAGTTACCATCATGGTACCCTATTGTAACTATGGTAACTTTGGTTATACATGTTGACCATGACGTAATCATGGCACTACTACATGTTATATACGTTGTTATTAATAATAATATATCATAGTTATATTATATATCATATCAACAGCATCATAGCTAAATACAAACCCCTCCAAAAGTATTGGAACAGCAAGGCCAAGTCTTTGGTTTTTGCTATACACTGAAGACATTAGGCTTTAAGATCTAAAGATGAATATGAGATGATGGATCTGAATTTCAGCCTGCAGTTAATGATAATTAAGGACACATTTACAGTATTTAACATTTATGGACGGAGCCTCCAGTTTCAGCACTTTGGAACAGTCAGTGATAAAACTGTTCCTTCAAGTTTTCCAACATGAAAGTCTTCAGGATGGAGGAGTTTCTAAGTAACATGACATGCTGCATTTTGTTGCTGTTGTTGTATTAACTTCAAGAGAAAATAAAAATGAGAGGCTGGTGGGGGATCGACTGTTTATAGGTCTTACAACACAAGTGATAAGAAACTACTTTGTTTTGCAGACTTTCTACAACACAGCTTTAAACAGATAAACAGGTATGATGTGTTGTTCTTTAATAAATAAAAATTGCTGTAGTATAAGAGGAATAAAGCACAGGACATGCTGTAAAAAGATATAATTCATTTTATTGGTAACAGTTACTTCTCTACATGTCAGGCAGCATAAAAAAGACTAAACAGTATGCCTGAAATGAATAAATAAAAAAGATATAAAAATAAATAAATAAACAAAAAAATCTTTCTAAGATTTATAATATTCAGGTGTAAAAAAATGTGAATCAATTATTATTACAACAAATAATCTAGAAAGCTATAGGTTTACATTTATTTACAGTAATGCTCTCAAGTGACTTGGACATAATTTACATCTTCCATTTTCCTAAAATACACATCAAAACTATAAACTGTCATTCAATCAAATGTCTATTTTACAAATGATTATTTTTGTATCGACTGCATTCAGTCTCTATCTCTATCTCTGTCTATAAAAATGTATTGTATGTTGTGGCCTGCCCTAGACCGGGTTCGTAACACCCGCTCAAGCTGTCTTAACAGGTGACTTATAGCTGCAGCAACCTCCGGGAATCAACTTCAGCCTGAATAAATAAAATATATAGAAAACAACATTAATGTTTGACATTACACAAAACATACAGTAGGGTGCGTCTCAATCAGCTCCCTAGATCCCTAGGTGGTGAATCAGTATATGGTGTACTTGAGCTCGGGCACTGGTAAAGACCCTGACTCACTACACATTAGGACACTGATGACTATTTCCGGTAACATGATTACGTTCTCGCGTTGTAAAACATCACCACTGGCACTTAACCACAACATGCAGGACAGACATCTTTCTAACATTATATGTCATATTCATTTGTCTGTCATGGTACTTCAAGTAGGATCGTAGACTACTTAGTAGATTTTTAAAAAAAATCATTAAAGTCGTTAAGACTCAAATAAATATATAGAACGTCAAATAAAGTTAAAAATTGCATTTGAGAGCTACAACAACAGTGTTCTTCCGCCACATTTTCAGTAAGGGAAAACAGTGAACATCTATGCTCCTTGGTTCCCTTTCAAAGGGAACTTCAACGTTGCATTTAGCAGTATGGGAACGCCTTGCGCGTGACCGGTATCTGAAGCTTGTGTAAAATCATGCCTCTACTTATAGGCCTGCCATGATCAGGTGACGTGGCAATTAAGCGCGTCGCATGATATATATATGGCACCTGTGAACAACGCCGCCAGCCTTATTATCTTCAGCGAGACTGCATGTCTATTGTTTGTGTGACAAAAACGCTTCATTTCTACTCGATATTTTCTCAAAATCTCTTAACTTTTCTATCCCTTTTTAAAGAAAAGGAGAGGCAAGTAATGAGTGAGAAAGAGTTAAAGGCGTGTGTAACGTGTTCCCGTTTCATCACGGGGGAAAAGTGCACACTTTCTTGGTGAAGTGTTAGTGGTGTAGTATGCGATGGCAACCTCGAGAGGCTGCGCATGGTAACGCTACATTAAGCAGCTCGACTCGCGCTTTTCTCAAAAAAACGGAAGCCAAGTGAGTCGAGTCTCAAAGCCTCGCGGATCTGGGCCGGCCGCTGCCGAGGCAGCCAACCGTCTCAGGTTCGGGGGATTTTTTAAATCCGGAAGAGGAGCCGGAGACGAGCGCTGCTCTATCTCTCTCTCTGTCTTCCGGGTTCAGCTCTCCGCTGGATTTTGGAGTTCGCGTCGCGACTCCTCCTCCCGCTATGGAAAGCCAAAGGGGTAATAACGCCCCCCTCTGACTCCGAGGAGTTAGAAGGATGTGTTGAAAACTGAGAGCAGCGTATAAAGAGCTGCTTGAAGTGATTACCCAGTGAAAGTAAATACTTCACACTGCAGAAACTCCCCTGTCTTCCAGAAGTTATGACAAAATCTCACTTCTGAGAAAACCATGCTTAAGCCATAGTCATAACTCCACGATGTTGGATTATTTGGCCATTGTGAAAATGAATGGCATGGCTACTTAGCTATGCCCGAGGTGGAGTAGGCGCTTGCTAGCTACCTCTCTCCACCGATGGCAGGTAATTACAGGGGCTGGCTTACATCCAAGATGGGCAAGCCTATGCAGTAGTAGTCATGCTTGTGGGTCACTGCAGACAATGACAGTGTTGCCTACCAAGCAGACCTGCTGAGTGAGCTCAACTTATGGCAAAAAAGTTGTCTCAAGTTCATCCGGGTGTCCACGAGTGGAGCCTGGGCCAGCACTAGTATGGGGGAAACCCAGAAAGCAAGTATGGCAGCCCGCCAACCCCTGCAGACAGCCAGGGGAACCGGGCGGCCACAGTCGCGGTCTGCTGTTGGGCCTGATCTGAGGATGGTCATAAGGGCCAAGCAGACAAAAGACGAGCGGTCCTGAGGGGCTGTGGAGGGATGTATCCGGGGACATGAGGTTGTTAGGGCAGGTAGCCCCCAGTGCTACTGTAGGGCCTCCCCTAGCCAAAGTGGTCCCCAAGTTTTCGTGTTCCCTGGTCAGCAAGCTGTCACAGGGCAACGGAAATCTGATGCTTCTCTCCAATAGAATGTGGAATAGCTAACGTCACTAGAAGACCATCGGGCAGCGTGCAAGCTACGGCCAAATGGGTCTCCATGGGTTCTGTCTACCATAGAAAGGGTTACCGGGTTCAGTTATAGCTCGACCCCCCCATTCACAGGTGTGCTCACCACAGAAGTCAGCACAGACCAGAGCCCGACGTTAGCGCAGGAAGTAAACTCCCTTTTGGACAAGGGGGTCCTGAAACATGTACCCCGTTCCCTCAGGGAGAGAGGTTTACAGCCTTTATTTCCTGTTCCACAAAAAAGTGGGAATATGCAGCCAATTTTAGATCTGCATCATCTGAACCGTACTCTCGGATATACAGGTTCAGAGGCTGATGTTCAACGTATCGTGCCACAGATCCAGTTTGAGAACTGGTTTGTGGCGATAGGTCTAAAAGGTGCATGTTTCCGCATAGGATTATTGCTAGCTTTATCCTCCCGCCAAAAGTGCATGGATGTCACTCTGGCTCCATTGGGACTCCAGGGCATCTGTGTACCAAGCTACCTGGACGACTGGTTAATTCTAGCACGATCCAGGGAGCTGGCGGTTCAACATTGAGATGTTGTTCTCACCCACGTGAAGAACTGGGGGCTCAGGTTGAATCTCAGAAAAGTTGGTTTTCTCCAGTGCAGTGGACAACTTTTCTAGGGGTTATAGGATTCTACTACGATGAGGGCATTTCTATCCCCAACAGGCGTAGTGTCAATCCTATCAACACTGAGCTGGATAAAGCTGTATCTTGGGAGCCTAGGGTGGAATCCACACATGTGGCTGAGGTCACATCTGTATGCTGCCCCCATCACTGCTCCCACTAGCTCTAGCGAGAGTTCGCCAAGATAACCTGCTAATAGCACCTTTTTGGCAGCTCGAACATGGTTCTGAGAGATAATGTCTCTGCGAGATGGCACTCCTTGGGAGATTCCCATCCGCAGGGATTCACTGTGGACCCAGTAACTGCGCAATAGCTACAGTCCTGGGGCTCCTACAATAACATTTCTCAGCGGGGTGAGCTCTTCCTAAAATCAGGGTTATGTGGCCGCCATTTCGGCCAGCCACGCCCAGTTGAGGGAGCCTCTGTGGGGCAATGTCCTCTAACTTCGAGGTTCATGCGTTGTCTCAGATGGCTGAGGCCCATCTGCAGGCCACGCATACCTTCCCGGGACCTTCTATGGCCCTGGAAGGTCTGTTGGCTGCCCCATTCGAGCTCCTAGAGCGGATCTACTGTCTCAGGCCGAAGGGCTGATTTATCACGCTCGGCCAGAACCCGGCAACTGTGGGTCTGGTCCCTGAGGGGCACCAGCTCATAGATTGGGGTCTCACAACTGAGATTGTTGAAACCATGTTAAAAGCTAGAGCACCTTCCACAAGGAAAGTGTATGCACTCAAGTGTCAAGCTTTTTGTCTTGTGGCATGAGGGACGTCACCTAGACCCAGTGAACTGCACAATTGCTACAGTCCTGGAGTTCTTACAGAACGTTTCTCAGCGGGCTAGGCTCCGTCTTCTATCAGGGTACTTGGCCGCCGTTTCGGCCAGCCATGACCCTGTTGATGGAGCCTCTGTGGGGCAACATCCTCTACCTTTGAGGTTCATGCGTGGCGTCAGACGGCTGCGGCCCATCTGCAGGCCATGCATACCTTCCTGGGACCTTCTATGGTCCTGGAAGGTCTGTCAGGTGCCCCATTTGAGTCCTTAGGGACCTACCGCCTCAAAGCCGCAGGGTTGATTTATCATCCTTGGCAAGAACTAAGGAAGCTGTGGGTCTGGCCCCTGAGGGGCGCCAGCTAATAGATTCTGGTCACACGACTGAGGTGGTAATGACCATGTTTCTACAATAACATTTCTCAGCGGGGTGGGCTCCTTCTACAATCAGGGTTATGTGGCCGCCATTTCGCCAGCGCGCCTGGTGGCGGGAGCCTCTGTGGGCAGCTTCCTCTAACCGCGAGGTTCATGCGTGGTGTCAGGTGGCTGAGGCCTATCTGCAGGCTGTGCATACCTTCCTGGGACATTCTGTGGTCCTGGAAGGTCTGTCAACTGCCCCGCCGAGCCCCTAGAGTGGATCCCATCTACAAGGAAATTGTATGCGCTCAAGTGGCACCTTTTTGCCTGGTGGTGTGAGGAACATCAGCTATACCCAGTGAACTGGCGCCGCGCTACAGTCCTGGAGTTCTGACAAGAACGTTTCTCAGCAGGTTGGCTCCTTCTACTATCGGGGTTACGTGGCCGCCGTTTCGGCCAGCCCTGCCCCTGTCGATGTAGCCTCTGTGGGGCAACATCCGCTAACCCGAGGTTCATGTGTGGTGTCAGACGGCTGAGGCCCATCTGCAGGCCATGCATACCTTCCTGGGACCTTGCTGTGGTCTTGGAAGGTCTGTCAGGGACCCCATTTGAGCCCTTAGAGTCAGCCTCTGAGAAGCTTCTGACTCTAAAGGTAGCTCTTTTACAGGCCCTGACATCTCTCAAGCGAGTGGGAGGTCTACAAGCTCTCCCTGTTGCCCCTCCTGCCTTGACTTTACCCCTAGATAAGCCAAGTCCTTCCTGTATCCTAGGCCGGATTATATTCCTAAAGTGCCTACATTGGCTGCCCACCCTGTGGTGTTGCAGGCTTCTCCCCTCCTCTGTCCTCTGACCAGAACAAGAAAGGATGCACCTGCTGTGTCCAATAAGCGCTCTCTGGCCACTTAGTTCACCGCTCCGGCCGGTGGCGTAAGTCAGAGCAGCTACTAGTCTGCTTTGGCGGCGACAGGAAAAGTGATGCTGTGTCAAAGCAGTGCATCTCTACTGGGATTGTCGAAGGCTTTGTCCAAAGAGGTTCCTTGCAGGATGTGTGTGCGGGGTGGTCTATGCCCTCACGGTCATTCTGTTATGACAGCCTGGATATTCATCCCTCCCCAGGTTCGGTGTCCTGCACTGACCCTTGGGTTTGGGTATTTTTGAACAGGCCGTACCACCGGTATGACGGAGTGGGTATTCCCGTTCCCATACTGCTAAATGCAAGCGCAGTTCCCTTTGAAAGGCTCGAGGTTACGCATGTAACCCTGTTCTCTGAGAAGGAACGAGACGTTGCATAGCGCTGTCATACCGGGGCTGGGCTGTGAATTGCGTCTTCGCTTCAGATAATAGAGGCTGGCGGCGTGGTTCACAGGTGCCATATATATATCATGCGACGCGCTTAATTGCCACGTCACCTGATCATGGCAGGCCTATAAGTAGAGGCATGATTTTACACAAGCTTCAGATACCGGTCACGCGCAAGGAGTTCCCATACTGCTAAATGCAACGTCTCGTTCCCTTCTCAGGGAACAGGGTTACATGCGTAACCCCGACGTTTTCGTGGTGCATTGTGGGATTTTTTACGGACCGAACGTCCCAGTGCACACTGGTAGGATTTCGCAATTGAGACAGCCCTTCAAATGGTTCACTCCCTGATCAGTGTCCTGATTACGGAACTATGGAGCTGATTGAGACGCACCCATAACCTCAAATCCATTACCTCACAAACAAGTCTATAAGTTTCTGATTGCAAATTCATGACAAAAAAAGAATTTTGGTTAGTCATGTGCTGATTATTTTAAAACAGGTTCAAGAACAGAAATAAGGAATGAATATAATGAATAATACGGATTAACAATGGTGGCTACACACTGATTTACACCGCAAACATTTTGTGGTTACACTCACCGGTGTCAGTGTTGTTCCGTATCTACGGAATTTAAACCACACACAGTGCCCTCAACTAATATTGGCACCCTTGGTAAATATAAGCAAAGAAGGCTGAACAAAAGATCAAAAGGCTAGACAATAAAGACAAATTTTCACAGCATCCTTTACTCATATTTACCAAGGGTGCCAATATTATTGGAGGGCACTGTATGTTCTTGAACCGTGTAAACAGTTCTTGGACCTGGATTAAAATTATTGGACCTTATGGCACTACGGCAGCACTGACTACACTGTAAGCACAGATACACACTCGGAGCTGTTCTTGATGGGAAATCATCTTATCTGACCTGCATGTCCAACGCCAGATCTAATATAGCGTCCAGTTCCTCTTTCTCTTTCTCCAGGTCACGCATCCTGGACTCTGGAACATCAGCTGCATTCCAGAATGGATCCTGATCGATCAGATCAGTGTATCTGACTGAGTAGTCCTGAGGAATGAGTGGGAAAATTCATATTAATATTATTTACACATCAAGGTTTTACTTTTAACTGTTTGACCTCCCAGCATTCCCTTCATACTGCACCATGTACCATCAAACCTTAACATGCCTACACTGGCTAAAATAACGACACTAGCCATTTTTAGTGATCAGAACAATACATAAACTTAAAAAGGTTTCTCAGTTCTTACAGGGTAATAGTCACAAGGAGAGTAGGACGCAGCTGGTTGTTGAAAGCTTGGCAGTGTTGAATCCAAGAAGTCTGGGCTACAGTGCTGATAAACTGGGGGTGGGAAACATTGAAGGTTAATAAACGATTCATTACTTGGTAAGACATAAACAACACATCACTATCTTAGATTATTCAGGCTCCATCCTAGATTACATACAATTAAGCTACACGTCAGAATAATGCACTATACTACTGTATTTACTAAAGTAGCGTGCAAATCCAACGCTTAAACTAATTAATGCTGAGTTCACAACTATTATAAAGGGGACAAAATGTATTAAATCATCATTACCTGGTGTGTAATACCCGTGATGAGGTATGTTGCTCCTCTGCTCCTGCTGAGGGACATTACAGGGATGGGGGTAAGGGGTTCCCTGATGTTCAAGCAAGGTAGAACCTGAACAGATAGAGACAAGTCAAGTATTAATAAACTAAAACTACAGATGATGACCGAGGGAACAAAGTTATACAAAGTTATCTAGCTGTACTATCTAGCACTGTACTAGCAAAATGACGTCCCCTTTCTCATTATATTTGTCTATTTTCTCTTTTTTCTACACATTCCTATATATGCATAATCTTTTTTTAGGCCCTTTCAGGGTGTCCAGTTTTCTCGGGATAGGCCCTGGATCCGTCATGAACCAGACTAGGTTAAAGTTGTTACTGAAATGAATGAATGAATATATTCTGTCTATTCTTTTTATCTGCTTGTTGAAACACTACCAACCTGTTTTCATTAAGCCCGAGGTTTCCTGTGGCGTATTCTGCATGGTTATATGGAAAACGTTTGGGCTTCCTGCTGGTCACTTTAACCCGGCGGGCGGGCCTTTGTTGAGTGGCGTGAGTCTCTTCATTTTGAGCAGAAGCTCAGGCTCATTCCGTTTGAAATACGGATTTTGAAAGTGGTGAAGTTGGGCCTTAATCGAAGAGTTGTTTGTCGATTGCTTGTCCGAGATGTTGTCTATACGTTCTTTTTTGAAGCCGTACAGGTTCAGCTGGCGAACGAAACTTATGAAGTCAGTTGTTCTGAAGTATTCAGACAAGTGCCTGGGTTGGGACAAAAGTACTTCAGCTTCGAAGGCTTGCTGGTGAACAAGTATCCCTTCCCCGCTGTCGTCCCACCAGACTGAGCGAATCTCAGGATCATTCACCAAACGCCACAACTTGCCAGGGAAGTAGGTGGGGTTGATGAAGGTGACCAAAGATGCGTCAACGTTCTCCATATCAGCTAAAAAGATCTGTAGCCAGATGGGTGAAAAAAAAGGAGAATGAATGTAACGAATTGAATGTAATGAATTACTCTCTAGCACTAACTACATAGTACGTGGCTAGCTAACACATAACACATTCATCTTTAGTAACAGCTGAAAATCACTAACATTAACAAGCTATAGCATTAATGTTATCAAAATTGACCGTTAGAGTTGTCAAGCAACCTGGCCGTAGCCTGAATAATCAAACAAAAACAGACCCAAAGTCATTTCTAAGAGCTACACGATCACGTGTGAAATATTTCTTACATATGAGCACATACACCTGCTATGTGATTCCTTTTGATAGTTCTCTGATCCCTTAACGCTTCTCAGAGCCGTTACAACTGGTCAGGAACCGTTACGTGAAATTCTTGAATATCCAATGAGCTTGTGTGGATTTATCCAATCAGAGTAACCCGTGCCTGTGACGTCGTTCAATCCCAAAGTAAAGTCCTGGTGCGTATTAATGTGTATCGGAAAATAGTGACGACGCTATTCGGCATATTTTGTAGGAGAAACGTGAACGTTTAGGTCAGCAGTGGCAAACATACCGCCTGCTGGGTCTCTGTTATTCCTCTAGCAGGAAAAAAAACTTTAGGCCATAAATTATGACAAAATGTGCTAATATATAACTCTTCATTAGCAAACCAAAAATGTGAAGCTGTGGCCTTGTCTCTCTCCAACGAACTTCGGGCTTTCACAGCCACGGGGATGAATACTTATGAAATTACAACTGTAAAGTTTTTGTTGTTGTTTCATAAAAAAATGTGTTTTTCTTGTATTACGTATTATTTTAGTGTGTATTGATCCCCTACTTTAATATAAAAGTCAGTTCCAGGTTCCAGGCTGTAACACTACACTATGGTAAAGCCATATCATGGATAAATAAAAGATAAATATGTGAAGTGATCAGTGAGGAGCTGAGAGAGAGATACCGTTCTCCACAGGGAGAACTACTGAACATCTTCTCCTGCTGGACTTCATTCTCTCTCTCACAGCTCCATCTGAGTGGAGGAGCAGCAGCTCACAGATGGACACCAACTCAAGGCAGCTCATGCTTTATCTCCTTATCTTTACACAGAGTTATCAATCTGTTATGTCGTTTCATTCAATTCAATCCTTAAACAGCGCTTCAGCTGTACAGTTTAAAGAGGAGACAGATAACTAGCGCTTAGCCCTAAGATTAAATCTACAGAAAATGATTTAAGCTGTGATGTAGAGAGTAGATACTTCTTTTGAGTAAAATCTAACATGTTAAAGTTCAAGGCTCGAGGTTTACTCCTTCCTGTGGACCTTTTTGTTTTTATTTTTACACACCACAAAAATGTTAGCTTTCTAGCTAACATGCTACTGGACAGATTAGATTAGTTTAGCAGAGCATGAATTTTAGCTAACATGAGCTATTTAAAATGGACATTTCCTCTTTAAAACAGCATTTTGTCTGATTGTTTTATATATGTTTTTTAAAGTTCTCAGTGAATATATTAACACTAGCTTGCTGCTAGCTGAAGTACAGTTGTACAGTGAAACAAAATGGCGGACAGTGAAACAAAATGGCGGACAGTGAAACAAAATGGCGGACGTTACACAAAATAGCGGCAGGTAAACAAAATGGCGGACAGTTACACAAAATGGCGTTGTCTGTCTTACCTCAGAGGCTACAAGTGCGCACGCGCATTACCGCTGCGGTTCAGCGCCGCTTTCTGAGAGAAGAGCTCATCAGAATGAGCGTTTTAACCGTTTAACAGAGAAGTTTTTCTTACCAAAGACATTAAATCAGCTCACTTTATTGCTGTGTGCCTCAGTGTGTTAATTCTGAGGGGTATAACTCAGAAAAAACGTTTTTCATGTGTTTCCAGTAATACACACGTACTGTAGAGCTGAGTATCATAAAAAATACTGCTCCTTATTGGTACACAAAAGTGTGTCGTGCTCTGCGTTTCATATCTATAGTAGTGGTTCAGCACAAACGCTTCAGAGTGCTCTCATTAATCTATCCTGCTTTATTCTATCCTGTATTAACCATCTTTCTGTAATAAACCTTTTTTTACCTTCAGAGGAACTTCAGAGGTCTCCGAGTGTTTGCTTGATGATTTCTACAACAGTTTGGTCTCTTCGTTAGAATGTGTGGGTCTTCTCAAATTTTCTGGACACTAATGACTTCCCCACTGTACGCATCATCAAGAATTTAGAATTTAGAATTTCATGTCTTAGGTCGATGATGTCATCGTGTATTGCTGTCTCTATGGAAGGGAGTCAATCAGTGGGTTTACATGGTCAACAATAATCCGATATTAACCCGATTAAAACAATACTCTAATTAAGAAACTAGCATGTTAATCTGCACGTACAGCATGACAAATAATTAACTGCACTTGAACCTTTTTTTTTTTTTTTGAAGCATTTAAAAAAATATTTAAATAAAAACACCCAAAACTGTATACGGTACCATAACGAAGACCAACTTCATGTCGATACATGAATTTCTAGAGGAACATCAGACGGCGTGGCACGGTCACATAATGACGTGTACTGTTAATCGATCTATGTTCTATAACATGTAAAACCTGAACATGAAAGGAGTATTCTTAATCACACTATTGTCTTACTCAGAATAAGGTCAATAATTAGATTTCTGCTGTCCATGTAAACATAGTCAATGATATAAGAAATGTGTGTATTACATCAAGAGAGATGTATTACATGTAGCATGTTACATTGATTCAAACTTTGAAAGTTACAGGGACCATGTGTCAAAAGGGGGAATGATAGCTGCGTATATTGCATTGGTTTCTCTAATTACTCTAAAAAACTGTTTAAACAACTCATAACGTGGATTGAGGTTTGAAGGTAGAGAAAGCTACGTCCCTACGTCCAAACAGGACTCAGACGCAGTAGTGATGATGATAATCTCCAGTGATCACGGCACACCTTTTGTGAGCCATGCCCTTAAAACCCCTTTTGCTGGTTGCCAAAAATGGCATTTTTGTCTGTTTTGGAGATACCTGTGTTCTGCAGTGATTTGTTTTGTGATCTCACACACCACAGTGGTGGTTAATGCCTCATATGAAAGTAGACACTTAAGACGTGAATAATTAGCAGTTATTTCAAGCATTTCTTCTTTTACCTAGCCTACCTGGGGAAATATATTCAGAATTCTTTTGTTTTAATTATCAAAAAAATTTTTTTACTTTTAACACAAATGTTATATCTTCACAGCAAATGTTGATATCAACCCCATTCCTGCTCTCAAAAATACCCCAAGTACTTGTACATGAACACACAACTAAAATATGGGGAAGTTATCTCTAACCACTAAAATTATTTGTACGGTTATTCAAACACAAGTAAAAACCTCTGCAAAATGGCACCAAACATCTCCAAATGGCACGAAATGAAAACAAATGGCAGTAGCATGAACTCTGTTACACAATGTGTAATTTCACACACACAAAAAGTCTGAAACATACTTATAAAATATAAAGTTTATTAAAAAATAATGCCAAAGCCCCAGGTGAAGGAGCACTTGCTCTCCTAATGGCTGAAATGATAGACACATGAGTGACCCCCCTCCTCTGACTTTTCAGGGGGGTAGATAGAGCCCCTCAACTCAATCCACATAATCTTCCTCAAAAAAAAAAAAGTCACTCAGAAATAACTCCTCCAGAATCTGTGACGCATTCAGACTTTTTCTGGAGCGCGCCGCCGCTATAAGACGCCAATAAATCGCACGCTGAGCGAAAAACAGTAGAAAACTAGCCATCAGAAAAACACCAAACATGCAAAAACTTGCTGTATAAAGTTTTGTAGGAAGGTCACTAGAGCGGAGAAGCCATTTACTGGTAGTTTCTCTGCATGGCCCTGTAGCACTTTGCAGATTGGCCTGTACCCGCTGACACACAACTCAAGAACAATGGATGCACGCGTAAAAGGTTTGGTTGTGCCGATTACGCTTTTGATTTTCTCAGTCTCTGAGTGATCAATCATGTCGAGTTTTGGCTTGTTTGAAAGCTAGAAGTATTTACAATTGGTCCAAGTGGGTGTCAATCAAGTTAGGCTGACAGATTATAATTTAGGAGGTGGGTTGTTCAGCATAGTTAAAGCAGATTAGCTTTTTTTTACAAGTGCTATTTACTAATCCACACATAGATTGGCTAATCGTATTATATTGTTGCTAGCCAGCGAACTAAAGCTAAATATCTATAAAAGTAACAAACAAAACTAGCTAAGTATTATTTCTTCAGAGTTTATTTATCAATTTAATTTATTTTATTTTTTTAATGTGAATGCAAGAATACCGAGCGGGAAGTGTGTGGTGTTACAAGAGCAAAAGCCACGAGAGAGAACTTACAAATGGCACCCTGTCCAGGGTGTACCCCGCCTTGTGCCCGATGCTTCCTGGGATAGATTCCAAGTTCCCCGTGACCCTGAAAAAGAATAAGCGATTGAGGAAGGATGGATGGATGGATGGATGTACATTTGTACTTTTGAGGCATCAAATCACAGGAAGAGGGTTGCAGTACTGCTGGGGATGCCACTGTCCATGCGGGAGAATCCATCTCAGTTCTTAAAGTTCTGTGTGGTAAGTGTCTGTGAGGAAAGTAAGAAGGGATGTTGGAAGATATTCAGATAATGGAAGTCCATGTATTGATATTTCCAACTATTTTGATGGAGTTTACCTTTTTTTATTTTCATTAGAGATGATACATTTCAGGAAGTATTTGTTAGGTAGTATCTGTATTTTTTACCACCTTCTAATATTAATTCATCTCGTGTGATAACTAGTAAAGTTAAGTTCGGTTCACTCGTGCTGTTCTTAAGTCGTTGAGTTTGTGAGGATGTGTGTGAGAAAGTACATTTTAAAGTTTGTCTTTGTTTTTTATACAGCACACAGGTTCTGAAGAAGAGTTAATCAAGGGCATGACTGTTGGAATCATTACAGCTGTGGATGACGTGATGGACCCTATTCTGTGTGACTGCAGTGATGTAGCTCTTGTAATTGAAGAAGTTGTCGTTCTACGCAATCTTGGTGATGTACCAAATGCATTTGTCAACTTGATGGGATTGCTTTATGCACTTAACAAAAACTTCAAATACACCTTTGAGGTCCTTCAGAGGCTGTTCATGAACATTGGAGCTGATGCCTGCAGTGCACGAGTACATTCACTTAAAAATAAACTGCTCAAGTAGAGATGGTGTTCTGCATTTCGTGTAAGAGAGATTTCATGTGTTGTTGTGTTGTGTATGTTACAGTTTCTATGCCTCAACAACATGACTTCAGTTTTGTTTTATATTTTCACCTTTAATCACTGGGCGATTGAAATGTAATTTTGTTAGGCAAAAACAGATTTCTGCTTGCTTTTTCTGTTTATTTTGAGAAATTCATGTCTTTTCACTTATTTTTTACAATTGTAATAGATTTTTGTTTATTCAAATTAATCTTAACACAATAATAAATTTTTAACCACACACACACACACACACACAGGTTTGGTGAAAAACATTTTCAGTTTAGTCCCCTGTGTGCTCCTGCTCGTCTCTTGGCTGTGGGTTCGGCGCTCTCGTCCTTTTCTCTGTCTTGTTCCTCCTGAGACTCGTCCTGTTTGCTGCTGTAAAACTACACTGCAGTAAAAATATTGTTTCATAGTACGTCAATAACGACAGTTATACTAATTCTAATGAAAATAACTAGATAGCTTATTAGCTGATGTGATTGACCTGTTGGTTCTCCATCTCCAATTCTCTATCTCTATTTCAGCTGCAGTGTAGACAGTACGGTGACCAACGTCCAACGCTCACTCAAATAAAAAAAATCAAAAACGAACAAAAAGGCAAACGAGACGCCCTGTAAAAACCCCAGTTTGGACATCTTTCCTTGCGTTTTCGTAATTTTGTAACTAACTCTGAGTAGCTTGTGAAAAGCTCTGGCACTTTTCTTTTCACTCTGGCACTGTACTAGCAAAATGACGTTCCCTTCTCATTATATTTGTCTATTTTCTCTTTTTTCTACACATTCCTATATATGCATAATCTTTTTTTTTTTAAAGTGGAAGCAAAAACATGCTGTTTTCTGTTTGATCAGTTGGTACTGATCCATGCTTGAGAATCAAGGGTTTTATTTATTTATTTATTTTTAGCAAATCCTGCTTTCTATTGATCCTCATTCACAAAGCAGTCTGGTGTGAAATGATTTAAGGCAGAGGTTTACAAAGTTTGGGCCGCCAGGGGGCGCCTGGGGAGGCTCAACAATTTGGTGTGAAAAATAAATAATGTGTTTTTCTTGCAAAAGAATGTGTTTTTTTCTCGGTCAAATGTTAATGCCATTTGGGGGGCCTTTTCCTGGACAAGTTTGGGACGCCCTGATTTAAGGTATTTTTGGGGGCACATTTCCTTCAAAAATAAAACTACTCCACAACGTCTTCAGTGGCTCTGATGCACGGAATACATGAAGACTCTTATGTTCATTCTTACAGCCAACAACAAAACACTTACAAAGCTTACGAAGCTTCTGATCACTGTAGTGCTCCAGCACGGAAAGCATGCCGGACTGTGCAGCTCACTCAGGGGAGGAGCTATGCTAATAGGGCAGAGTTCCTGGGCGGGGCTTGTTCCAACTTGACATCACGTTAGGGCAAAAATGAAAATGGCTTTTTTAGACAGTGTTTATTAATTATTGGGAATATAAAAAAAAGGAGTGGGTGGATTTTTACCATTGTAGGGTGGTTGTGTACACACTCTGCCGACACAGATTTATGTTCAAACACCATTTAAAAGTGATTTAGTCATTTTGCATATGTCCCCTTTAATCCTACAGATTACTATTAAAATGTCATTTTTAAAAATGCCACCATCACAGTTGAACATTCTGCACAACTTCTTCAATGTACTCTGTATCCGACAGGCCAAGAATAATTCTAAGATTACAAAAGTCACCTGATAAATATAAATAAATATTGTTGGTTGGGTTTAAAAAACAAAAGTTAAAGCAAGACGTGAACCATGAGCCGTTCTTTAATACTTTAACCTTCAGAATCAAACAAAATGTTCTTTTACATTCTAGAAATCATGTGCAAGAGAAAATGCTGAGAAAACATCCCAAATATAAGACTTTCAGTCAAGAAAGGAAAAAAAACAGCAGGATCCATCGCTACATCCATCAAGTGAAGCGAACCAGTAGATGAATGATGTTAGGAGTCACCATGGAAACGGCATTAACATTTACAGCAATAAAAATGTTTCAGTCTCTCTGAATAAAATACGACACAGTCGTCTTCAAACTGGGTGAAAAATGACGAGCAAAACTCCCAGCTGCATAGTTCAAGTCATCTTCATCATCAGCCTGATAAAGAACAAGAGGCGTTATTGTGTAAATAGTTGTCTATTAGAATTCTCTGTGCATTGTGGATAGTAGGTCAGATGTGGATTTCTTTAACAGAATAGAATCACAATTAATAGAAGACTGGATTACCTGAGTGGTGGGAGTTTGATGGTTTCTTGATGAAGCACCTGAACAATAATAAACATAAGTAAAGTTTAAATGTAGAAAGGATTCACATTTTTGTGACAAATTTATACAGTAACTCTATAAATAATAATAATAATAATAATAATAATAATAATAATAATAATAATAATAATAATAATAATAATAATAATAATAATAATAACAAACCTTTTCTCTGATTTTCATTTAAAACTCCAAGCAGAACCACATTTACAATGAGAGATACAAATAGCAGAGACATTGTTAAGACAATAATCCAATAGTTGCCTCCTGAAATGATGAAAATGAACAATGTGTATAAATACTGGATGATTTATTAACAGGAAAAGGTTTTAACTACAGAAAATTCTGTTACAGAAAGTGAAAGTAAGTGTATTTGATCAAAACTCTTACTTTCTCCATCGCTGCAGTTTGAATCCTGGAGTGTACCAGAATCTGTGTTGTTGTTAACCGTTCCAGGTGAAGGAGAGTGTTTCATCTCTTCACATTTACAAATACATCGGAAAAGCAGCAAATAAACAGAAATGATACTAAATATGAATAATGTGAAATATTCAACATTTAATGCATATGTACACATAATTCTGGTTAAAGTGTTGATCTGGAATTAGCAGGTTATCAGAGTAAAACTGTTTACCTTCAAATTGCAGACGAGTTCCAGATGTGAATATTATTTTAGTTCCCTCCACTTCTCCACAGAAATATTCTCCTCCATCATCTTCTCTCGTTCCGATAATGTTGAGATCAAACTTCTGGTCATTTACAGTCATACTGAAGCGACTATCTTTAAATTCATCATCAAATATGTATCCACTATTAGACCTGTAATATCTTACAAAACATTGAGGCACTTTTCCAAAACTCTGTCTGTACCAAGCTAAATTATTTTTGTTTGTGACCTTGCTCATGTTACACTCCATAGTTACATTTTCTCCACGCTTTACTGTTTTCACATGAAGCTCCTCGATGTCAGAAGTTCTTACTGTAAAAAAGTGTTTAATATTTAATGTTTAATGTCAGTAAATGATTTAAATATGAAATTTGACTATTTTAAATGAAAGCTTTCAAAATGTTACTCACCAGCTGTGCAGAGAGAAAAAAGAGAGTAAAGCGCGACAAAGAGTGTGATCATCGTTCCTGTTTAGACAAAGTGATAGTGAGGTAATGAACTTGTGGGTTCAGTAGAAAACCAGGTCCAGACTCACACCTGATTGGACGTTTTGAAGCTGTGGACTGATTTGATTGGTCCATTCGCTGTAATGAGATGTGAAGCTCACAGTGAATTCTTGTCTATTCTGATGCTGTGATGAGTCACGTGACTTTACAGATATGGTATACTGGAGCTCTATCAGTCCTGTGTGCTGGAACGTCTCTGATAGAAGAAGTTTAATGAAGTGCTTTTAGGTCAGCAGATCTAACACCCCCAAAGAGGAATAATGTGTAATCCTGCTGTGGGGGAGGGGGACGCAGTACAGTTTCAGTATGGTCCTTTCACAAATCATTTGTCTAAGCTAGAACCTGGAGTGAGCGTATATACGGGGTTTTACGATAACTATCAGACACTTGGGGGGAAAAGCTCATCTGTATTATTTCAGATGTAGAAACACTAGAAAGGTTTTCATGCAAATGAATCACCTCAACATCACGGCGTGGTCCGGGGGTCACTGTGTGGAGGAGGTGAACTTACTGGACAGCTGAGTGAGGTAGCCAGTGAGGCCAGTACACTTCCAGTTTCAAGTTTGGTGATGTTGGGGAAAGGGTTGTTCTTGTCAGTGGAGGAGACAGAAGGACTTATTGATAAATCAAACCACACTTTGCTAGGACTGGAGCAACGTTACTGTAATGACATCACCCTTATGCTGCGAGTGGTTTTCCTCCATGATGACATGCTGCTTGAGTGCTGGTACCAAATGGAACTAATCAAAAACAATAAAAATAATGAACCTCCAGCAGAGCCGCATACGCATAAGTGAGGTACGGAATTGCAGAAGTGATCCAGGACTCTGAATTAATTCCTCTGTGTGACAGCAAACCTGTGATTATAAGCCCCGCCCACAAACAAGCCTAGAAGCAGTCATGAGAATGGACTCAAGTGTTCAGGTCAAGTGTGAAAAATCTTTTAACACATTTGTAGAAGTGTTATTAACTGCAGCAGCGCTCTCTCACATCACACAGTTGTTTCCGTTGAACAGAAATAGCATTGAGGTTTCTGAGTTTCTGAGACTGAGTGTTTTAATCAGCAGCTCACTCTGACTTCTTTTGGGTCACTTCAACAGTCCAAATGTCTTCATGTTAGAATCTCTGGCTAAAACACAAAAGAGCTGGAGTTCATTAATAAAAACTTCTCTAAAAATATCATGTAGAATGTCGAGAGCACTATTTATTCAAACTGTGCTAGAGACTGTGCTCTATCTGTGTGAGGCCTGTTATCCACCCTGAAGGACATAAGAGAGAAAGAACTGGTATTAATTCAAGTATAATCTCACACCTTTGGGTAGATTTGAATCATGTAATGATTAACCTGTATAAAACATGTCCAAAATGATTTTCTGTTTCGACAAGGTGCTTCTGTAGTCTATGAGTCCGGCAAAACATTGTAGTCTATTTCCATATAAACATTTCCAATTCCAAAAATACATTTAATTTCCAAAATCCAATCCCAAATAGTTACAGGAGGCGATATGCGATACGTTCTCTCTTCTATCCCATCCACCATTTTGTTTTTGCTGCTAGCAGGTGGTATCTCTCTAATGGAATATTAGTATTGAGTTGTACACGCAGTCATACACTCGTCTTCTAAATGTATTTCTAATCTGTGGTGTCCTCAGTGTGGGTGGAGTTTACACACCTGTCAGTTTTAACACACACCAGAAATTTCTCTCACCTGAATCTGGAAGCGTGTATAATCAAGCTTCCAAAGTTGAAATAAGCCAATCTTCAGCAGTGCTAATGATGAATCTATAGAGTCTCTGTGACATCACAGTGATGGTCATGATGACCGGAAATTTCTACAATTCTGGAGGAAGTGGTGGCTTGGTGGTTGAGGCTCTGGGTGACTGATCAGAAGGTTGGGGGTTGAAGACTCAGCACTGCCAACCTGCCACTGTTGGGCCCTTGAGTTTCATGTCTGACCCCAACCTCCTGACATGAGAAGAAAAGAATGTCACTGTGCATATGTGTATGTGACCAAGAAAAGATTTATTATATCATTATCATTATCAGTTCTATTCTGCTCCCAAAAAACCCAGTATAATGCTGTAACACTTCTAATGAGCACCAACACAACACTCTTTCTTTTACGCTCATTTATTTATTTATTTATTTGTTTGTTGTTTTGAAGCACCCAGTCTTTCTTGACGGAATATAAACATCCGGGGGTTTCTGAACATTTGAAATTTCTTTCATTCTGCCCTGGCCAAGGCTCTCCAAGCCCCTTTCAGTTTCAGACATTGATGGCCAGATTCTTATTTTGGATCTGTGGCTGTCCATCTAATGGCTCTTACCTGAAACCACGAGGGAAGTTAACATGGACGTCTGAGGCCGAGTTTGCGCTGATTAAATAATAACTACATTTTATTTACAAGTTATATTTATATATTTCTTAATAAGTAAAAATCATATAATTTACTGTGCAGTTATACATCTGTATTAAAGAGTTTATGATTTCTAGAAAACAAGAAGCTCTGTGCATCTATTATTGTGGTGGCGTGGTCGAGCCCATTCCTCCTCCGGTTATACCCTCGTAGCTAATGATGCTCTCTGCGCTTTCAACAGAACCCTGAGACTATCACAGAGCAGGTGCATTTATTTATACAGAGACTTGATTACACACAGGTGGATTCTATTTATCACCATCAGTGATTTAGGACAACATTGGATCATTCAGAGATCCTCGCTGAACTTCTGGAGTGAGTTTGCTGCACTGAAAGTAAAGGAGCCGAATAATTTTGCACGCACCACTTTTCAGTTTTTTATTTGCTAAAAAAGTTTAAAATATCCAATAGATTTCGTTCCACTTCACAATTGTGTCCCACTTGTTGGTGATTCTTCACAAAAAATTAAAATTTTATATCTTTATGTTTGAAGCCTGAAATGTGGCAAAAGGTTGAAAAGTTCAAGGGGGCCGAATACTTTCGCAAGGCACTGTATAGTCATTGTCTTCACTGTTTCCTTGTTTTTCATAAATGCCCCAATGCTAGAAGTGTTTTTCACTTCTAGCATTGGGGCATTTACCACGGCGTGCACTGTCCCTTCTCTGTCCGATTTTGTTGGTCTGAAGCCCTCAGACAGCAATGTTGTTGGTCCTTTCACTTGGGATCTCGTGTGTAACACCACCGGTGAAGAGAGGACGGCTGGAGCATAGTTCGGTGGAGGTTGGTGGCTCAGTTCTGACAGGTTCGGATGGAGTGGTGTAGGCTGGGCCGCTTCATCGTGAGGAGGTGCCTCTGAAACTGCAGGTTCCATCCTCATTACTGACTGTGGGCGTCGCTGTGGGGCGGAGTCCAGGTCGGGATTGGCTTTCTGCAATTTAACACACTGAGAAACAGATGAGGGCCCTGCCTGATATTTTTTCTCTCTATGATGTGCCTCGCTCTGCCCTTCAGCAAATGCCTTCCAGTCTGCCAAATACTGCACTTCGTTCTTTGTTTTAGGGGTCTCTCTCTCTCTCTCTCCCTCTCTCTCCTTTTTCTCTGAATTAAATTTCTGTTGTTCTAACTGTCTGAGACTAAAACTACCTTTTTCTGGGAAAGCACATTCTTTAACCCATACACCATACTGGTTCAAACATCCTTCTCCATAATTCACACGCATAAATGTGATATTAGGACCAGCATATGAGCGCCCTGTACATACCATAGCATGTGTCTCAGGATGTGCTTTACTACATGTTTTTCCCATATTTATATTTTTATATATATGTTTTTTCAGATTCTGTAACTTGTAAAATGTCATTGACTTTGATCTTCATTTCTAATTTAACATTTTATTTATTTATTTTTGAGCAACAAAAAATGTCAATTGAAATTAAAGGTTGGGAATATAAGTGAATTTGACTTTTATTTCATGTACATGTGTACTTCAAGGCCTGTGTGCTTTGTGACACTCAACAAACAGGTAATAATGGAGAGCTCCAGGCAGTGGCACACAGACAAGAGGAAATTTAAAAAGGTTTGGCAAGATGATTTTTTCTGCGATGGGCTGGCACCCTGTCCAGGGTGTACCCCACCTTGTGCCCAATGCTTCCTGGGATAGGCTCCAGGTTCCCCGTGACCCTGACAAGGAGTAAGCGGTAGAAGATGGATGGATGGATGGAATTCAAAGGCAGTGTCTAGTTTGCAAGCAGTCAGTTGTTGTTTTGAAAGAGTACAATATCTGTCATCATTACAAAACAAAATATTCTTCAGCTTTCTCAAAGTACAGCTACTGGAGAGTTCGTCAAAGAATGCGTTGCAGTGGCTGCAGAAGCAGTGTGCCCTTCTCAGATACGAATGTTCTCGCACATCAGCTTGTCAAGGAATACTATTACCCGACACATAGAGGACATGGCCCAAGACATGCGAGCAAATCAAAGCAAAAGTAGCTGCCTTTTCAATAGCTTGTGACGAGAGCACCGATATATCTGATTCTGCACAGCTATTGGTATTTCTCCATGGAGTAAATAAACATTTTGAAGTGGTACAAGAACTGGCTTGCGGTAGTATTCAAGTGTCCACGAATAAGAAATGGCTTTCTGACCTGGCCTTCCTGGTGGACGTCACAGAGCTGCTCAATGTTCTAAATGTTCAGCTCCAGGGAAAAGACCAGATTATCACCCCCGGCATTTTTATTTATTTTTTTATGTCAGAGCCTTCAAACAAAAACTACTGCTGCTCAGAAGACATCTCTCAGCAGGTAACATTCACAATTATAATATTCATAATAGTTTTATATGCAGTTATTATCCATCCATCCATCTTCTACCGCTTACTCCTTCTTCAGGGTCGTGGGGAAACAAAAAAAAAAAAAAACAACTACTACTACTAATAATCCATCCATATTTTATACCGCTTGTCCACATTTTCGAAACACATCAAGATAAAATTGTGACCCATGTGTCATGTTTTGGAGACTCAGACAGATGCAAGTGCAGGTAAGGAAGCAAAATAAAAGTCAGTGCATACAATGTATTTTGAAAATGAGGACACAATTGGTGTTTCCTTGTAGTTGCCAAAAAAAAACCCCAGACCCTTAGAAGACATCCATCTTCCCCCTTTCTTTGAATACAGGTGGCAAATGCTGGAACACAAATGACACCTACTTGAGATTGTATTGAATTTTACAATAGAAGTGATTAAGGCACATGCCTAGTTGTCATGTTCATAGTAAATACTGATTGTATATTAACTGTTTCCTGACTCAAATAGTAAGAATAGTTTTCTCTTGGCTTGCATGTTCTCCTTGTAGACGTTGCATTTTAAGGCCTCTACTTATGGGGAAAAGTGCACACTTTCTGGGTGAAGTGTTTAGGAGTGTAGTATGCGATGGCGACCTCTAGAGGCCGCGCATAGTAACGCCCACTTTAAGCAGCTCGGCTCGCGACTCGCACACTTCCCGGAAGCCGAAGCGAGTGAGCTCGCGTTGCGACTCCTCCTTCCGCTATGGAAAGCCAAAAGGGGAAGAAAAAAAACCCACAAAAATAATAATCATTCCTCTCTGATTCCGAGGAGCCGGACGGATGCGTTAAAAACTGAGAGCAGCATATGAAGAGCTGCTTGAAGTGATTACTAAGGCTAAATGAACCTTTTTCTCCCCAGTGAAAGTAAATCCTTCACACTGCAGAAACTCCCCCGTCTTCCAGAAGTGCATGATAAAATATCAGGCTTCTGGGAGAAAACCATGTGTAAGCCATATTTATAACCCCACGATGTTGGATTATTCAGCCATTGTGGGGAATGAACAGCATGGCTATTTAACTATGCTGAAGGTGGAGGAGGTGCTTGCGAGCTACCTCTCTTCATCGATGGCAGGTAGTTAGGGGGGATGGCTTTGCATCCAAAGCACCGTATAAGGCCGCCGTGGCATTGGTGGCAAGCATATGAGGTCGTAATCTTCCGTGTGATACCATACATACACTCACTGAGCACTTCACTGGGAACACTTTCTTGCAGTTATCCAGCCAGCCAATCTATAGAACCTATACGGTTCTATAGAACCGTGGTGAGCAGAAAAGCATCTCAGAAAGCAAAACTAATTTTAACCTTGAGAGCAGATAGCATGAACAGTGCTAAACTTTATAGGTGGTTATAGGCTTCTTCTCATTGTTAGCTACATTAGTGCCATTAATTCCCTTTTCTCTGACATGTTATTTAAAAGATCAATTTAACTTCAGTGATCCATGAACATGATTAATGCTATGACTTCTTTTCAATTAAGAGCATTTGTTCCCATATTACTGCCATGTTTCTGGAATGTTTTTAATTGCACCTGTGTAGTAATATACTAAAATCTTACTATACTAAAATATACAACATCTTTAGAATCTCTTAGTACGTTAACGTGTGTGTGTGTGTATATATATATATATATATATATATATATATATATATATATATATATATATATATATATATATATACATACATATATATATATATATATATATAATGAGAATATGTTCAAGACTTGTTTGAGGAACATGACAGAGTTCAAGGTGTTAATTTGGTCTCCAAATTCCACACGTCAATCCAATTGAGCATCTGTGGGATGTGCTGGACAAACAAGCTCGGTCCATGGAGGCCCCACCTCACAACTTACATAACTGCTGCTAAGGGTCTCCTGCTAATGTCTTGGTACCAGATACCACAGCACACCTTCACAGGTCTTGTGGAGTCCATGCCTCAATGGGTCAGAGCTGGTTTGGGAATGCTTACAATGTTAGATGGTAAATATCATGGTTACTATGATATATTACTATTAATAACCAACCATCAACATGTACATATACCAGAGTAAGGACATGATCATGTCATGGTCAACACTATAACAACCAAAGTTACCATCATGGTACCCTATTGGAACTCTGCTAACTTTGGTTGTTATAGTGTTGACCATGACGTGATCATGGCCTTGCTCTGGTATATGACATGTTGATGGTTGGTATTAATAATATATCATAGTTATATATCATATCAACAGCATCAACGCTAAATACATTCCCCTCCAAAAGTATTGGAACAGCAAGGCCAAGTCTTTGATTTTTGCTATACACTGAAGATATTAGGCTTTACGATCTAAAGATGAATATGAGATGATGGATCTGAATTTCAGCCTGCAGTTAATGATAATTAAGGACACATTTACAGTATTTAACATTTATGGACGGAGCCTCCAGTTTCAGCACTTTGGAACAGTCAGTGATAAAACTGTTCCTTCAAGTTTTCCAACATGAAAAAGTCTTCAGGATGGAGGACTTTATAGTTTCTAAGTAACATGACATGCTGCATTTTGTTGTTGTTGTTGTATTAACTTCAAGAGAAAATAAAAATGAGAGGCTGGTGGGGGATCGACTGTTTATAGGTCTTACAACACAAGTGATAAACTACTTTGTTTTGCAGACTTTCTACAACACAGCTATAAACAGATAAACAGGTATGATGTGTTGTTCTTTAATAAATAAAAATTGCTGTAGTATAAGAGGAATAAAGCACTTCAGGACATGCTGTAAAAAGAAATAATTCATTTTATTGGTAACAGTTACTTCTCTACATGTCAGGCAGCATAAAAAAGACTAAAACAGTATGCCTGAAATGAATAAATAAAAAAGATATAAAAATAAATAAATAAACAAAAAAATCTTTCTAACATTTATAATATTCAGGTGTAAAAAAATGTGAATCAATTATTATTACAACAAATAATCTAGAGAGCTATAGGTTTACATTTATTTACAGTAATGCTCTCAAGTGTCTTGGACATAATTTACATCTTCTATTTTCCTAAAATACACATCAAAACTATAAACTGTCATTCAATCAAATGTCTATTTTACAAATGATTTTATTTTTGTATCGACTGCATTCAGTCTCTATCTCTATCTCTGTCTATAAAAATGTATTGTATGTTGTGGCCTGCCCTAGACCGGGTTCGTAACACCCGCTCAAGCTGTCTTAACAGGTGACTTATAGCTGCAGCAACCTCCGGGCATCAACTTCAGCCTGAATAAATCAAATATATAGAAAACAACATTAATGTTTCACATTACACAAAACATACAGTAGGGTGCATCTCAATCAGCTCCCTAGATCCCTAGGTGGTGAATCAGTATATGGTGTACTTGAGCTCGGGCACTGGTAAAGACCCTGACTCACTACACATTAGGACACTGATGACTATTTCCGGTAACATGATTTCGTTCTCGCGTTGTAAAACATCACCACTGGCACTTAACCACAACATGCAGGACGGACATCTTTCTAACATTATATGTCATATTCATTTGTCTGTCATGGTACTTCAAGTAGGATCGTAGACTACTTAGTAGATTTTTAAAAAATCATTAAAGTCATTAAGACTCAAATAAATATATAGAACGTCAAATAAAGTTAAAAATCGCATTTGAGAGCTACAACAACAACAGTGTTCGTCCGCCACATTTTCAGTAAGGGAAAACAGTGAACATCTATGCTCCTTGGTTTTCGTGGTGCATTGTGGGATTTCGCAATTGAGACAGACCTTCAAATGGTTCACTCCCTGATCAGTGTCCTGAACTATGGAGCTGATTGAGACGCACCCATAACCTCAAATCCATTACCTCACAAACAAGTCTATAAGTTTCTGATTGCAAATTCATAACAAAAAAAGAATTTTGGTTAGTCATGTGCTGATTATTTTAAACAGGCGCAAGAACAGAAATAGGAATGAATATAATGAATAATACGGATTAACAATGGTGGCTACACACTGATTTACACTGCAAACATTTTGTGGTTACACTCCGGTGTCAGTGTTTTTCCGTATCTACAGAATTTAAACCACACACAGTGCCCTCCACTAATATTGGCACCCTTGGTAAATATAAGCAAAGAAGGCTGAACAAAAGATCAAAAGGCTAAACAATAAAGACAAATTTTCACAGCATCCTTTACTCATATTTACCAAGGGTTCCAATATTATTGGAGGGCACTGTATGTTCTTGAACCGTGTAAACAGTTCTTGGTCCTGGATTAAAATTATTGGACCTTATGGCACTACGGCAGCACTGACAACACTGTAAGCACAGATACACACTCGGAGCTGTTCTTGATGGGAAATCATCTTATCTGACCTGCATGTCCAACGCCAGATCTAATATAGCGTCCAGTTCCTCTTTCTCTTTCTCCAGGTCACGCATCCTGGACTCTGGAACATCAGCTGCATTCCAGAATGGATCCTGATCGATCAGATCAGTGTATCTGACTGAGTAGTCCTGAGGAATGAGTGGGAAAATTCATATTAATATTATTTACACATCAAGGTCTTACTTTTAACTGTTTGACCTCCCAGCATTCCCTTCATACTGCACCATGTACCATCAAACCTTAACATGCCTACACTGGCTAAAATAACGACACGAGCCATTTTTAGTGATCAGAACAATACATAAACTTAAAAAGGTTTCTCAGTTCTTACAGGGTAATAGTCACAAGGAGAGTAGGACGCAGCTGGTTGTTGAAAGCTTGGCAGTGTTGAATCCAAGAAGTCTGGACTACAGTGCTGATACACTGGGGGTGGGAAACATTGAAGGTTAATAAACGATTCATTTCTTGGTAAGACATAAACAACACATCACTATTTTAGATTATTCAGGCTCCATCCTACATTACATACAATTAAGCTACACGTCAGAATAATGCACTATACTACTGTATTTACTAAAGTAGCGTGCAAATCCAACGCTTAAACTAATTAATGCTGAGTTCACAACTATTATAAAGGGGACAAAATGTATTAAATCATCATTACCTGGTGTGTAAAACCCGTGATGAGGTATGTTGCTCCTCTGCTCCTGCTGAGGGACATTACAGGGATGGGGGTAAGGGGTTCCCTGATGTTCAAGCAAGGTAGAACCTGAACAGATAGAGACAAGTCAAGTATTAATAAACTAAAACTAAAGATGATGACCGAGGGAACAAAGTTATACAAAGTTATCTAGCTGTACTATCTAGCACTGTACTAGCAAAATGACGTCCCCTTTCTCATTATATTTGTCTTTTGTCAATTTTTCTACACATTCCTATATATGCATAATCTTTTTTTAGGCCCTTTCAGGGTGTCCAGTTTTCTCGGGATAGGCCCTGGATCCGTCATGAACCGGACTAGGTTAAAGTTGTTACTGAAATGAATGAATTCTGTCTATTCTTTTTATCTGCTTGTTGAGACACTACCAACCTTTCATTAAGCCCGAGGTTTCCTGTGGCATATTCTGCATGACGTTATGGAAACGTTTGGGCTTCCTGCTGGTCACCTTTAACCCGGCGAGCTTGGCCTTGTTGAGTGGCGTGAGTCTCTTCATTTTGAGCAGAAGCTCAGGCTCATTCCGTTTGAAATACGGATTTTGAAAGTGGTGAAGTTGGGCCTTAATCGAAGAGTTGTTTGTCGGTTGTCCGAGATGTTGTCTATACTTCTTTTTTAAGCGCCGTACAGGTTCAGCTGGCGAACGAAACTTATGAAGTCAGTTGTTCTGAAGTATTCAGACAAGTGCCTGGGTTGGGACAAAAGTACTTCAGCTTCGAAGGCTTGCTGGTGAACAAGTATCCCTTCCCCGCTGTCGTCCCACCAGACTGAGCGAATCTCAGGATCATTCACCAAACGCCACAACTTGCCAGGGAAGTAGGTGGGGTTGATGAAGGTGACCAAGGATGCGTCAACGTTCTCCATATCAGCTAAAAAGATCTGTAGCCAGATGGGTGAAAAAAAAAGGAGAATGAATGTAACGAATTCAATGTAATGAATTACTCTCTAGCACTAACTAGATAGTACGTGGCTGGCTAACACAGAACACATTCATCTTTAGTAACAGCTGAAAATCACTAACATTAACAAGCTATAGCATTAATGTTATCAAAATTGACCGTTAGAGTTGTCAAGCAACCTGGCCGTAGCCTGAATAATCAAACAAAAACAGACCCAAAGTCATTTCTAAGAGCTACACGATCACGTGTGAAATATTTCTTACATATGAGCACATACACCTGCTATGTGATTCCTTTTGATAGTTCTCTGATCCCTTAACGCTTCTCAGAGCCGTTACAACTGGTCAGGAACCGTTACGTGAAATTCATGAATATCCAATGAGCTCGTGTGGATTTATCCAATCAGAGTAACCCGTGCCTGTGATGTCGTTCAATCCCAAAGTAGAGTCCTGGTGCGTATTAACGTGTATCGGAAAATAGTGACGACGCTATTCGGCATATTTTGTAGGAGAAACGTGAACGTTTAGGTCAGCAGTGGCAAACATACCGCCCGCTGGGTCTCTGTTATTCCTCTAGCAGGAAAAAAAACTTTAGGCCATAAATTATGACAAAATGTGCTAATATATAACTCTTCATTAGCAAACCAAAAATGTGAAGCTGTGGCCTTGTCTCTCTCCAACGAACTTCGCGCTTTCAGTCACGGGGATGAATACTTATGAAATTACAACTGTAATGTTTTTGTTGTTGTTTCATAACAAATTGTGTTTTTCTTGTATTACGTATTATTTTAGTGTGTATTGATCCCCCACTTTAATATAAAAGTCAGTTCCAGGTTGTAACACTACACTATGGTAAAGCCATAACGTGGATAAATAAAAGATAAATATGTGAAGTGATCGGTGAGGAGCTGAGAGAGAGATACCGTTCCCCACAGGGAGAACTACTGAACATCTTCTCCTGCTGGACTTCATTCTCTCTCTCACAGCTCCATCTGAGTGGAGGAGCAGCAGCTCACAGCTGGACACCAACTCAAGGCAGCTCATGCTTTATCTCCTTATCTTTATACAGAGTTATCAATATGTTATGTCGTTTCATTCAATTCAATCCTTAAACAGCGCTTCAGCTGTACAGTTTAAAGAGGAGACAGATAACTAGCGCTTAGCCCTAAGATTAAATCTACAGAAAATGATTTAAGCTGTGATGTAGAGAGTAGATACTTCTTTTGAGTAAAATCTAACATGTTAAAGTTCAAGGCTCGAGGTTTACTCCTTCCTGTGGACCTTTTTGTTTTTATTTTTACACACCACAAAAATGTTAGCTTTCTAGCTAACATGCTACTGGACAGATTAGATTAGTTTAGCACAGCATGAATTTTAGCTAACATGAGCTACTTAAAATGGACATTTCCTCTTTAAAACACAGCATTTTGTCTGTTTGTTTTATATATGTTTTTTAAAGTTCTCAGTGAATATATTAACACTAGCTTGCTGCTAGCTGAAGTTCAGTTGGACAGTGAAACAAAATGGCGGACAGTGAAACAAAATGGCGGACGTTACACAAAATAGCGGCAGGTAAACAAAATGGCGGACAGTTACACAAAATGGCGCTGTCTGTCTTACCTCAGAGGCTACAAGTGCGCACGCGCATTACCGCTGCGGTTCAGTGCCGCTTTCTGAGAGAAGAGCTCATCAGAATGAGCGTTTTAACCGTTTAACAGAGAAGTTTTTCTTACCAAAGACATTAAATCAGCTCACTTTATTGCTGTGTGCCTCAGTGTGTTAATTCTGAGGGGTATAACTCAGAAAAAACGTTTTTCATGTGTTTCCAGTAATACACATGTACTATAGAGCCGAGTATCATAAAAAATACCGCTCCTTATCGGTACACAAAAGTGTGTCGTGCTGTGCGTTTCGTATCTATAGTGGTTCAGCACAAACGCTTCAGAGCGCTCTCATTAATCTATCCTGCTTTATTCTATCCTGTATTAACCATCTTTCTGTAATAAACCTTTTTTACCTTCAGAGGAACTTCAGAGGTCTCCGAGTGTTTGCTTGATGATTTCTACAACAGTTTGGTCTCTTCGTTAGAATGTGTGCGTCTTCTCAAGTTTTCTGGACACTAATGACTTCCCCACTGTACGCATCATCAAGAATTTAGAATTTAGAATTTCATGTCTTAGGTCGATGATGTCATCGTGTATTGCTGTCTCTATGGAAGGGAGTCAATCAGTGGGTTTACATGGTCAACAATAATCCGATATTAACCCGATTAAAACAATACTCTGATTAAGAAACTAGCATGTAAATCTGCACGTACAGCATGACAAATAATTAACCGCACTTGAACCTTTTTTTTTTCTTTCTTAAAGCATTTTTTTATTTATTTAAATAAAACACCCAAAACTGTATACGGTACCATAACGAAGACCAACTTTATGTCGATACTTGAATTTCTAGAGGAACATCGGACGGCGTGGCACGGTCACGTAATGACGTGTACTGTTAATCGAGCTATGTTCTATAACATGTAAAACCTGAACATGAAAGGAGTATTCTTAATCACACTATTGTCTTACTCAGAATAAGGTCAATAATTAGATTTCTGCTGTCCATGTAAACATAGTCAATGATATAAGAAATGTGTGTATTACATCGAGAGAGATGTATTACATGTAGCATGTTAAATTGATTCAAACTTTGAAAGTTACAGGGACCATGTGTCAAAAGGGGGAATGATAGCTGCGTATATTGCATTGGTTTCTCTAATTACTCTAAAAAACTGTTTAAACAACTCATAACGTGGATTGAGGTTTGAAGGTAGAGAAAGCTACGTCCCTACGTCCAAACAGGACTCAGACGCAGTAGTGATGATGATAATCTCCAGTGATCACGGCACACCTTTTGTAAGCCATGCCCTTAAAACCCTTTTGCCGGTAGCCAAAAATGGCATTTTTGTCTGTTTTGGAGTTACCTGTGTTCTGCAATGATTTGTTTTGTGATCTCACACACCACAGTGGTGGTTAATGGCTCATATGAAAGTAGACACTTAAGACGTGAATAATTAGCAGTTATTTCAAGCATTTCTTCTTCTACCTAGCCTACCTGGGGAAATATATTCAGATTTTTTTGGTTTTAATTATCTAAAAAATGTTTTTACTTTTAACACAAATGTTATATCTTCACAGCAAATGTTGATATTAACCCCATTCCTGGTCCCAAGTACTTGTACATGAACATGAGGAAGTTATCTCTAACCACTAAAATTATGTGTACGGTTATCCAAACACAGGTAAAAACCTCTCCAAAATGGCACCAAATGTCTCTAAATGACATAAAATGGTCACAAAGCTTATAAAAATGGCACAGAGCCTTTAAAAATTGCAGACTTCTACAGATAGCAAACATTTTTTTAAATAAAGGCACAAAATAACCTCTCCAAATGGCACCAAAGATCTCCAAGATCTCCATTGTGTAACTCTGTTACACAATGTGTAATTTCACACACACAAAAAGTCTGAAACATACTTATAAAATATAACGTTTATTAAAAATAATGCCAGAGCCCCAGGTGAAGGAGCTCTCCTAATGGCTGAAATGATAGACACACGACAGCCCCCTCTCCTCTGACTTTTCAGGGGGGTGTCAGGGATCTGGGAGAGCTGGACTCCATTTCCCATCAGTCACTGCACTACACCACATGACCACATGCGCCACTTCATGCACCTGATTCACGTTTTCTGTTAATGAGCACTCGTGTGTATTTATAGTCCTTGTCTGCACTCTCTGGTTGTCTTTCGTCGTCTTAGACTCATGTCTTTATGTCGGTTTGGTTTCTGTTTCATGCCATAGTCTTGTCAAGTTGTCTGAGTGTTTGCCTAGTTGTTCTTTGGTGATATTAAATGTTTAAAAAGATCTGCGATTGCTTCTGCCTCAACCTTACCGCCTGACAGGGGGTAGATAGAGCCCCTCAACTCAATCCACATAGTCTTCCTCAAAAAAAAAGAGTCACTCAGAAATAACTCCTCCAGAAGCTGTGACGCATTCAGGCTTTTTCTGGAGCACGCCGCCGCTATAAGACGGCAATAAATCGCACGCTGAGCGAAAACCAGTAGAAAACTAGCGATCAGAAAAACACCAAACATGCAAAAACTTGCTGTATAAAGTTTTGTAGGAAGACCACTAGAGCGGAGAAGCCATTTACTGGTAGTTTCTCTGCATGGCCCTGTAGCACTTTGCAGATTGGCCTGTACCCGCTGACACACAACTCAAGAACAATGGATGCACGCGTAAAAGGTTTGGTTGTGCCGATTACGCTTTTGATTTTCTCGGTCTCTGAGTGGTCAATCATGTCGAGTTTGGGCTTGTTTGAAAGCTAGAAGTACCTACAATTGGTCCAAGTGGGTGTCAATCAAGTTAGACTGACAGATTATAATTTAGGCAGCGGGTTGTTCAGCATAGCCAAAGCAGATTAGCTTTTTTACAAGTGCGTCGTTTCTACATCGAATTAAACCGTGACTAATCCACATATAGTTTGGCTAATCGTATTGTATTGTTGCTAGCCAGCGAACTAAAGCTAAATATCAATAAAAATAACAAACAAAACTAGCTAAGTATTATTTCTTATATTCACTTAATACAAGTTTAATATATTAACAATTTATCTTTATGAGTTACAAAAATCAAGGGGAGGTTAGCCTGAGGAAGAAATTCACATGCGATGATATAAACGATCCTCCGAGATATTGCTACATATCACAATATGTAAATGTGTGTGTGCACCTCATTCAGTGTTTATTTATCAATTTTATTTAATTTATTTTTTTAATGTGAATGCAAGAATACCGAGCGGGAAGTGTGTGGTGTTACAAGAGCAAAAGCCATGAGAGAGAACTTAAAAATGGCACCCTGTCCAGGGTGTACCCCGCCTTGTGCCCAATGCTTCCTGGGATAGATTCCAGGTTCCCCGTGAACCTGAAAAAGAATAAGCGGTTGAGGAAGGATGGATGGATGGATGGATGGACATTTGTACTCTTGAGGCATCAAATCACAGGAAGAGGGTTGCAGTACTGCTGGGGATGCCACTGTCCATGCGGGAGAATCCATCTCAGTTCTTAAAGATCTGTGAGGTAAGTGTCTGTGAGGAAAGTAAGAAGGGATGTTGGAAGATATTCAGATAATGGAAGTCCATGTATTGATATTTCCAACTATTTAGATGGAGTTTACCTTGTTTTATTTTCATGAGAGATGATACATTTCAGGAAGTTGTACTGTATTTTTTACCACCTTCTAATATTAATTCATCTCGTGTGATAACTAGTAAAGTTAAGTTTGGTTCACTCGTGCTGTTCTTAAGTCGTTGAGCTTGTGAGGATGTGTGTGAGAAAGTACATTTTAAAGTTTGTCTTTGTATTTTATACAGCACACAGGTTCTGAAGAAGAGTTAATCAAGGGCATGACTGTTGGAATCATTACAGCTGTAAATGACGTGATGGACCCTATTCCGTGTGACTGCAGTGATGTAGCTCTTGTAATCGAAGAAGTTGTCGTTCTACTCAATCTTGGTGATGTACCAAATGCATTTGTCAACTTGATGGGATTGCTTTATGCACTTAACATAAACTACCCCAAAAGCTTCAAATACACTGATGAACAAGTATCCCTTTCCGCTGTCGTCCCACCAGATTGAGCGAATCTACCAGAGCCCCATTAGCCAGCAGGCACAGCAAAGCGTTTGTTAACCGTCACAGCTACAGGGTCGTACAACCTTTCCTTAAACAGCTGCATATCAAACATTGTGCAAAAGAACACCGGTCACGGCTTCGATCTTAACACCTCCGGCGTCTCCGAAACCCTTTCGAACAGAAAGTCAAACAATATCTTTCTACAATGGTTTCAGTTCGAGTTTAGTGAACTTTAGTGAAAGTTCTTTATTCACAAATGTAAACAAATGTACTGTTTTTGTATACTTTTAGTTAAAATATCTTTATTTTTTATTTTATTTTTAATGACAAGTTTGCCTTAAAAGTAGTGAAGGTGTGCAGTGTGTTAATGTGCTTTGTCCTGTTTTTCACACCTATTAGTCTGTTTACTAGTTTCAAACCTTAGGAAAATGGATATTTTTTTTAATTCTTTGCTATTCAATTTGGTTTTCACAGATACTTTTCTGTTTGATCAGTTGGTACTGATCCATGCTTGAGAAGTAAGGTTTTTTTTTTTAATTAATAATTTTTTTTTTATTTTTTTTTTACCAAATCCTGCTTTGCATTGACCCTCGTTCACAAAGCAGTCTGGTGTGAAATGATTTAAGGCAGTGGTTTTCAAAGTGGGGGCCGCCAGGGGGCGCCCAGGGAGACTCAACAATTTGAAAAATAAATCCATCCATCCATCCATCTTCAACCGCTTACTCCTTCTTCAGGGTCGGGGAACCTGGAGCATATCCCAGGAGGCACGGCACAAGGCGGTGAAATATAAATCCATGATTAAAAAAAAATATATATATATATATATATATATATATATATATATATATGTATATATATATATATATATATATATATATATATTGTCGCGACAGACTGGCACTCGCGCGAGGAGAAAGGGGATCGCTCCTTTTGCCAACTGCCGTACCGGCACGAAGCAGGCAGCCCCGCGTTGGACCTGGCAGTAACCGGAAGGGTTACGCCATGCCGGGGAGGACCCACCGATGCCGTATCGTCCGGGATTGGAGGACCGGACGGAAGAATTCCACCACTCGCTACCCGGATGGCGGAGATAAAAGGACGCCCTTTCGCCCCGGAAGATTGAGTACTACCGCCAAACGGGTTGGCGTCCGAACAGACCCTCGTGCAGGTATTCACTGCGCTCCCCCTTTTTATTGTGGATGACTAATCTTTTTTTTTTCTCTCTCTCTCTCTCTCTCTCTCTCTCTCTCTGTACTTCGTGGAAGGCACCGACACGGACGAGGACCGCGCCCGGGGAGACGAGACGCCACGCAGCGCTGAGGGATTGCCCGAGAGCCCCGAGAGGCGTCTTTCGGGATTCCCCCGACACGCCCCCACGAGGCGTCACCCCGGGGACATACACTCTACCAAACCAAGAATAAAGCCTGAGTTTTTTCGCTACTCTTCGCCTCCGTGTCTCTGTGCATCGCCCATCCCGCTACACTGGTGGAGGATGCGGGCATGAGCACAGAACCGCCTTACCTAAAAAAAAAAAAAAAAAAAACAAGAGAGAAGGAGAGACTATCAGTTTTTCTCCTTTTCCAAAAAAAACAAAAAAAAACAAACAAAAAAAAACACGCACACGATGGAGCAGACATTACGGCAGCTGGTGCAGGCCAGTATACAGCAACAGGCCGTCACCCAACAACTTACGGAAAGCCTCCAGGCGGCGACAGAGACGCTGGTGGCGCTACAGTCCCGCGCGGCCTCCACGCCTCTCCCGGACCCGGGACGTGAGCTCCGCCGCCTACTCCCCCCCTTGGCTCCTGATGACGACCCGGTGGCGTACCTCGAGACCTTTGAAACCATCGCCCGCCGCGAGGGCTGGGATAAGGAGGACTGGCCCCGCGCCATAGGTCCCCTGCTCACAGGGGAGGCCCGCGAGGCCTATTACAGTCTCGAGCCAGAGGACGCGGCGGACTACCGCACCATGAAGGAGGGCGTCCTGGCGTGGTGCGGCTGAGGCTCTCCCCAAGCGGCCGCCGAGTTCCATCGCTGGGTCTATCAGCCGGCGGCGCAGCCCCGCACGCAGCTGAACACCCTCATCCGCCTCACCAAAAGGTGGCTCCAGCCAGACCAGCACACGGCCCTCGAGGTGGCGGAAGATGGATCGGTTCTTGAGGGCATTACCCCGGATGGTACGACAGGCCGTAGGGGTCCAAGCACCGCGAACGCCCCAGGAGCTCCTGACGGCCCTGGAGCGCATCACCGCCACCCTCGAGCTCGACCCACAAGAGCCACAGCCCTCTGACCTACCTCTAGGGGCCTCGGGAGTCCGGTCTGTCCGGCCACGCCCAGCCTGCACTTGGCGAACCCGCCGGAGGTCGGCCGCCCCAGTAAATCCCACCGATGAGCCCATGCCCACGGAGCCGGAACTGGGGCCTCCCGGACCGACCCAGAAACCTTGGCTGGCGCCGCGCCTCCATATATGCGACAGTTGCCGGAGGGGCCCACCCAGAAGGTGTGGATTGGAGGGAGGCCGATCACCGCGCCGCTGGAGCACCGGGAGTTCGGTGACCCTCGCCTCGACCGTCCATCCTCCCCGGACTCCAACCAGGGGGGAGCCTCACTGTGACCTGCGTTCATGGGGACACCCGAGAAGTCCCGACAGCCGAGGTGCCGATCAAGGGCGTGACCGGGAGCTGGTCTCTCCATGTAGGCGTGATCCCTGACCTCCCCGTACCACTACTCCTGGGGAGGGACTGGCCAGGATGCCCGCCGGGCCGGGACACCGAGACGGGGCAGCCACGACGCTCGGAAGCAGAGGACCTGGGCCGGACCGCTTACCTGGCCCAGGACAACGGGACGCCCCTTCCGAAGGTGAGGACGCTATATCAACTAACCCTATGTCTGGTGTCGCCCATCAGGTAACTCGAGAGGGGAGCTTTGGGCGGGAACAGAAGGAGGACGACCGACTCAAGCACTGCTGGGCCCAGGTACGGGTTGTAGAGGGGGTCGACCAAAACCCCGACCTGAGGCTTCCCACCTCGTACTTCCTCGTCCGGGGTGGCCTCCTCTACCAACGGGCCGACCGCCCGGGGAGCAGGTAGACCTCCTGGTGGTACCGAGGACGAAGGCGCCCCTCGTCATGCATCTCGCCCATGTCCACCCGTCGGCGGCGCCACCTGGGACCACGGAACACAGTGGAAAAGCTGAGGGACCGATCTGTGGTGGCCCGGGATGAGCGCCGAGGTCCAGAGGTTCTGCCAGCAGTGTCCCCAGTGCCAACGCACCGCCTCCCGGAGGCCCCCGCCGGGCGCCTCATCCCTCTACCCATCATCGGCGCCCCTTTGAACGGATCGGCATGGACCTCGTGGGGCCCCTCCCCAAGTCGGCCGGGGTCACGAGTACGTCCTGCGTGATTGTTGGACTACTCGCCACCCGGTACCCGGAGGCCGTACCACTACGCAAAAAGCCACCTCCCCCACAATCGCCAGGGAGCTGGTACTCCTGTTCAGCCGTGGGGGATCCCCAAAGACATCCTAACCGACCAAGGTACCCTTTGTCTCCAAGCTAATGTCTGATCTGTGTCGGCTGTTGCAGGTGAGGCATCTGAAGACGTCGGTCACCACCCCCCAGACTGACGGGCTGGTCGAACGTTTCAACCAGACGGCTCAAACGAATGCGCGGCGGGTGGTAGACGAAGAAGGGAGGAACTGGGACCTCCTTCCTCTACGTACTCTTTTGGGGTCCGGGAGTGCCCCCAGGCATCCACCGGCTTCACCCCCTTTGAGCTGCTGTTCGGCCGCGCCCCTCGAGGACTACTCGACGTGGCCCGAAGCCTGGGAGGAACAGCCGTCCCCGTACCGCTCGCTCGTGGAATATGTACGAGAGATGCAAGACCGGATCGACCGAGTGGGACCGATAGTCCAACAACACATGCGCGCCGCCCAGGAAGAACAGCAGCGGGTGTACAACCGCCCGGCACAGCCCCAGAGTTCCACCCAGGGGACCAGGTACTTCTGCTGGTACCCAGTAGCCGCCTGCAAGTTCCTGGCCCGCTGGCAGGGGCCGTACACCGTTCTAGAGCGGTCAGGGCGCGTCAACTACCACCTGCAACAGCCCGGTAGGAGAACGGACGGCAAACTCTATCACATTAACCTGTTGAAGAAGTGGGTGGAACCCGCCCCGGTCGTTTCAGCATACGCCGCCCTAGACACAGATCAGAACAAGCGTGCCTTGGTCGACCTCGGGGAGGACCTCACACCCGCCCAGAGACAGGAGCTCCGCGAGTTCGTGGACCAATTCACGGACGTATTCTCCTCCTCCCCAGGAAGGACCCAAGTGGTGCGCCACCACATAAAAACACCTCCAGGGGTAGTGGTGAGGCAGAGGCCCTACCGTGTCCCAGAGGCCCGGCGTAAGGCCATCGAGAAAGAGGTAGAGAGCATGCTACGAGACGGAGTCATCGAGGAGTCCAACAGCCCCTGGTCCAGCCCCGGGCGTTGTAGTGCCGAAACCCGACGGGAGTATTCCGGCTCTGCAATGACTTTCGCCGACTCAACCAGGTCTCGGAGTTTGACAGCTACCCGCTCCCCGTAGTGGACGACCTTGTGGAGCGCCTTGGGAGGGCCCGATTCATTTCCACTCTGAACCTCACCAAGGGGTACTGGCGGGGCCCCTGGCAGCCGGCTCGACCCAAGACGGCCTTTAGCACCGCCACGGGCCACTGGCAGTACCGGGTCCTCCCCTTTGGGCTGCATGGGGCCCCGGCCACCTTCCAACGGCTGATGGACATCGTCCTACGGCCCCATCGTAGCTTCGCAGCGGCATACCTGGATGACGTAGTCATCCATTCCTCCACCTGGTCGGACCACCTGTTCCATCTGGGGGAGGTTCTGAAGGGACTCCGGGACGCTGGCTTGACTGCCAACCCCAAGAAATGTCACCTTGGGCTGACTGAGGCACAGTACCTGGGATACGGCATCGGGGCGCGCGGGATGCTAAAGCCCCAGGAAAAGAAAGTCGAGCGGTGAAAGGCTACCCTCGGCCCTCGTCGAAGAAACAGGCGTGCGCTTCTTGGGGTTGGCGGGATACTATCGGAGGTTTGTCCCCACCTCCGGCGATAGCCTCTCCTCTTTCAGACCTGACAAAGAAGGGCCAGCCGGACCAGGTGAGGTGGAACACGCCGACGCCGCGAAACGGCCTTTCGGGCGCTGAAGGAGGCCCTCACCAGCGAGCCGGTGCGCAAAGAACCCGGACCTCCCCTCTCTCGGTGCACACCGACGCCTCGAAACCGGGCTGGGCGCAGTTCTCTCACAAGCCTTCGAGGGAGAAGAGCACCCGGTACTCTACATCAGCCGGAAGCTGTCCCCGGCAGAGAGAAAGTATGCCGCAGTAGAAAGGGGAGGCCCTGGCAATAAAATGGGCCATCGAGGAGCTGAGGTACTACCTGGCGGGCCGACCCTTCATTCTGGTGACGGACCATGCTCCCTCCAGTGGATGGCCAAGGCCAAGGACACTAATGCCAGGGTAACTCGGTGGTTTCTCGCCCTGCAGGACTTCTGCTTCCAGGTCCAACACCGGGGGGGGGACCCTACACGGGAACGCAGACGGGCTCTCACGGGAGGGACGCGCTATGGGCCCCACCACCCGGCGGCAGTAGGCTCGGAGCTGGGGGGTACTGTCGCGACGGACTGGCACTCGGCGCGAGGAGAAAGGGGATCGCTCTGCCGCCCAACTGCCGTACCGACGCGGCGAGCAGCCCCGCGTTGGACCTGGTAAGTAACGGAAGGGACGCCATGCCGGGGAGGACCCACCGATGCCGTACCGTCCGGGGATTGGAGGACCGGACGGAAGAATTCCACCACTCGCTACCCGGATGGCGGAGATAAAAGGACGCCCTTCCGCCCCGGGAAGATTGAGTACCGACTTACCGAAACGGTTGGCGTCCGAACAGACCCTCGTGCAGGTATTCACTCGTGCTCCCCTTTTATTGTGGATGACTAATCTCTCTCTCTCTCTCTCTCTGTACTTCGGCGGAAGGCACCGACACGGACGAGGACCGCGCCGGCCGAGACGACGCGCAGCGCTGAGGGACTGCCCGAGAGCCCCGAGGCGTCTTCCGGGATTCCCCCGACACGCCCCCACGAGCGTCACGGCGTCAGCCCGACCCCGCGGACCTACACGCCCACCCCCGGGACATACACTCTACCAAACCAAGAATAAAGCCTGAGTTTTTTTGCGCTACCTTCGCCTCCGTGTCTCTGTGCATCGCCCATCCCGCTACAATATATATATATATATATGTATATATGTTTTTTTTCTTAATATATATTTATATATTTATGAGGCACACATGGCTCAGTGGTTAGCACGTTCACCTCACACCTCCAGGGTCCGGTGTTCGATTCCTGGGCCAGGGCCGTGTGTGTGTGCGGAGTTTGCATGTTCTCCCCGTGCTGCGGGGGTTTCCTCCGAGTACTCCGGTTTCCTCCCCCAGTCCAAAGACATGTATGGTAGGCTGATTGGTGTGGCTAAAGTGTCCGTAATGTATGAATGGGTGTGTGTGTGTGTGTGATTGTGCCCAATGCTCCCTAGGATTGGGCCCTCGGTCAAATGTTAATGCCAGCATGAAAACATGGCGGACTGTGTGCAGCTCACTCAGGGGAAGAGCTATGCTAATAGGGCAGAGTTCCTGGGCGGGGCTTGTTCCAATGTGACATCACGTTAGGGCAAAAATGAAAATGGCTCATTTTTAGACAGTGTTTAATATTTATTGGGAAAATAAAAAAAGAAGTGGGTGGATTTTTACCATTGTAGGGTGGTTGTGTACACACTCTGCCGACACAGATTTATGTTCAAACACCATTTAAAAGTGATTTAGTCATTTTGCATATGTCCCCTTTAATCCTACAGATTACTATTAAAATGTCATTTTTAAAAATGCCACCATCACAGTTAAATGTGCACTTATATAGCGCTTTTATCCAAAGCACTTTACACTGTCTCATTCACCCATTCACACACACACACCAATGGTAGCAAAGCTGCCATGCAAGGCGCTAACTTGCCATCGGGTTCAGTGTCTTGCCCAAGGACACTTCGGCATGTGAAATCACCCGGGCCGGGAATTGAACCGCCAACCCTACGATTAGTGGACAACCCACTCTACCAACTGCACCAGATTACAAAAGTCACCTGATAAATATGAATAAATATTGTTGGTTGGGTTTATGAATATGAATAAGTAATGAGTTAGGAGGGGTGAGCAAAATGAGCTAAGAGTTGAAGAGCTAGAGAAAAGCACTGTGCACCATTCATTCATCTTCAGTAATCACTTTATCCTGGTGACCAAACACACAATCACAACCAGGGGCAATTTAGCCTAGCCAATCCACTATATGGCACAAAGTATGTGACAATCACACCCATATGTGCTAGTTGAACATGCCATTCCAGATTTAGTCCCCACTTTACTGTTAGAATAACCTCCATTTTTCTTTGAAGGCTTTCAACTAGATTTTGGAGCATGGTTGTGAGGATTTGCCCATTCAGACTTATCACAAGACTCTTCAGGCACTGGAAGAGAAGTGTGGAATCTCATCAGTAATGCAGTAACCACTCGTCTTTATACTCAGCCCTCTTAAAGGTCCTCAGTATTTCTGTAAAATTGTTCAAATGTAGAAAAGTTTTACATTTACAGATGTACTGACTACTAAATGTTTAGTGAATCTACATGAATTATTCTTCACCAGATTTATCCTCTTTATAAAACTCCTATGTTTCAAAGCAAAAGAAATGAAAAAACAAAAGTTAAAGCAAGACGTGAACCATGAGCCTTTCTTTAATACTTTAACCTTCAGAATCAAACAAAATGTTCTTTAACATTCTAGAAATCATGTGCAAGAGAAAATGCTGAGAAAACATCCCAAATATAAGACTTTCATTCAAGAAAGGGAAAAAAAACAACAGTATCCATCACTACATCCATCAAGTGAAGCGAACCAGGAGATGAATGATGTTAGGAGTCACCGTGGAAACGGCATTAACACTTACAGCAATAAAAATGTTTCAGTCTCTCTGAATAGAATACGACACAGTCGTCTTCAAACTGGGTGAAAAATGACGAGCAAAACTCACAGCTGCATAGTTCAAGACATCTTCATCATCATCCTGATAAAGAACAAGAGGCGTTATTGTGTAAATAGTTATCTATTAGAATTCTGTGTGCATTGTGGATAGTAGGTCAGATGTGGATTTCTTTAACAGAATAGAATCACAATTAATAGAAGACTGGATTACCTGAGTGGTGGAAATTTGATGGTTTCTTGATGAAGCACCTGAACAATAATACACATAAGTAAAGTTTAAATGTAGAAAGGATTCACATTTTTGTGACAAATTTATACAGTCACTCTATAAATAATAATAATAATAATAATAATAATAATAATAATAATAATAAACAAACCTTTTCCAATCACAAACACGATTACAATAAGAGATATTATATTGGAGGATGTTAAGACAATAATCCAAAAGTTGCCTCCTGAAATGATGAAAATGAACAATGTGTATAAATACTGGATGATTTATTAACAGGAAAAGGTTTTAACTACAGAAAATTCTGTTACAGAAAGTGAAAGGAAGTTTATTTGATCAAAACTCTTACCTTCTCCATCGCTGCAGTTTGAACACTGGAGTGTACCAGAATCTGTGTTGTTGTTAACCGTTCCAGGTGTAGGAGAGTGTTTCATCTCTTCACCTTTACAAATACATCGGAAAAGCAGCAAATAAACAGAAATGATACTAAATATGAATAATGTGAAATATTCAACATTTAATGCATATGTACACATAATTCTGGTTAAAGTGTTGATCTGGAATTAGCAGGTTATCAGAGTAAAACTGTTTACCTTCAAATTGCAGATGTGTTCCAGATGTGAACTTTATTGTGATTCCCTCCACTTCTCCACAGAAATATTCTCCTCCATCATCTTCTCTCGTGCCGAAAATTTTTAGATCAAACTTCTGGTCATTTACAGTCATACTAAAGCGGCTATCTTTAAATTCATCATCAAATATGTATCCACTATTAGACCTGTAATATCTTACAACATACTGAGGCACTTTTCCAAAACTCTGTCTGTACCAAGCTAAATTATTTTTGTTTGTGACCTTGCTCATGTTACACTCCATAGTTACATCTTCTCCACGCTTTACTGTTTTCACATGAAGCTCCTCGATGTCAGAAGTTTTTCCTGTAAAAAAGTGTTTAATATTTAATGTTTAATGTCAGTAAATGATTTCAATATGAAATTTGACTATTTTAAATGAAAGCTTTCAAAATGTTACTCACCAGCTGTGCAGACAGAAAAAAGAGAGTAAAGCGCGACAAAGAGTGTGATCATCGTTCCTGTTTAGACAAAGTGATAGTGAGGTAATGAACTTGTGGGTTCAGTAGAAAACCAGGTCCAGACTCACGCCTGATTGGACGTTTTGAAGCTGTGGACTGATTTGATTGGTCCATTCGCTGTAATGAGATGTGAAGCTCACAGTGAATTCTTGTCTATTCTGATGCTGTGATAAGTCACGTGACTTTACAGATATGGTATACTGGAGCTCTATCAGTCCTGTGTGCTGGAGCGTCTCTGATAGAAGAAGTTTAATGAAGTGCTTTTAGGTCAGCAGATCTAACACCCCCAATGAGGAATAATGTGTAATCCTGCTGTGGGGGAGGGGGACGCAGTACAGTTTCAGTATGGTCCTTTCACAAATCATTTGTCTAAGCTAGAACCTGGAGTGAGCGTATATACGGGGTTTTACGATAACTATCAGACACTTGGGAGGAAAAGCTCATCTGTATTATTTAAGATGTAGACACTAGAAAGGTTTTCATGCAAATGAATCACCTCAACATCACGGCGTGGTCCGGGGGTCACTGTGTGGAGGAGGTGAACTTACTGGACAGCTGAGTGAGGTAGCCAGTGAGGCCAGTACACTTCCAGTTTCAAGTTTGGTGATGTTGGGGAAAGGGTTGTTATTGTCAGTGGAGGAGACAGAAGGACTTATTGATAAATCAAACCACACTTTGCTAGGACTGGAGCAATGTTACTGTAATGAGATCACCCTTCTGCTGCGAGTGTTTGTACAGGTTAACCAATGAGAACAGTGAAAAATTCACACGTCTCATGTGGGCCTCCGTGGATAAAATCCTCTTACACCAGAACAGCTCCTCGTTTGCAGGTTTTCCTCCATGATGACATGCTGCTTGAGTGCTGGTACCAAATGGAACTAATCAAAAACAATAAAAATAATGAACCTCCAGCAGAGCTGCATACGCATAAGTGAGGTACGGAATTGCAGAAGTGATCCAGGATTCAGAATTAATTCCTCTGTGTGACAACAAACCTGTGATTATAAGCCCCGCCCACAAACAAGCCTAGAAGCAGTCATGAGAGTGGACTCAAGTGTTCAGGTCAAGTGTGAAAACGCCCTTAACACATTTGTAGAAGTGTTATTAACTGCAGCAGCGCTCTCTCACATCACACAGTTGTTTCCGTTGAACAGAAATAGCATTGAGGTTTCTGAGTTTCGGAGACTGAGTGTTTTAATCAGCAGCTCACACTGACTTCTTTTGGGTCACTTCAACAGTCCAAATGTCTTCATGTTAGAATCTCAGGCTAATACACAAAAGAACTGGAGTTTATTAATAAAAACTTTTCTAAAAATATCATGTAGAATGTCGAGAGCACTATTTATTCAAACTGTGCTGGAGACTGTGCTCTATCTGTGTGAGGCCTGTTATCCACCCTGAAGGACATAAGAGAGAAAGAACTGGGATTAATTCAAGTATAATCTCACACCTTTGGGTAGATTTGAATCATGTAATGATTAACCTGTATAAAACATGTCCAAAATGATTTTCTGTTTCGACAAGGTGCTTCTGTAGTCTATGAGTCCGGCAAAACATTGTAGTCTATTTATATATAAACATTCAATCCAATCCCAAATAGTTACAGGAGGCGATATGCGATACGTTCTCTCTCATATCCCATCCACCATTTTGTTTTTGCTGCTAGCAGGTGGTATCTCTCTAATGGAATATTAGTATTGAGTTGTACACGCAGTCATACACTCGTCTTCTAAATGTATTTCTAATCTGTGGTGTCCTCAGTGTGGGTGGAGTTTACACACCTGTCAGTTTTAACACACACCAGAAATTTCTCTCACCTGAATCTGGAAGCGTGTATAATCAAGCTTCCAAAGTTGAAATAAGCCAATCTTCAGCAGTGCTAATGATGAATCTATAGAGTCTCTGTGACATCACAGTGATGGTCATGATGACCGGAAATTTCTACAATTCTGGAGGAAGTGGTGGCTTGGTGGTTGAGGCTCTGGGTGACTGATCAGAAGGTTGGGGGTTGAAGACTCAGCACTGCCAACCTGCCACTGTTGGGCCCTTGAGTTTCATGTCTGACCCCAACTTCCTGACATGAGAAGAAAAGAATGTCACTGTGCATATGTGTATGTGACCAAGAAAAGATTTATTATATCATTATCATTATCAGTTCTATTCTGCTCCCAAAAAACCCAGTATAATGCTGTAACACTTCTAATGAGCACCAACACAACACTGCTTTCTTTTACACTCATTTATTTATTTATTTGTTTGTTTGTTTGTTTGAAGCACCCAGTCTTTCTTGACGGAATATAAACATCCGGGGGCGTTTCTGAACATTTGAAATTTCTTTCATTCTGCCCTGGCCAAGGCTCTCCAAGCCCCTTTCAGTTTCAGACATTGATGGCCAGATTCTTATTTTGGATCTGTGGCTGTCCATCTAATGGCTCTTACCTGAAACCACGAGGGAAGTTAACATGGACGTCTGAGGCCGAGTTTGCGCTGATTAAATAATAACTACATTTTATTTACAAGTTATATTTATATATTTCTTAATAAGTAAAAATCATATAATTTACTGTGCAGTTATACATCTGTATTAAAGAGTTTATGATTTCTAGAAAACAAGAAGCTCTGTGCATCTATTATTGTGGTGGCGTGGTCGAGCCCATTCCTCCTCCGGTTATACCCTCGTAGCTAATGATGCTCTCTGCGCTTTCAACAGAACACTGAGACTATCACAGAGCAGGTGCATTTATTTATACAGAGACTTGATTACACACAGGTGGATTCTATTTATCACCATCAGTCATTTAGGACAACATTGGATCATTCAGAGATCCTCGCTGAACTTCTGGAGTGAGGTTGCTTCACTGAAAGTAAAGGAGCCGAATAATTTTGCACGCCCCACTTTTCAGTTTTTTATTTGCTAAAAAAGTTTAAAATATCCAATAGATTTCGTTCCACTTCACAATTGTGTCCCACTTGTTGGTGATTCTTCACAAAAAATTAAAATTTTATATCTTTATGTTTGAAGCCTGAAATGTGGCAAAAGGTTGAAAAGTTCAAGGGGGCCGAATACTTTCGCAAGGCACTCTATAGTCATTGTCTTCACTGTTTCCTTGTTTTTCATTGTCTTAGACTTCTGTCTTCCATGTCACACTGTTATGCCAAGTTGTCTTTGTTTTGTTATACTTTTGTTTAATAAATGATAATATCTGCAATTGCTTCTGCCTCAACCTCGATTCGTGACAGGTATTCTTTTGGCAGATAATTTTTTCTTAAAAAATTTTTTTTCTTAATATTATTTTGAGCCGTAGTTTGATTCAGTAACATAGTAATATTTTTTAGTCATATTTTAAAGCTGGTATGTAATAGAGAGATGTGTGCACTGAAGCACTTTATTTATTAAAACTGATTTATTCAATGAAACTATTTCTCTCTTTCTATTTCTATTCACTTATGTGATGGGGTTTTGGAAATAAGCTATGAGTTATGCTTATACCACTGTCTAAGAATAAATCTAAAGAGAAATCAATACAGTACATGATTAGATTATGCACAGGCATGCATCAGTTCTTTGTGGTGTGATGGTGGTGTAGAGCATCTATAAAAATTAATACAGTGCCACAGAGGTTTAAAGAACAGAGACTGATCAGACTTTACAAACAACTAACATGAGCCACTTCTAGCATTGGGGCATTTACCACGGCGTGCACTGTCCCTTCTCTGTCCGATTTTGTTGGTCTGAAGCCCTCAGACAGCAATGTTGTTGGTCCTTTCACTTGGGATCTCGTGTGTAACACCACCGGTGAAGAGAGGACGGCTGGAGCGTAGTTCGGTGGAGGTTGGTGGCTCAGTTCTGACAGGTTCGGATGGAGTGGTGTAGGCTGGGCCGCTTCATCGTGAGGAGGTGCCTCTGAAACTGCAGGTTCCATCCTCATTACTGACTGTGGGCGTCGCTGTGGGGCGGAGTCCAGGTCGGGATCGGCTTTCTGCAATTTAACACACTGAGAAACAGATGAGGGCCCTGCCTGATATTTTTTCTCTGTATGATGTGCCTCGCTCTGCCCTTCAGCAAATGCCTTCCAGTCTGCCAAATACTGCACTTCGTTCTTTGTTTTAGGGGTCTCTCTCTCTCTCTCTCTCTCTCTCTCTCGCTCGCTCGCTCGCTCTCTCCTTTGTCTCTGAATTAAATTTCTGTTGTTCTAACTGTCTGAGACTAAAACTACCTTTTTCTGGGAAAGCACATTCTTTAACCCATACACCATACTGGTTCAAACATCCTTCTCCATAATTCACACGCATAAATGTGATATTAGGACCAGCATATGAGCGCCCTGTACTTACCATAGCATGTGTCTCAGGATGTGCTTTACTACATGTTTTTCCCATATTTATATTTTTATATATATGTTTTTCAGATTCTGTAACTTGTAAAATGTCATTGACTCTGATCTTCATTTCTAATTTAACATTTTATTTATTTATTTTTGAGCAACAAAAAATGTAAATTGAAATTAAAGGTTGGGAATATAAGTGAATTTGACTTTTATTTCATGTACATGTGTACTTCAAGGCCTGTGTGCTTTGTGACACTAAACAAACAGGTAATAATGGAGAGCTCCAGGCAGTGGCACACAGACAAGAGGAAATTTAAAAAGGTTTGGCAAGATGATTTTTTCTGTGATGGACTGGCACCCTGTCCAGGGTGTACCCCACCTTGTGCCCGATGCTTCCTGGGATAGGCTCCAGGTTCCCCGTGACCCTGAAAAGGAGTAAGCAGTAGAAGATGGATGGATGGATGGAATTCAAAGGCAGTGTCTAGTTTGCAAGCAGTCAGTTGTTGTTTTGAAAGAGTACAATATCCGTCATCATTACAAAACAAAATATTCTTCAGCTTTCTCAAAGTACAGCTACTGGAGAGTTCGTCAAAGAATGCGTTGCAGTGGCTGCAGAAGCAGTGTGCCCTTCTCAGATACGCATGTTCTCGCACATCAGCTTGTCAAGGAATACTGTTACCCGACGCATAGAGGACATGGCCCAAGACATGCGAGCAAATCAAAGCAAAAGTAGCTGCCTTTTCAATAGCTTGTGACGAGAGCACCGATATATCTGATTCTGCACAGCTATTGGTATTTCTCCATGGAGTAAATAAACATTTTGAAGTGGTAGCAGAACTGGTTTGTGGTAGTATTCAAGTGTCCACGAATAAGAAATGGCTTTCTGACCTGGCCTTCCTGGTGGACGTCACAGAGCTGCTCAATGTTCTAAATGTTCAGCTCCAGGGAAAAGACCAGATTATCACCCCCGGCTTTTTTTATTATTTTTTTTATGTCAGAGACTTCAAACAAAAACTACTGCTGCTCAGAAGACATCTCTCAGCAGGTAACATTCACAATTATAATATTCATAATAGTTTTATATGCAGTTATTATCCATCCATTCATCTTCTACCGCTTACTCCTTCTTCGGGGTCGTGGGGAAACAAAACAAAAAAAAACAACTACTACTACTAATAATCCATCCATCTTTTATACCGCTTGTCCACATTTTCGAAACACATCAAGATAAAATTGTGACCCATGTGTCATGTTTGGGAGACTCAGACAGATGCAAGTGCAGGTAAGGAAGCAAAATAAAAGTCAGTGCATACAATGTATTTTGAAAATGAGGACACAAGTGGTGTTTCCTTGTAGTTGCCAAAAAAAAAACCCAGACCCTTAGAAGACATCCATCTTCTCCCTTTCTTTGAATACAGGTGGCAAATGCTGGAGCACAAATGGCACCTACTTGAGATTGTATTGAATTTTACAATAGAAGTGATTAAGGCACATGCCTAGTTGTCATGTTCATAGTAAATACTGATTGTATATTAACTGTTTACTGACTCAAATAGTAAGAATAGTTTTCTCTTGGCTTGCATATTCTCCTTGTAGACGTTGCATTTTAAGGCCTCTACTTATGGGCCTGCCAGGATTACGTGACGTGGCAATTACGTGCGTCGCATGATATATATATGGCACCTGTGAACCACGCCCCAGCCTTATTATCTTCAGCGAGACTGCATGTCTGTTGGTTGTGTGACAAAAACGCTTAATTTCTACTCAATATTTTCTCACAATCTCTGAACTTTTCTATCTCTTTTTTTAGAGGAAAAGGGAGGGAAGTAATGATCATGAAAGAATGCAGGAAGTGTGTTACGGCTTGCTCCCGTTTCATCACGGGGAAAAGTGCACACTTTCTGGGTGAAGTGTTTAGGAGTGTAGTATGCGATGACGACCTCTAGAGGCCGCGCATGGTAACGCCCACATTAAGCAGCTCGGCTCACGACTCGCACACTTCCCGGAAGCCGAAGCGAGTGAGCTCGCGTTGCGACTCCTCCTTCCGCTATGGAAAGCCAAAAGGGGAAGAAAAAAACCCCACAAAAATAATAATCATTCCTCTCTGACTCCGCGGAGCCGGAAGGATGTGTTAAAAACTGAGAGCAGCATATGAAGAGCTGCTTGAAGTGATTACTAAGGCTAAATGAACCTTTTTCTCCCCAGTGAAAGTAAATCCCTCACACTGCAGAAACTCCCCCGTCTTCCAGAAGTGCATGATAAAATATCAGGCTTCTGGGAGAATACCATGTGTAAGCCATATTTATAATCCCACGATGTTGGATTATTCAGCCATTGTGGGGAATGAACAGCATGGCTATTTAACTATGCTGAAGGTGGAGGTGGCGCTTACGAGCTACCTCTCTCCATCGATGGCAGGTAGTTAGGGGGCCTGGCTTTGCATCCAAAGCACCGCGTAAGGCCTCCGTGGCATTGGTGGCAAGCCTATGAGGTCGTAATCTTCCGTGTGATACCATACATACACTCACTGAGCACTTCACTGGGAACACTTTCTTGCAGTTATCCAGCCAGCCAATCTATAGAACCGTGGTGAGCAGAAAAGCATCTCAGAAAGCAAAACTAATTTTAACCTTGAGAGCAGATAGCATGAACAGTGCTAAACTTTATAGGTGGTTATAGGCTTCTTCTCATTGTTAGCTACATTAGTGTCATTAATTCCCTTTTCTCTGACATGTTCTTTAAAAGATCAATTTAACTTCAGTGATCCATGAACGTGATTAATGCTATGACTTCTTTTCAATTAAGAGCATTTGTTCCCATATTACTGCCATGTTTCTGGAATGTTTTTAATTGCACCTGTGTATTAATATACTAAAATCTTACTATACTAAAATATACATCTGTAGAATCTCTAGTACGTTAATGTGTGTGTGTGTGTGTGTGTGTGTGTGTATATATATATTGTCGCGACGGACTGGCACTCGGCGCGAGGAGAAAGGGGATCGCTCCTTTGCCAACTGCCGTACCGGCACAAAGCAGGCAGCCCCGCGTTGGACCTGGCAGTAACCGGAAGGGACGCCATGCCGGGGAGGACCCACCGATGCCGTACCGTCCGGGGATTGGAGGACCGGACGGAAGAATTCCACCACTCGCTACCCGGATGGCGGAGATAAAAGGACGCCCTTCCGCCCCGGGAAGATTGAGTACCGACTTACCGAAACGGTTGGCGTCCGAACAGACCCTCGTGCAGGTATTCACTCGTGCTCCCCTTTTATTGTGGATGACTAATCTCTCTCTCTCTCTCTCTCTCTCTGTGCCGGTAGAGGCACCGACAGGGACGAGGACCGCGCCCGGCCGAGACGACGCGCAGCGCTGAGGGACTGCCCGAGAGCCCGAGAGCGTCTTCCGGGATTCCCCGACCCGCCCCCACGAGCGTCAAGGCGTCAGCCCGACCCCGCGGACCTACACACCCCAGGACATACACTCTACCAAACCAAGAATAAAGCCTGAGTTTTTTGCGCTGCCTTTCGCCTCCGTGTCTCTGTGCATCGCCCATCCCGCTACACTGGTGGAGGATGCGGGCATGAGCACAGAACCGCCCTTACCTAGGAAAAAAAAAAAAAAAAAAGAGGAGAGACTTTCAGTTTTTCTTTTTTTTGGGAAAAAAAAAAAAAAAAAAAGAGAAGGAGAGACTATCAGTTTTTCTTCCCTTTTCCAAAAAAAAAAAAAAAAACACGCACACAATGGAGCAGACATTACAGCAGCTGGTGCAGGCCAGTATACAGCAACAGGCCGTCACCCAACAACTTACGGAAAGCCTCCCAGGCGCGACAGAGACGCTGGTGGCGCTACAGTCCCGCCGCGCCTCCACGCCTCTCCCGGACCGGGGCGTGAGCTCCGCCGCCTACTCCCCCCTTTGGCTCCTGATGACGACCCAGTGGCGTACCTCGAGACCTTTGAAACCAGCCGGCCCGCGCGGCAGGCTGGGATAAGGAGGACTGGCCCGCGCCATAGGTCCCCCTGCTCACAGGGGAGGCCCGCGAGGCCTATTACAGTCTCGAGCGGAGGGCGGCAGCGGTACCCCCGCACCATGAAGGAGGGCGTCCTGGCGTGAGTGCGGCCGAGGCTCTCCCCAGCGGCCGCCGAGTTCCATCGCTGGGTCTATCAGCCGGCGGCACAGCCCCGCACGCAACTGAACACCCTCATCCGCCTCACCAAAAGGTGGCTCCGGCCAGACCAGCACACGGCCCTCGAGGTGGCGGAAGAGGTGGCGATGGATCAGTTCTTGAGGGCATTACCCCGGATGGTACGACAGGCCGTAGGGGGTCCAAGCACGCGAAGCGCCCCAGGAGCTCCTGACGGCCCTGGAGCGCATCACCGCCACCCTCGAGCTCGACCCACAAGAGCCACAGCCCTCTGACCTACCTCTAGGGGCCTCGGGAGTCCGGTCTGTCTGGCCACGCCCAGCCTGCACTTGGCGAACCCGCTGGAGGTCGGCCGCCCCAGTAAATCCCACCGATGAGCCCATGCCCACGGAGCCGGAACTGGGGCCTCCCGGACCGACCCAGAAACCTTGGCTGGCCGGCTGCGCCCTCCATGTACGACAGTTGCCGGAGGGGCCCACCCAGAAGGTGTGGATCGGAGGGAGGCCGATCACCGCGCTGCTGGACACCGGGAGCTCGGTGACCCTCGCCCGACCGTCCATCCTCCCCCACGGACTCCAACCAGAAGGGAGCCTCACTGTGACCTGCGTTCATGGGGACACCCGAGAAGTCCCGACAGCCGAGGTACCGATCAAGGGCGTGACCGGGAGCTGGTCTCTCCATGTAGGCGTGATCCCTGACCTCCCCGTACCACTACTCCTGGGGAGGGACTGGCCAGGATGCCCGCCGGGCCGGGACACCGAGACGGGGCAGCCACGACGTCGGAAGCAGAGGACCTGGGCCCGGACCGCTTACCTGGCCCAGGACAACGGGGACGCCACTCCCGAAGGTGAGGATGCTATATCAACTAACCCTATGTCTGGTGTCGCCCATCAGGTAACCCGAGAGGGGAGCTTTGGGCGGGAACAGAAGGAGGACGACCGACTCAAGCACTGCTGGGCCCAGGTACGGGTTGTAGAGGGGGTCGACCAAAACCCCGACCTGAGGCTTCCCACCTCGTACTTCCTCGTCCGGGGTGGCCTCCTCTACCAACGGGCCGACCGCCGCGGGGAGCAGGTAGACCTCCTGGTGGTACCGAGGACGAAGGCGCCCCTCGTCATGCATCTCGCCCATGTCCACCCGCTCGGCGGCCACCTGGGACCGCGGAACACAGTGGAAAAGCTGAGGGACCGATTCGTGTGGCCCGGGATGAGCGCCGAGGTCCAGAGGTTCTGCCAGCAGTGTCCCCAGTGCCAACGCACCGCTCCCCGGAGGCCCCCGCCGGCGCCCCTCATCCCTCTACCCATCATCGGCGTCCCCTTCGAACGGATCGGCATGGACCTCGTGGGGCCCCTCCCCAAGTCGGCCCGGGGTCACGAGTACGTCCTCGTGATTGTGGACTACGCCACCCGGTACCCGGAGGCCGTACCACTACGCAAAGCCACCTCCCCCAACATCGCCAGGGAGCTGGTACTCCTGTTCAGCCGTGTGGGGATCCCCAAAGACATCCTAACCGACCAAGGTACGCCCTTTGTCTCCAAGCTAATGTCTGATCTGTGTCGGCTGTTGCAGGTGAGGCATCTGAAGACGTCGGTCTACCACCCCCAGACTGACGGGCTGGTCGAACGTTTCAACCAGACGGCTCAAACGAATATGCGGCGGGTGGTAGACGAAGAAGGGAGGAAAAGGGACCTCCTCCTCCCCTTCGCATTACTCTTTGGGGTCCCGGGGTGCCCCCAGGCATCCACCCGGCTTCACCCCCTTTGAGCTGCTGTTCGGCCGGCCCCTCGAGGACTACTCGACGTGGCCCGCGAAGCCTGGGAAGCAACAGCCGTCCCCGTACCGCTCGGTCGTGGAATATGTCCGAGATGCAAGACCGGATCGACGAGTGGGACCGTAAGTCCAACAACACACTACGCACCGCCCAGGAAGAACAGCAGCGGGTGTACAACCGCCCGCGCGCCCCCGCGAGTTCCACCCAGGGGACCAGGTACTTCTGCTGGTACCCAGTAGCGCCTGCAAGTTCCTGGCCCACTGGCAGGGGCCGTACACCGTTCTAGAGCGTCAGGGCGCCGTCAACTACCGCCTGCAACAGCCCGGTAGGAGAACGGACGGCAAACTCTATCACATTAACCTGTTGAAGAAGTGGGTGGAACCCGCCGCGCCGTTCAGCATACACGCCCTAGACACAGATCAGAACAAGCGTGCCTTGGTCGACCTCGGGGAGGACCTCACACCCGCCCAGAGACAGGAGCTCCGCGAGTTCGTGGACCAATTCACGGACGTATTCTCCTCCTCCCCAGGAAGGACCCAAGTGGTGCGCCACCACATAAAAACACCTCCAGGGGTAGTGGTGAGGCAGAGGCCCTACCGTGTCCCAGAGGCCCGGCGTAAGGCCATCGAGAAAGAGGTAGAGAGCATGCTACGAGACGGAGTCATCGAGGAGTCCAACAGCCCCTGGTCCAGCCCCGTCGTTGTAGTGCCGAAACCCGACGGGAGTATTCGGCTCTGCAATGACTTTCGCCGACTCAACCAGGTCCCGGAGTTTGACAGCTACCCCCTCCCCAGAGTGGACGACCTTGTGGAGCGCCTTGGGAGGGCCCGATTCATTTCCACTCTGGACCTCACCAAGGGGTACTGGCAAGTGGCCCTGGCGGCCAGCTTCCGACCCAAGACGGCCTTTAGCACCCGCCACGGGCCACTGGCAGTACCGGGTCCTCCCCTTTGGGCTACATGGGGCCCCGGCCACCTTCCAACGGCGATGGACATCGTCCCACGGCCCCATCGTAGCTCAGGCGGCATACCTGGATGACGTAGTCATCCATTCCTCCACCTGGTCGGACCACCTGTTCCATCTGGGGAGGTTCTAAAAGGACTCGGGGCGCTGGCTTGACTGCCAACCCCAAGAAATGTCACCTTGGGCTGACTGAGGCACAGTACCTGGGATACCGCACCGGCGCGGGATGCTAAAGCCCCAGGAAAAGAAAGTCGAAGCGGTGAAAGGCTACCCTCGGCCCTCGTCGAAGAAACAGGTGCGTGCCTTCTTGGGGTTGGCGGGATACTATCGGAGGTTTGTCCCTAACTTCGGCGCGATAGCCTCTCCTCTTTCAGACCTGACAAAGAAGGGCCAGCTGGACCAGGTGAGGTGGACAGCCGACGCCGAGCGGGCCTTCCGGGCGCTGAAGGAGGCCCTCACCAGCGAGCCGGTGCTGCGCAACCCGGACTTCGCACTCCCCTTCTCGGTGCACACCGACGCCTCCGAAACCGGGCTGGGCGCAGTTCTCTCACAAGCCTTCGAGGGAGAAGAGCACCCGGTACTCTACATCAGCCGGAAGCTGTCCCCGGCAGAGAGAAAGTACGCCGCAGTAGAAAGGGAGGCCCTGGCAATAAAATGGGCCATCGAGGAGCTGAGGTACTACCTGGCGGGCCGACCCTTCATTCTGGTGACGGACCATGCTCCCCTCCAGTGGATGGCCAAGGCCAAGGACACTAATGCCAGGGTAACTCGGTGGTTTCTTGCCCTGCAGGACTTCTGCTTCCAGGTCCAACACCGGCGGGGGACCCTACGGGAACGCAGACGGGCTCTCACGCGGAGGGGCCGCTATGGGCCCACCACCCGGCGGCAGTAGGCTCGGAGCTGGGGGGGGGGTACTGTCGCGACGGACTGGCACTCGGCGCGAGGAGAAAGGGGATCGCTCCTTTGCCAACTGCCGTACCGGCACGAAGCAGGCAGCCCCGCGTTGGACCTGGCAGTAACCGGAAGGGACGCCATGCCGGGGAGGACCCACCGATGCCGTACCGTCCGGGGATTGGAGGACCGGACGGAAGAATTCCACCACTCGCTACCCGGATGGCGGAGATAAAAGGACGCCCTTCCGCCCCGGGAAGATTGAGTACCGACTTACCGAAACGGTTGGCGTCCGAACAGACCCTCGTGCAGGTATTCACTCGTGCTCCCCTTTTATTGTGGATGACTAATCTCTCTCTCTCTCTCTCTCTCTCTCTGTACTTCGGCGGAAGGCACCGACACGGACGAGGACCGCACCGGCCGAGACGAAAGCGCGCTGAAGGCAGACTGCCCGAGAGCCCCGAGGCGTCTTCCGGGATTCCCCGACACGCCCCCCAGGGGCGCGTCACGGCGTCAGCCCGACCCCGCGGACCTACACACACACCCCCGGGACATACACTCTACCAAACCAAGAATAAAGCCTGAGTTTTTTTGCGCTACCTTCGCCTCCGTGTCTCTGTGCATCGCCCATCCCGCTACAATATATATATATATATATAATGAGAATATGTTCAAGACTTGTTTGAGGAACATGACAGAGTTCAAGGTGTTAATTTGGTCTCCAAATTCCACACGTCAATCCAATTGAGCATCTGTGGGATGTGCTGGACAAACAAGCTCGGTCCATGGAGGCCCCACCTCACAACTTACATAACTGCTGCTAAGGGTCTCCTGCTAATGTCTTGGTACCAGATACCACAGCACACCTTCACAGGTCTTGTGGAGTCCATGCCTCAATGGGTCAGAGCTGGTTTGGGAATGGCTTACAATAGATGGTAATATCATGGTTACTATGATATATTACTATTAATACCAACCATCATCATGTACATATACCAGAGTAAGGCCATGATCATGTCATGGTCAACACTATAACAACCAAAGTTACCATCATGGTACCCTATTGTAACTATGGTAACTTTGGTTGTTATAGTGTTGACCATGACGTGATCATGGCCTTACTCTGGTATATGTACATGTTGATGGTTGGTATTAATAGTAATATATCATAGTTATATATCATATCAACAGCATCAACGCTAAATACAAACCCCTCCAAAAGTATTGGAACAGCAAGGCCAAGTCTTTGGTTTTTGCTATACACTGAAGATATTAGGCTTTAAGATCTAAAGATGAATATGAGATGATGGATCTGAATTTCAGCCTGCAGTTAATGATAATTAAGGACACATTTACAGTATTTAACATTTATGGACGGAGCCTCCAGTTTCAGCACTTTGGAACAGTCAGTGATAAAACTGTTCCTTCAAGTTTTCCAACATGAAAAAGTCTTCAGGATGGAGGACTTTATAGTTTCTAAGTAACATGACATGCTGCATTTTGTTGTTGTTGTTGTATTAACTTCAAGAGAAAATAAAAATGAGAGGCTGGTGGGGGATCGACTGTTTATAGGTCTTACAACACAAGTGATAAAAAACTACTTTGTTTTGCAGACTTTCTACAACACAGCTATAAACAGATAAACAGGTATGATGTGTTGTTCTTTAATAAATAAAAATTGCTGTAGTATAAGAGGAATAAAGCACTTCATGACATGCTGTAAAAAGAAATAATTCATTTTATTGGTAACAGTTACTTCTCTACATGTCAGGCAGCATAAAAAAGACTAAAACAGTATGTCTGAAATTAATAAATAAAAAAGATATAAAAATAAATAAATAAACAAAAAAATCTTTCTAACATTTATAATATTCAGGTGTAAAAAAATGTGAATCAATTATTATTACAACAAATAATCTAGAGAGCTATAGGTTTACATTAATTTACAGTAATGCTCTCAAGTGTCTTGGACATAATTTACATCTTCTATTTTCCTAAAATACACATCAAAACTATAAACTGTCATTCAATCAAATGTCTATTTTACAAATGATTTTATTTTTGTATCGACTGCATTCAGTCTCTATCTCTATCTCTGTCTATAAAAATGTATTGTATGTTGTGGCCTGCCCTAGACCGGGTTCGTAACACCCGCTCAAGCTGTCTTAACAGGTGACTTATAGCTGCAGCAACCTCCGGGCATCAACTTCAGCCTGAATAAATAAAATATATAGAAAACAACATTAATGTTTCACATTACACAAAACATACAGTAGGGTGCGTCTCAATCAGCTCCCTAGATCCCTAGGTGGTGAATCAGTATATGGTGTACTTGAGCTCGGGCACTGGTAAAGACCCTGACTCACTACACATTAGGACACTGATGACTATTTCCAGTAACATGATTACGTTCTCGCGTTGTAAAACATCACCACTGGCACTTAACCACAACATGCAGGACAGACATCTTTCTAACATTATATGTCATATTCATTTGTCTGTCATGGTACTTCAAGTAGGATCGTAGACTACTTAGTACATTTTTTTTAAAATCATTAAAGTCGTTAAGACTCAAATAAATATATAGTACGTCAAATAAAGTTAAAAATTGCGTTTGAGAGCTACAACAACAACAGTGTTCTTCCGCCACATTTTCAGTAAGGGAAAACAGTGAACATCTATGCTCCTTGGTTTTCGTGGTGCATTGTGGGATTTTTTACGGACCGAACGTCCCAGTGCACACTGGTAGGATTTCGCAATTGAGACAGCCCTTCAAATGGTTCACTCCCTGATCAGTGTCCTGATTACGGAACTATGGAGCTGATTGAGACGCACCCATAACCTCAAATCCATTACCTCACAAACAAGTCTATAAGTTTCTGATTGCAAATTCATGACAAAAAAAGAATTTTGGTTAGTCATGTGCTGATTATTTTAAACAGGTTCAAGAACAGAAATAAGGAATGAATATAATGAATAATACGGATTAACAATGGTGGCTACACACTGATTTACACTGCAAACATTTTGTGGTTACACTCCGGTGTCAGTGTTTTTCCGTATCTACAGAATTTAAACCACACACAGTGCCCTCCACTAATATTGGCACCCTTGGTAAATATAAGCAAAGAAGGCTGAACAAAAGATCAAAAGGCTAAACAATAAAGACAAATTTTCACAGCATCCTTTACTCATATTTACCAAGGGTGCCAATATTATTGGAGGGCACTGTATGTTCTTGAACCGTGTAAACAGTTCTTGGACCTGGATTAAAATTATTGGACCTTATGGCACTACGGCAGCACTGACTACACTGTAAGCACAGATACACACTCGGAGCTGTTCTTGATGGGAAATCATCTTATCTGACCTGCATGTCCAACGCCAGATCTAATATAGCGTCCAGTTCCTCTTTGTCTTTCTCCAGGTCACGCATCCTGGACTCTGGAACATCAGCTGCATTCCAGAATGGATCCTGATCAATCAGATCAGTGTATCTGACCGAGTAGTCCTGAGGAATGAGTGGGAAAATTCATATTAATATTATTTACACATCAAGGTCTTACTTTTAACTGTTTGACCTCCCAGCATTCCCTTCATACTGCACCATGTACCATCAAACCTTAACATGCCTACACTGGCTAAAATAACGACACTAGCCATTTTTAGTGATCAGAACAATACATAAACTTAAAAAGGTTTCTCAGTTCTTACAGGGTAATAGTCACAAGGAGAGTAGGACGCAGCTGGTTGTTGAAAGCTTGGCAGTGTTGAAGCCAAGAAGTCTGGGCTACAGTGCTGATACACTGGGGGTGGGAAACATTGAAGGTTAATAATCGATTCATTTCTTGGTAAGACATAAACAACACATCACTGTCTTAGATTATTCAGGCTCCATCCTAAATTACATACAATTAAGCTACACGTCAGAATAATGCACTATACTACTGTATTTACTAAAGTAGCGTGCAAATCGAACGCTTAAACTAATTAAGGCTGAGCTCACAGCAATTATAAAGGGGACAAAATGTATTAAATCATCATTACCTGGTGTGTAAAACCCGTGATGAGGTATGTTGCTCCTCTGCTCCTGCTGAGGGACATTACAGGGATGGGGATAAGGGGTTCCCTGATGTTCAAGCAAGGTAGAACCTGAACAGATAGAGACAAGTCAAGTATTAATAAACTAAAACTACAGATGATGACCGAGGGAACAAAGTTATACAAAGTTATCTAGCTGGCACTGTACTAGCAAAATGACGAACCCTTTCTCATTATATTTGTCTTTTGTCTATTTTTTCTACACATTCCTATATATGCATAATCTTTTTTTAGGCCCTTTCAGGGTGCCCAGTTTTCTCAGGATAGGCCCTGGATCCGTTATGAACCGGACTAGGTTAAAGTTGTTACTGAAATGAATGAATGAATATATTCTGTCTATTCTTTTTATCTGCTTGTTGAAACACTACCAACCTGTTTTTATTAAGCCCGAGGTTTCCTGTGGCGTATTCTGCATGACGTTATGGAAACGTTTGGGCTTCCTGCTGGTCACCTTTAACCCGGCGAGCTTGGCCTTGTTGAGTGGCGTGAGTCTCTTCATTTTGAGCAGAAGCTCAGGCTCATTCCGTTTGAAGTACGGATTTTGAAAGTGGTGAAGTTGGGCCTTAATCGAAGAGTTGTTTGTCGATTGCTTGTCCGAGATGTTGTCTATACGTTCTTTTTTGAAGCCGTACAGGTTCAGCTGGCGAACGAAACTTATGAAGTCAGTTGTTCTGAAGTATTCAGACAAGTGCCTGGGTTGGGACAAAAGTACTTCAGCTTCGAAGGCTTGCTGGTGAACAAGTATCCCTTCCCCGCTGTCGTCCCACCAGACTGAGCGAATCTCAGGATCATTCACCAAACGCCACAACTTGCCAGGGAAGTAGGTGGGGTTGATGAAGGTGACCAAAGATGCATCAACGTTCTCCATATCAGCTAAAAAGATCTGTAGCCAGATGGGTGAAAAAAAAGGAGAATGAATGTAACGAATTGAATGTAATGAATTACTCTCTAGCACTAACTAGATAGTACGTGACTAGCTAACACATAACACATTCATCTTTATTAACAGCTGAAAATCACTAACATTAACAAGCTATAGCATTAATGTTATCAAAATTGACCATTAGAGTTGTTAAGCAACCTGGCCGTAACCTGAATAATCAAACAAAAATAGACCCAAAGTCATTTCTAAGAGCTACACAATCACGTGTGAAATATTTCTTACATATGAGCACATACACCTGCTATGTGATTCCTTTTGATAGTTCTCTGATCCCTTATCGCTTCTCAGAGCCGTTACAACTGGTCAGGAACCGTTACGTGAAATTCATGAATATCCAATGAGCTCGTGTGGATTTATCCAATCAGAGTAACCCGTGCCTGTGACGTCGTTCAATCCCAAAGTAAAGTCCTGGTACGTATTAACGTGTATCGGAAAATAGTGACGACGCTATTCGGCATATTTTGTAGGAGAAACGTGAACGTTTAGGTCAGCAGTGGCAAACATACCGCCCGCTGGGTCTCTGTTATTCCTCTAGCAGGAAAAAAACTAAACTTTAGGCCATAAATTATGACAAAATGTGCTAATATATAACTCTTCATTAGCAAACCAAAAATGTGAAGCTGTGGCCTTGTCTCTCTCCAATGAACTTCGCGCTTTCACAGCAACGGGGATGAATACTTATGAAATTACAACTGTAATGTTTTTGTTGTTTTTCTTGTATTTCGTATTATTTTAGTGTGTATTGATCCCCCACTTTAATATAAAAGTCAGTTCCAGGTTCCAGGTTGTAACACTACACTATGGTAAAGCCATAACATGGATAAATAAAAGATAAATATGTGAAGTGATCGGTGAGGAGCTGAGAGAGAGATACCATTCCCCACAGGGAGAACTACTGAACATCTCCTGCTGGACTTCATTCTCTCTCTCACAGCTCCATCTGAGTGGAGGAGCAGCAGCTCACAGCTGGACACAAACTCAAGGCAGCTCATGCTTTATCTCCTTATCTTTACACAGAGTTATCAATCTGTTATGTCATTTCATTCAATTCAATCCTTAAACAGCGCTTCAGCTGTACAGTTTAAAGAGGAGACAGATAACTAGTGCTTAGCCCTAAGATTAAATCTACAGAAAATGATTTAAGCTGTGATTTAGAGAGTAGATACTTCTTTTGAGTAAAATCTAACATGTTAAAGTTCAAGGCTCGAGGTTTACTCCTTCCTGTGGACCTTTTTGTTTTTATTTTTACACACCACAAAATGTTAGCTTTCTAGCTAACATGCTACTGGACAGATTAGTTTAGTTTAGCACAGCATGAATTTTAGCTAACATGAGCTACTTAAAATGGACATTTCCTCTTTAAAATACAGCATTTTGTCTGTTTGTTTTATATATGTTTTCAGTGAATATATTAACACTAGCTTGCTGCTAGCTGAAGTTCAGTTGGACAGTGAAACAAAATGGCGGACAGTGAAACAAAATGGCGGACGTTACACAAAATAGCGGCAGGTAAACAAAATGGCGGACAGTTACACAAAATGGCACTGTCTGTCTTACCTCAGAGGCTACAAGTGCGCACGCGCATTACTGCTGCAGTTCAGCGCCGCTTTCTGAAGAGCTCATCATAATGAGCGTTTTAACCGTTTAACAGAGAAGTTTTTCTTACCAAAGACATTAAATCAGCTCACTTTATTGCTGTGTGCCTCAGTGTGTTAATTCTGAGGGGTATAACTCAGAAAAAACGTTTTTCATGTGTTTCCAGTAATACACACGTACTATAGAGCTGAGTATCATAAAAAATACCGCTCCTTATCGGTACACAAAAGTGTGTCGTGCTCTGCGTTTCATATCTATAGTAGTGGTTCAGCACAAACGCTTCAGAGCGCTCTCATTAATCTATCCTGCTTTATTCTATCCTGTATTAACCATCTTTCTGTAATAAACCTTTTTTTTTTACCTTCAGAGGAACTTCAGAGATCTCCGAGTGTTTGCTTGATGATTTCTACAACAGTTTGGTCTCTTCGTTAGAATGTGTTTGTCTTCTCAAGTTTTCTGGACACTAATGACTTCCCCACTGTACGCATCATCAAGAATTTAGAATTTAGAATTTTATGTCCTAGGTCGATGATGTCATCGTGTATTGCTGTCTCTATGGAAGGGAGTCAATCAGTGGGTTTACATGGTCAACAATAATCCGATATTAACCCGATTAAAACAATACTCTGATTAAGAAACTAGCATGTAAATCTGCACGTACAGCATGACAAATAATTAACCACACTTGAACCTTTTTTTTTTTTTTGAAGCATTTAAAAAAATATTTAAATAAAAACACCCAAAACTGTATACGGTACCATAACGAAGACCAACTTTATGTCGATACATGAATTTCTAGAGGGACATCAGACGGCATGGCACGGTCACATAATGACGTGTGCTGTTAATCGATCTATGTTCTATAACATGTAAAACCTGAACATGAAAGGAGTATTCTTAATCACACTATTGTCTTACTCAGAATAAGGTCAATAATTAGATTTCTGCTGTCCATGTAAACATAGTCAATGATATAAGAAATGTGTGTATTACATCGAGAGAGATGTATTACATGTAGCATGTTAAATTGATTCAAACTTTGAAAGTTACAGGGACCATGTGTCAAAAGGGGGAATGATAGCTGCGTATATTGCATTGGTTTCTCTAATTACTCTAAAAAATTGTTTAAACAACTCATAACGTGGATTGAGGTTTGAAGGTAGAGAAAGCTACGTCCCTACGTCCAAACAGGACTCAGACGCAGTAGTGATGATGATAATCTCCAGTGATCATGGCACACCTTTTGTGAGCCATGCTCTTAAAACCCCTTTTGCTGGTTGCCAAAAATGGCATTTTTGTCTGTTTTGGAGATACCTGTGTTCTGCAGTGATTTGTTTTGTGATCTCACACACCACAGTGGTGGTTAATGCCTCATATGAAAGTAGACACTTAAGACATGAATAATTAGCAGTTATTTCAAGCATTTCTTCTTTTACCTAGCCTACCTGGGGAAATATATTCAGAATTTTATTGTTTTAATTATCTAAAAAATTTTTTTTACTTTTAACAGAAATGTTATATCTTCACAACAAATGTTGATATCAACCCCATTCCTGGTCTCAAAGATACCGCAAGTACTTGTACATGAACACCTAAAATATGGGGAAGTTATCTCTAACCACTAAAATTATGTGTACGGTTATCCAAACACAAGTAAAAACCTCTGCAAGATGGCACCAAACATCTCCAAATAATAATAATAATAATAATAATAAACTTTATTTTATAAAGCGCCTTTAAAGTGGCTTCTCAAAGGCGCGACATTAAAAGACAAATCACAGAATAATTAAAAACTTAAATAACATGAATAAAATTAATAATAAACAAATATAAAACAGTCAAAAGACATTAAGAATCAAAAGCGAGTTTAAAAAGTGTGTCTTTAAAGAGCTTTAAAAATTCCAAAGGACTGAGCTTCCCTGAGTTCAGGGGAAGAGAGTTCCAAAGAGATGGAGCGTAGACAGAAAAAGCCCTGTCACCCATAGACTTAAGGTGGGTAAGTGGAACCGTCAGTAGATTCCCCTGTGCGTGAGGCCCCAGTCTGCGATGTGGGGTGTATGGGATTAATAAGTGAGTCAAATATTGTGGAGCCAATCCATGCAATGCCTTGTATGTTAGCATTAAGATCTTAAAAATCCAACCGGAACCTGACCGGAGCCAGTGTAGGGACTTCAGAACAGGAGTGATATGGTCATATCTCCTGCTTCCCGTCAGGATCCGGGCGGCAGAGTTCTGAACATACTGCAATTTGCTAATTGCAGTTTTAGAAACTCCAGCTAAAACGGCATTGCAATAATCCAATCGCGTGACCACGAATGAGTTTATCAGCTTTTCAGCGACAGATAAGTTTAGCATTGGTCTTAATCTGGCAATATTTCTGAGATGAAAAAAGGAAGCTTTCACAGTGCTCTGAACAAAAGAATCAAAAGTGAGGTTAGTGTCAAAAATTACACCAAGGTTCCTCATCTTGCTTTGGAACTCTAGAACAGAGCCGTCAACGGATAGAGACAGTGGAGCCGCTTTGCGAACCTGATGACGGGAACCTATGAGCATGACCTCAGTTTTCCCGCTGTTCAGGCACAGAAAGTTATTATTCATCCATTTCTTTATCTCAGAAATACAGCCAGAAAGATAACCAACATCAATGCTTTCACCAGATCTTGAGTGAATGTAGATTTGGGTATCGTCAGCATAGAAGTGATAATGGAGGCCAAGTGTTTGCAGCAGATGCCCAAGTGGAGACAGATAAATATTGAACAATAGAGGGCCAAGAATTGAACCCTGAGGAACACCAGTGAGCACCGAGCAAGTGTCAGATCTAAAGCCACTCATAGAAATAAACTGGGAACGGTCAGTAAAATAGGATTTAAACAAGTTTAAAACTTTCCCGGACACACCAAAAACACTTTCGAGGCGGGTAAGTAAAAGACCATGATCCACAGTATCGAAGGCAGCTCTAAGGTCAAGAAGAATAAGAAGTGAGGTAGCTCCAGAATCAGAGGCCATCAAAAGATCATTTGTAACTTTGACCAACGCAGTTTCAGTGCTATGAAATTTACGAAAACCTGATTGAAGTGGTTCAAAGAGGTTGTTGGTTGTCAGGTGAGAACAAAGTTGAGAGGCGACAACACGCTCAAGTAATTTTGCCAAAAACGGAAGAGTTGAAATGGGGCGAAAATTGTTAAAATCATCCACCGAAACATTTCCTCTCTTGGGGACAGGCGTAACAGCAGCAGTCTTCAGTACTGCTGGAACAACCCCAGTCTCCAGTGATTCATTTATAATGCTGAGGATAGCAGGGCACCACACAGCAAAGCACGATTTAAACAGCATCGTGGGGATTGGATCCAGCAGGCAGGTGGTAGATTTCATGCTGGAGATCTCCCTTGTGAGAGCCTCTGAATCAAGCAGTGAGAAATGAGTGAAAGAAACACCAGTGAACCCAGAAGGACGAAGGAGTGGAGTGGCACAGTCAGGGTTAACAGAAATTTCTTTACGAACATTGACAATCTTAGAATTGAAAAACTGTAGAAAGGAATCACAGAGCTGCTGAGAAATAGGCAAAGTGGTAACAGCATTAACTTGAAGGAGTCTATTTATGGTATGGAACAAGTGTCTGGGATTATTTTGTTTTTTTACAATAGCAACAGAGAAGTAAGAGGATCTTTCAGTCTCCAGTAGTGCACGATAATCCCCCAGAAGATCCTTCCACGCTTGATAGTAGACACTCAGTCCGGTAAGGCGCCATTTTCGCTCCATTTTCCGACATACAGCCTTTCTAGAGCGCAGATTGTCATTATACCAGGGAGCAGAGCGGGTGAATGTGACCTTACGTGACTTTAGAGGGGCAAAAGTGTCAAGGTTAGCAGCCTGAGTGGAATTTAGCTGCAGAACTTTCTCCTCCAGTGATGATGGATGAAGATCGCTTAGGGTGGAAACCACAGAATTGGAGAAGGCTGTCAGATCGATGGACTTCCACTTCCGGAAGGTTACTGTTTTGATGGGAGACTCACTTGAATGATACAGTTAGAGGTTAAAAAAGACAGCTGAATGATCAGACAGTCCAATGTCAGTAGCTGAAAAAACAGATACAAATGAACCATTAGCAATCACTAGATCCAGCGTATGACCCTTGTTATGAGTCGGGTCAGTTATAAACTGAGTGAAATTAAAACAGTCAATTAGTGACAGAAAATCCTTGGCCACCACCGGGTCACTACAGTCCACATGAATGTTGAAGTCTCCCACAATCAGAATTCTGTCAAACTTAGTGCTCAACATCGACAGGAAGTCCGCAAACTCAGACATAAAAGCTGCATGCACCTTAGCCTTAGGTGGTTTATAGACTGTAGCGATGACAGTGGATACAGGAGCGGAGAAACTCAAGACCAGACATTCAAATGAAGGAAACCGGGGAAAAGATACAGAGCTTGTGTTGAACTTCAGGTTGTAAACCACAATAATACCTCCGCCTCTGCCAGATAACCTCGGGAGATCTAAAACTCCAAAGCCCGCTGGAGTGATCTGGTTAAACAGGAGCCCATCATTTTCTTTATGCCAGGTTTCAGTTAAGAACAACAAGTCCAGCTTTTTATCAGTGATAAAATCCGATAAAAGCAGCGCTTTGTTATTCACAGACCGTGCATTGAATACTGCGGCATGAGCCGGGCTCTGAAGCAGAGACGTCGGTGGTTTAATCTCCACGCGGGGAACCGATATTAAATTACTGTGATCAACACCAGTATGGAGCAGTTTGTTGGTCTTACGGCGGCAGATCGGGACAAAGGACGAGACAGTAAAACTGCGCCTCAAACCCCGATGGATATATCGCTTAGGACGCAGCAGTCCAGCGTCTCGACAGAGATTGTAAGAGTCTTTGGCTAGGCCATAGCACTTCTGATTTAGATTCAAAAGCTGGCGTGTAGTGTACCTTAGCGCCATGGTCGGTGAATGCAATGGCACGAAATGAAAACAAATGGCAGTAGCATGAACTCTGTTACACAATGTGTAATTTCACACACACAAAAAGTCTGAAACATACTTATAAAATATAACGTTTATTAAAAATAATGCCAGAGCCCCAGGTGAAGGAGCACTTGCTCTCCTAATGGCTGAAATGATAGACACACGAGTGCCCCCTCTCCTCTGACTTTTCAGGGGGGTAGATAGAGCCCCTCAACTCAATCCACATAATCTTCCTCAAAAAAAAAGAGTCACTCAGAAATAACTCCTCCAGAAGCTGTGACGTATTCAGACTTTTTCTGGAGCACGCCGCCGCTATAAGACGCCAATAAATTACACGTTGAGCGAAAAACAGTAGAAAACTAATGATCAGAAAAACACCAAACATGCAAAAACTTGCTGTATAAAGTTTTGTAGGAAGGTCACTAGAGCGGAGAAGTCATTTACTGGTAGTTTCTCTGCATGGCCCTGTAGCACTTTGCAGATTGGCCTGTACCCGCTGACACACAACTCAAGAACAATGGATGCACACGTAAAAGGTTTGGTTGTGCCGATTACGCTTTTGATTTTCTCACCCTCTGAGTGATCAATCATGTCGAGTTTTGGCTTGTTTGAAAGCTAGAAGTATCTACAATTGGTTCAAGTGGGTGTCAATCAAGTTAGACTGCCCGATTATAATTTAGGAGGCGGGTTGTTCAGCGTAGCCAAAGCAGATTAGCTTTTTTTTTTACAAGTGCGTCGTTTCTACATCGAATTAATCCGCGACTAATCCACACATAGTTTGGCTAATCGTATTATATTGCTGCTAGCCAGCGAACTAAAGCTAAATATCTATAAAAGTAACAAACAAAACTAGCTAAGTATTATTTCTTCAGAGTTTATTTATCAATTTTATTTAATTTATTTTTTTAATGTGAACGCGAGAATACCGAGCGGGAAGTGTGTGGTGTTACAAGAGCAAAAGCCACGAGAGAGAACTTACAAATGGCACCCTGTCCAGGTTGTACCCCGCCTTGTGCCCGATGCTTCCTGGGATAGATTCCAGGTTCCCCGTGACCCTGAAAAAGAATAAGCGGTTGAGGAAGGATGGATGGATGGATGGACATTTGTACTTTTGAGGCATCAAATCACAGGAAGAGGGTTGCAGTACTGCTGGGGATGACACTGTCCATGCAGGAGAATCCATCTAGGTTCTTAAAGATCTGTGAGGAAAGTAAGAAGGGATGTTGGAAGATATTCAGATAATGGAAGTCCATGTATTGATATTTCCAACTATTTTGATGGAGTTTACCTTTTTTTATTTCATTAGAGATGATACATTTCAGGAATTTTTTACCACCTTCTAATATTAATTCATCTCGTGTGATAACTAGTAAAGTTAAGTTCGGTTCACTCGTGCTGTTCTTAAGTCGTTGAGTTTGTGAGGATGTGTGTGAGAAAGTACATTTTAAAGTTTGTCTTTGTTTTTTATACAGCACACAGGTTCTGAAGAAGAGTTAATCAAGGGCATGACTGTTGGAATCATTACAGCTGTGGATGACGTGATGGACCCTATTCTGTGTGACTGCAGTGATGTAGCTCTTGTAATTGAAGAAGTTGTCGTTCTACGCAATCTTGGTGATGTACCAAATGCATTTGTCAACTTGATGGGATTGCTTTATGCACTTAACAAAAACTTCAAATACACCTTTGAGGTCCTTCAGAGGCTGTTCATGAACATTGGAGCTGATGCCTGCAGTGCACGAGTACATTCACTTAAAAATAAACTGCTCAAGTAGAGATGGTGTCCTGCATTTCGTGTAAGAGAGATTTCATGTGTTGTTGTGTTGTGTATGTTACAGTTTCTATGCCTCAACAACATGACTTCAGTTTTGTTTTATATTTTCACCTTTAATCACTGGGCGATTGAAATGTAATTTTGTTAGGCAAAAACAGATTTCTGCTTGCTTTTTCTTTTTTTTTTTTTTTACAATTGTAATAGATTTTTGTTTACTCAGATTAATTTTACCACAATAATAAATTTTTAACCTCACACACACACACACACACACACACAGGTTTGTGAAAACATTTTCAGTTTAGTCTCCGGTGTGCTCCTGCTCGTCTCTTGGCTGTGGGTTCGGCGCTCTCGTCCTTTTCTCTGTCTTGTTCCTCCTGAGACTCGTCCTGTTTGCTGCTGTAAAATTACACTGCAGTAAAAATATTGTTTCATAGTACGTCAATAACGACAGTTATACTAATTCTAATGAAAATAACGAGATAGCTTATTAGCTGATGTGATTGACCTGTTACTTCTCCATCTCCAATTCTCTATCTCTATTTCAGCCGCAGTGTAGACAGTCCGGTGACCAATGTCCAACGCTCACTCAAATAAAAAAATTAAAAACGAACAAAAAAGCAAACCAGACGCCCTGTAAAAACCCCAGTTTGGACATCTTTCCTTGCGTTTTCGTAATTTCGTAACTAACTCTGAGTAGCTTGTGAAAAGCTCTGGCACTTGTCTTTTCACTCTGGCACTGTACTAGCAAAATGATGTTCCCTTCTCATTATATTTGTCTACTTTCTCTTTTTTCTACACATTCTTATATATGCATAATCGTTTTTTAAGGCTAATGGATTTCTCTATCCAGTCTTTCAAATGACATGGGCTAAAATGTTTCCAGATGTAAAGAATTCGCACAGTGGGGGAGAAACCTGTGGACTAGGGTTGAGGTGGGTTTCTTCCAGGGTCCAGGTTATAAGTGGAGTGTTTATGGTAAATTGGCACTATGTGTGAACGAGTGTGTGCGCACGGTGCTTTGCGATGGACTGGCGTCCCATTCAGGGTGCCCAGTTTTCTCGGGATAGGCCCTGGATCCGTCATGAACCGGACTAGGTTAAAGTTGTTACTGAAATGAATGAATGAATATATTCTGTCTATTCTTTTTATCTGCTTGTTGAAACACTACCAACCTGTTTTCATTAAGCCCGAGGTTTCCTGTGGCGTATTCCGCATGACGTTATGGAAACATTTGGGCTTCCTGCTGGTCACCTTTAACCCGGCGAGCTTGGCCTTGTTGAGTGGCGTGAGTCTCTTCATTTTGAGCAGAAGCTCAGGCTCATTCCGTTTGAAGTACGGGTTTTGAAAGTGGTGAAGTTGGGCCTTAATGGATGTGATGTTGGGTTACTTGTCCAAGACGTCACGGTCTGTGCGTTCTTTTCTGAAGCCGTACAGGTTCAGCTGGCGAACTAAACTTATGAAGTCAGTCGTTCTGAAGTACTCTGACAAATGGGTTGGGACAAAAGTACTTCATCTTCGAAGTTTTGCTGATGAACAAATATCACTTCCCCGCTGTCGTCCCACCAGATTGAGCGAATCTACCAGAGCCCCATTAGCCAGCAGGCACAGCAAAGCGTTTGTTAACAGTCACAGCTACAGGGATGTACAACCTTTCCTTAATCAGCTGCATATCAAACATTGTGCAAAAGGACACCGGTCACGGCTTCGATCTTAACACCTCCGGCGTCTCCGAAACCCTTTCGAACAGAAAGTCAAACAATATCTTTCTACAATGGTTTCAGTTTGAGTTTAGTGAACTTTAGTGAAAGTTCTTTATTCACAAATGTAAACAAATGTACTGTTTTTGTACACTTTTAGTTAAAATATCTTTATTTTTTATTTTATTTTTAATGACAAGTTTGCCTTAAAAGTACTGAAGGTGTGCAGTGTGTTAATGTGCTTTGTCCTGTTTTCCACACCTATTAGTCTGTTTACTGGTTTCAAACCTTAGGAAAATGGATATTTTTTTAATTCTTTGCTATTCAATTTGGTTTTCACAGATACTTTTCTGTTTGATCAGTTGGTACTGATCCATGCTTGAGAAGTAAGGTTTTTTTTTTATTAATAATTTATTTATTTATTTATTTTTTACCAAATCATGCTTTGCATTGACCCTCGTTCACAAAGCAGTCTGGTGTGAAATGATTTAAGGCAGTGGTTTTCAAAGTGGGGGCCGCCAGGGGGCGCCCAGGGAGACTCAACAATTTGAAAAATAAATCCATCCATCCATCTTCAAATGCTTATTCCTTCTTCAGGGTCGCGGGGAACCTGGAGCCTATCCCAGGAGGCATCTGGCACAAGGCGTGAAAAATAAATCCATGATTTAAAAAAAATATATATATATTTTTTTTTTTCTTAATATATATTTATATATTTATGAGGCACACATGGCTCAGTGGTTAGCACGTTCACCTCACACCTCCAGGGTCCGGTGTTTGATTCCTGCCAAGGCCGTGTGTGTGTGCGGAGTTTGCATGTTCTCCTCGTGCTGCGGGGGTTTCCTCCGAGAACTCCGGTTTCCTCCCCCAGTCCAAAGACATGTATGGTAGGCTGATTGGCGTGGCTAAAGTGTCCGTAATGTATGAATGGGTGTGTGTGTGTGTGTGTGATTGTGCCCAATGCTCCCTGGGATTGGGCCCTCGGTCAAATGTTAATGCCAGCATGAAAACATGACGGACTGTGTGCAGCTCACTCAGGGGAAGAGCTATGCTAATAGGGCAGAGTTTCTGGGCGGGGCTTGTTCCAATGTGACATCACATTAGGGCAAAAATGAAAATGGCTCATTTTAGACAGTGTTTAATATTTATTGGCAATATAAAAAAGGAGTGGGTGGATTTTTACCATTGTAGAGTGGTTGTGTACACACTCTGCCGACACAGATTTATGTTCAAACACCATTTAAAAGTGATTTAGTCATTTTGCATATGTCCCCTTTAATCCTACAGATTACTATTAAAATGTCATTTTTAAAAATGCCACCATCACAGTTAAATGTGCATTTATATAGCGCTTTTATCCAAAGCACTTTACACTGTCTCATTCACCCATTCACACACACACACCAATGGTAGCAAAGCTGCCATGCAAGGCGCTAACTTGCCATCGGGTTCAGTGTCTTGCCCAAGGACACTTCGGCATGTGGAATCACCCGGGCCGGGAATCGAACCGCCAACCCTACGATTAGTGGACAACCCACTCTACCAACTGCACCAGATTACAAAAGTCACCTGATAAATATAAATAAACATTGTTGGTTGGGTTTAAAAAACAAAAGTTAAAGCAAGACGTGAACCATGAGCCGTTCTTTCATACTTTAACCTTCAGAATCAAACAAAATGTTCTTTTACATTCTAGAAATCATGTGCAAGAGAAAATGCTGAGAAAACATTCCAAATATAAGACTTTCATTCAAGAAAGGAAAAACAACAGCAGGATCCATCGCTACATCCATCAAGCGAAGCGAACCAGTAGATGAATGATGATAGGAGTCACCATGGAAACGGCATTAACATTTACAGCAATAAAAAAGTTTCAGTCTCTCTGAATAAAATACGACACAGTCGTCTTCAAACTGGGTGAAAAATGACGAGCAAAACTCCCAGCTGCATAGTTCAAGTCATCTTCATCATCAGCCTGATAAAGAACAAGAGGCGTTATTGTGTAAATAGTTGTCTATTAGAATTCTCTGTGCATTGTGGATAGTAGGTCAGATGTGGATTTCTTTAACAGAATAGAATCACAATTAATAGAAGACTGGATTACCTGAGTGGTGGAAGTTTGAAGGTTTCTTGATGAAGCACCTGAACAATAATACACATAAGTAAAGTTTAAATGTAGAAAGGATTCGCATTTTTGTGACAAATTTATACAGTAACTCTATAAATAATAATGATAATAATAATAATAATAATAATAATAATAATAAACAAACCTTTTCCCTGATTTTCATTTAAAACTCCAAGCAGAACATTTACAATGAGAGATACAAATAGCAGAGACATTGTTAAGACAACATTCCAATAGTTGCCTCCTGAAATGATGAAAATTAACAACATGTATAAATATTGGATGATTTATTAACAGGAAAAGGTTTTAACTACAGAAAATTCTGTTACAGAAAGTGAAAGGAAGTTTATTTGATCAAAACTCTTACCTTCTCCATCGCTGCAGTTTGAATCCTGGAGTGTACCAGAATCTGTGTTGTTGTTAACCGTTCCAGGTGAAGGAGAGTGTTTCATCTCTTCACCTTTACAAATACATCGGAAAAGCAGCAAATAAACAGAAATGATACTAAATATGAATAATGTGAAATATTCAACATTTAATGCATATGTACACATAATTCTGGTTAAAGTGTTGATCTGGAATTAGCAGGTTATCAGAGTAAAACTGTTTACCTTCAAACTGCAGACGTGTTCCAGATGTGAACTTTATTTTAGTTCCCTCCACTTCTCCACAGAAATATTCTCCTCCATCATCTTCTCTCGTTCCAATAATGTTGAGATCAAACTTCTGGTCATTTACAGTCATACTGAAGCGACTATCTTTAAATTCATCATTAAATTTGTAGCCACTATTAGACCTGTAATATCTTACAAAACACTGAGGCACTTTTCCAAAACTCTGTCTGTACCAAGCTAAATTATCTTTCCTTGTGACCTTGCTCATGTTACACTCCATAGTTACATCTTCTCCACGCTTTACTGTTTTCACATGAAGCTCCTTGATGTCAGAAGTTCTTACTGTAAAAAAGTGTTTAATATTTAATGTTTAATGTCAGTAAATGATTTCAATATGAAATTTGACTATTTTAAATGAAAGCTTTCAAAATGTTACTCACCAGCTGTGCAGAGAGAAAAAAGAGAGTAAAGCGCGACAAAGAGTGTGATCATCGTTCCTGTTTAGACAAAGTGATAGTGAGGTAATGAACTTGTGGGTTCAGTAGAAAACCAGGTCCAGACTCACGCCTGATTGGACGTTTTGAAACTGTGGACTGATTTGATTGGTCCATTCGCTGTAATGAGAAGTGAAGCTCACAGTGAATTCTTGTCTATTCTGATGCTGTGATAAGTCACGTGACTTTACAGATATGGTATACTGGAGCTCTATCAGTGCTGGAACGTCTCTTATAGAAGAAGTTTAATGAAGTGCTTTTAGGTCAGCAGATCTAACACCCCCAAAGAGGAATAATGTGTAATCCTGCTGTGGGGGAGGGGGACGCAGTACAGTTTCAGTATGGTCCTTTCACAAATCATTTGTCTAAGCTAGAACCTGGAGTGAGCGTATATACGGGGTTTTACGATAACTATCAGACACTTGGGGGGAAAAGCTCATCTGTATTATTTAAGATGTAGACACTAGAAAGGTTTTCATGCAAATGAATCACCTCAACATCACGGCGTGGTCCGGGGTCACTGTGTGGAGGAGGTGAACTTACTGGACAGCTGAGTGAGGTAGCCAGTGAGGCCAGTACACTTCCAGTTTCAAGTTTGGTGATGTTGGGGAAAGGGTTGTTCTTGTCAGTGGAGGAGACAGAAGGACTTATTGATAAATCAAACCACACTTTGCTAGGACTGGAGCAACGTTACTGTAATGAGATCACCCTTGTGCTGCGAGTGTTTGTACAGGTTGAACAATGAGAACAGTGAAAAATTCACACGTCTCATGTGGGCCTCCGTGGATAAAATCCTCTTACACCAGAACAGCTCCCCGTTTGCAGGTTTTCCTCCATGATGACATGCTGCTTGAGTGCTGGTACCAAATGAAACTAATCAAAAACAATAAAAATAATGAACCTCCAGCAGAGCTGCATACGCATAAGTGAGGTACGGAATTGCAGAAGTGATCCAGGACTCTGAATTAATTCCTCTGTGTGACAGCAAACCTGTGATTATAAGCCCCGCCTACAAACAAGCCTAGAAGCAGTCATGAGAGTGGACTCAAGTGTTCAGGTCAAGTGTGAAAACGCCCTTAACACATTTGTAGAAGTGTTATTAACTGCAGCAGCGCTCTCTCACATCACACAGTTGTTTCCGTTGAACAGAAATAACATTGAGCTTTCTGAGTTTCTGAGACTGAGTGTTTTAATCAGCAGCTCACACTGACTTCTTTTGGGTCACTTCAACAGTCCAAATGTCTTCATGTTAGAATCTCAGGCTAAAACACAAAATTAATAAATATTAGTAATAAACATTAATAAAAACTTCTCTAAAAATATCATGTAGAATGTCGAGAGTACTATTTATTCAAACTGAGCTAGAGACTGTGCTCTATCTGTGTGAGGCCTGTTATCCACCCTGAAGGACATAGAACAGAGAACGAACTGGGATTAATTAAAGTATACTGTGAGGGAAAAAAGTATTTGATCCCCTGCTGATTTTGTATGTTTGCCCACTAATAAAGAAATGATCAGTCTATAATTTTAATGGTAGGTTTATTTGAACAGTGAGAGACAGAATAACAACAAAAAAATCCAGAAAAACGCATGTCAAAAATGTTATAAACTGATTTGCATTTTAATGAGGGAAATAAGTATTTGACCCCTCTGCAAAACATGACTTAGTACTTGGTGGCAAAACCCTCATTGGCAATCACAGAGGTCAGATGTTTCTTGTAGTTGGCCACCAGGTTTGTACACATCTCAGGAGGGATTTTGTCCCACTCCTCTTTGCAGATCTTCTACAAGTCATTAAGGTTACATCTATTATTGTGGTGGCGTGGTCGAGCCCATTCCTCCTCCGGTTATACCCTCGTAGCTGCCGCACACTCGAAGAGCTCCAGGAAGGCCATGTTTCTGAGTGTCACATGTGGAACGAGTGCAGGGGACACAACTGGAGATGTGTTGAGCTGCAGCAGCTTCTGGAGTGCCCACCAGCTCTCGGCCCGCTCCTGCACGAGGGCTTTGAAGCACCGCTGCTGCTCAAGGTGCACTTGGTGTTGAGTTTGGTGGAGGGTGGCGAGGGGGTTGACCAGCAGGGACTTCCCCAGAACCCCAGTGTGTGAGGGTGTGGAGGAAGACTCAAGATGATTCACATGACAGCAACATGAGCTGATTATTATCGCTTTCCTGGATATGATATAACAGGATGCAGCCTTGTCTGACGCCTCTTTCCACTCTGAACCATTCGGTATTTCCATGTACCGTTCGGACGGTTGCTTCTTGTTGTCCATATAGATTTCTGATGAGGCTAATCAGATGGTCTGGTACACCCATGTTCTTGAGTGTTTTCCATGGCTTCTCATGATCGATGCAATCAAACGCCTTGTTGTAGTCAATAAAACACATGTACAGACTCTTCTGGTATTCGTTGGCCTTTTCCATGATCCATTGAACATCTGCGATGATGTCACGTGTACCTCGACCTCTTCTGAACCCTGCTTGTTCTGATCAGAACTGCTTTAGCTCAGTCATATTCTTTGGACGTCTCATGTATGTGGCTCTCTTCAAGTCATTCCATAGCATCTCTATTGGGATGAGGTCTGGGCTCTGACTCGGCCACTCCAAAAGGTGGATTTTGTTTTTCTGAAGCCATTCTGTTGTGGACTTGCTCCGGTGTTTTGGGTCGTTGTCCTGTTGCATCACCCGACTTCTACACAGTTTCAGCAGATGTACAGACATGCTCACATTATCCTGAAGAATTGTCTGATATACTTGAGAATTCATCTTCCCCTCAATGATTGCAAGCTGGCCAGGCCCTGATGCAGCAAAGCAGGCCCAAATCATGACTTTCCTCCACCATTCTTTACGGTTGGGATGATGTTTTCATGATATGCCGTGCCCTTTCTACGCCGGATGTAGTATGCTTTGTGGTTTTTCCAAATAGTTAAATCTTAGTTTCATCAGTCCTGCTGTAGATACCCTGCTTGTTCAATGTTTTGCGTATTGTAGACTCCTGAACAAAGAAAGATCTTAGCGAGTTCCAATGATGCCTTCAAATCTTTGGCTGTCATTCAGGATTGTTTCTTTACCTCATTGATGAGTCTTCGCTGTGCTCTTGGTGTCATTTTGACTGGGCGTCCAATTCTTGGTAGAGTAGCAACAGTCCCAAAGTGTCTCCATTTGTAGAATGTTTGCCTAACTGTAGACTGGTGAATTTCTAAAGTCATTGAAATCACTTTGTGACCCTTGCCAGCTTTATGTAAATCAACAAGTTTTGACCATAGATCCTCTGAAAGCTCTTTTTGGCGAGGCATGGCTCACATAAACGTGTGCTTCTTGTGCAAAGCAAACTCCAAAAGTTTGAGGGGTTTTTATCAGTCAAAGTCGCTGTAGTCCACACCTCCAACTCATTTTCTTAATGAGACGGCAGGTGTGCAAAAACCTGACTCCAGTGTGCTTTTTTGAGGTCATTAACTCAAGGGTTCACATACTTTTTCCACAAGCACTATGAGGATTTTTTGGTTGTTCTCAATAAAGACATGAAAGATCAGAATTTATTTTGTGTTATTATTTTAGACACATTATATTGGTCAATACCCCTGACTTAGATGAAGATCAGATCACATTTTAGGACAAATTTATGCAGAAAACCATGAAATTCCAAAAGGGTTCACATACTTTTTCTTGCCACTGTATATACCCGTCGGTATATATCTTAGTTTTGAAGCTCTGATCTAAGAAACACCGATCTCTCCGCCATCGCAGAGGCGAAGTGCCTCGGACTCCTTATCACAAACCGCTCCATGTAATACTTCTCTCTCGATGTAACACACAGCAACACACAATGACTTCATAAAATTCTAATTCTATATTCTTGAAGACTCCAACCCGTCAGTGGTCTTTCGCCCCGGGCGCACAACAAAGGGCAAACCGCCTGCACACGGCGTCAACACGGGCTCCAGGGTGAAACTTTTCCACCAGTGTCCTCCGGTTGTCCAGAAAAGAAAAGCTGAAGGACGCACGTGCCCAAACAGGAGACACCACGTTGTCGTGGAACTTAGACAACACTCGCAGACTCGTCCTAAAGGTTAAAAAACAAACAAACAGGTTTATTACAGAAAGATGGTTAGAATAAAGCAGGATAGGTTCATGCGAGCGCTCTGAAGTGCTTGTGCTGAACCACTACTATAGATGTGAAATGTGAAGGTATGTCAGTATTACAGGTAGATTCATGTTTTTATGTATGAACATGAAACACTGGGTTGAAGGAGTCTCCGTGACGTCACGGGCTGGCAGCAGCGCGAGCTGTGTGTGTGTGTGTGTGTGTGTGTGAGGCGACTCTAACGGTGCAGCCGACGATTCTTATTATTCTCCTCATTCTATTACTATTATTAATTATTTTATTTTTTAAAACATTTTTGCCACGGGATGAAATGACCATGCTACCGTTACTAAACCTCCACAGCTTGTGGACATAATGTCTCCAAGCGGTACCTCGGGCTCGGATTGCGGCAGCTGCGGATGAAGGTAGGCAACCAACGCTAGCCATTCTCTTTTCTACCCGTTCTCTGGCAAGTCCCGCCTTCTTCGCTGGGATTGGTCGGCAACGAGCGGTTTCCAAGCTCCGATCGGCGTGCCGTTCATATTTACAAGGACGCAACCAATGGGATGGGTCGGATCAGAATGTGGGTGGGAAGAGCATCTCGAGCTAACTCATGAGTAAAATACGACTCGATTTGAGCGAAATATAACTTCCGAAGATGTTTCGGGAAACGTTCGGAGCATTCGAACGGCGAGCTTTGGTCCACGAATAAACTGCACTTCTAGTATGTAATGGAAAAGAAGAAGAAGAAAATAATAATGTCACTAGCAAGCTAGCAAAAAAACCATCACACCACACCGTGATTGTTTGACTCAGTGCTAATAATAATAATCATCATCAACAGTGCAGTGGTTCAGCTAGGCAGCTAACTAGATGTTTAAATGAAACACAACTAGCCTCCTTTTAGTTCACCCGATATGTCATTAGGATTAAGTGTGCGTTGCCAAGGTTACGCGGCTCTGAATGAATGCAGGTGAGTTAGCTAGCTGAGTCCGGACTAGCTGTGAATGATGAGACTTTGCGCGCGTGTGTTAGTGTGAGTGTTAGCTAGCGGCTCGGAGTTTAGCCTGCGACGGTGTGACCTTTCATCTCTGTGTGTAAGATATATAAACTGTGCAAACTGCTCCTTAGCGGAAGTGTTAAAGGATCATTACTTCCTCGAGTGTCTTCTCCATCAGCAGGCTTCCTTCTGAGGAACTGCAGCGCCTGCGGGGTTTGGTGTGTTTTTAATGCACTGAAGCCAACATTTCTGTGTTTATCATACAGGAGTCGTGTTCATACAGGTCAGAGGTCATGTTCGTACAGGTCAGAGGTCATATACATACAGGTCAGGAGTCATGTTCATACAGGTCAGGAGTCATATAAATAAAGGTCAGGAGTCATGTTCATACAGGTCAGGAGTCATATACATAAAGGTCAGGAATCATGTTCGTACAGGTCAAGAGTCATTCGTACAGGTCAGGAGTCATATACGTACAGGTCAGGAGTCGTGTTCGTACAGGTCAGGAGTCATATACATACAGGTCAGGGGTTGGGCTCGTACAGGTCAGGAGTCGTGTTCGTACAGGTCAGTAGTCATATACATACAGGTCAGGGGTTGGGCTCGTACAGGTTAGGAGTCGTGTTCATACAGGTCAGGAGTCATACATACAGGTCAGGAGTCGTGTTCATACAGGTCAGGAGTCATATACGTACAGGTCAGGAGTCGTGTTCATACAGGTCAGGAGTCATACGTACAGGTCAGGAGTCATGTTCATACAGGTCAGGAGTCATATACATACAGGTCAGGAATCGTGTTCATACAGGTCAGGAGTCATATACATACAGGTCAGTAGTCATATACATACAGGTTGGGTTGGGCTCGTACAGGTTAGGAGTCGTGTTCATACAGGTCGGGAGTTGTGCTCGTACAGGTCAGGAGTCATATTCGTACAGGTCAGGAGTCGTGTTCATACAGGTCAGGAGTCGTGTTCATACAGGTCAGGAGTCATATACGTACAGGTCAGGAGTCGTGTTCATACAGGTCAGGAGTCATATACATACAGGTCAGGAGTCATATACATACAGCTCAGGAGTCGTATTCCCACAGGTCAGGAGTCGTATTCCCACAGGTCAGGAGTCGTATTCCCACAAGTCTGGAGTCGTATTCCCACAAGTCTGGAGTCGTATTCCCACAAGTCTGGAGTCGTATTCCAACAAGTCAGGAGTCGTGTTCCCACAAGTGAGATTTCACAGCTGTTCTGACATTACATTCAGTCTTCATTTAATTCAGTTCGAGTTCAGTCTTATTTCACTTCTGTTTCCCACCAGAATGTTTCAGTATCCTGGTGTAGTTCTTTATCATTATACCACTGAATTATCTTTCCTATTTCTCTTGAATTCATTGACATTTCTCTCATCTAGGACAGAAGTAATGCTAGGAACAGAGTAGACTTGGATTTCCTGATGGTCGTTGTTAGGGTCTGGGGAATTTATTGGGCATGGGGTATTTATTTTTGGGTTTTGGGGAAATTAGCAAGAGGTAGTGATATTTTTATTTTTGCATGGGGTGATTAGAGTTCCCAGGGATATTTATTTTTGAGTTTGGGGCAAATAGCAGTCAGATGGGGGTTTGTGTTTGGGGAAATCAGAGGTCACACAGTATTTATTTATTTTTGTTCTTTTTGTTTTAATTTATTTATTCATTTTCATATGATTCATTTTCATGTGATTCATTTACCTTTTCTCTCCTCCCTTCCCTTTCCCAAATATTTATTTTTGTTCTTAATTAGCCAGGGTTATAGTTTGGGGCAAATAGCAGTCGGAGGAGTATTTTGGTTTGTGTTTGGGGAGATGACAGTTTATAGGAGTTTTAATCATTGAGTTTTGGGCCAAATAGCAGTCAGAGGGATATTCTGGTTTGGGGAAATCAGAGGTCACAGGGTATTTATTTTTGGGTTTTGGGGCAGTCAGAAGACAGGGTGGTGTTTATCCATATGAGTGAATTTGAGATATCACAGACTGAAGGCTCCTAGCTGTCTGTGCACTTGACCTTTTAAGGACTTTTGTGGGCGTCGCCACATGCAAATGACCTTGTTCTACTGGTCACTTTACTGGTTTCCATGATACGTAAGCGAGTGTGAAGAAAATCAGCCTTTCAGAAATGTTTGTAAATCCAGTGTAAATTTGATTTGATTTTTTTTTTACATAAAAGATAGCACCTTTGTGTTGATGCTTAATTAACAACATTGCAGATAAAATATATCAGAGATCTGAGCGATAGTTAGCTCTAGTGACCGTTCTGACGTTGGTCAGTGATCTGTTTCGAGCCACAGCCGTAGCTAACACTTGATTCTCACTTGCGTCATGCTTTACGACTAATCGTCAGTGGACATGTCTCCATTAGGCTTTAGCAGCTCTGTGCCCTGCATCAGTCTTGGGACTAAAAATCAGGGCAGTGTCCTTAAAGAGGTCTCTCTTTTTGCTTCTCAGAAGGGATGAAGTATTAATAGGTCCGTCATCTGGCAAAGTAAAGTTCCATGAAACCTTCGGAGAGCACAATCCTGTATATCTCCAGAAATGACCAGAGCTCTTCTTTAACACCCCATGTGTGTATTGATTCCTGTGTGTTCCAGTGAGAAGCCTGTGTCACTGATGCCGGATGCTGATCACCTATGGCTGTGCTCAGTCCGTGCGTGAGCACTTTGATGAGTGCGGCAGGAGAGCAGGCCGACATACTGTCGGTGGGGAACATGGTCCGGGACCGCTGGAGGGTGGTGAGTAACGCCTACAGACGTCCTCCAAAAAGAAACAAATAAATAAATATATATATATATGCGATAACCGATTATTCAGAATGATCTCAGCCGATACCTTCTTATAAATAAATAACAATTCATTTAAAAGAATTCTGAAAGAAATGCAAATAAAATAAAAACTTTATCCTCTCCATTTCAACAAGTTGTCTCACAGGAGCTGGTCTCGTAAACAGAAAACACATCAAAAAACACAAAGTCTTCCTTTAATCTTCAGAATTTAGTTAATGTGTTCATGTTAGAGTAACTGAGATAAACATTAACACATGAACTACATTCTGAAGATTAAACTAAGATTATTAACTTATTGAATGTTATTCATTCATATTAACATCGACTGAATTGTAAAAACCCTCGTGTTAGTCTCACATTCGCTCTCCACGGACACAAGCATTTCTACTCCATCACTGACATCAAACTGGTCATATATAATATCCACTTTTTTATATATTAACATTCACTGGATATGAAATACACTACAGATATAGTGTTCTGTGCAATATATAGTTATTTTTTGTCAATTCATCTTCAACTTAAATCTTTCAACCGTGTACTGGCGCTTTAATTCAGCGAGGGGGCGGGGGTTGGCTCAACGCCAAAACCTCGGCATCGTAAAATTTATTTCCCGTGTAAAGTTATATCAGGGCAGAGATTACAAACCGCAGTTTTGTCTTCATTCCACACAAGAGACATCTTCTTCACACACAGCATTAAATGTTTTCCCGCCCTCTTTTAATTGACAGGATATAATCAGCCCTGAACATCGGATGTTTTTAAACTATCGGCCGATAGCCGGAAAAATAGCCTTTATCAGCCGATACATCGGTGGATCTCTTGTGTGTGTGTGTGTATGTGTGTATATATATATATATATATATATGTTTGGAACCATCAATGTCTCCTATGATGTTAAAAAGCTTTTGATCTGAAGGCGTGTGATTAAACGTGTGAAATCGGCATCGTACACAAAAATATAATCGTGTCAACCTATTCGTTTCTTTCATTAGAAAACTAACATTTTATTATTTTTTAAATCTTATTTTAATCGAACGACTCGGAGAAAAATATTTGGAAAAGCAGCCGTTATGAGTCCGGCGTCGGTGGGAACTTCTTTAATACTGTTTAAAAGTCATCTCTGGGAAATTCCATTCCATTTTCATTTGTTTTTGTTTTTTTTTTATATATGTTAAATCATAAATCAAAAGTAAAGTTTCTATTCTATTCAGTGGAAAATAAATAAATATTGAATGCCGTGCAGTTCTGTAAGTTTCAACTTAAATCAAATAAAAATTTCTTTTAAGTTATTTTATGATTATTCTTTTTTAAAGGTGGAAGGGTACCGATATTTTTGGGCAGGTCTGTAGGCTGAATATTGCACCCAGCTCACTGCAGGTGTACAAAAGCTGCACCGTCATCAGAGTTCGGAGACCCAGACGCTGCCAACTAGCTGTTTATTTATGATCTGGTGGCTCTGAACGGATCTTGTTGAATTAAATTGACGCATACACATAAACCACGCTGCTTTTTCGGCTAAAGCAGAGGTCGGACCAGAACGCGAATACATTTCAGACCCAACCCGATCACGCCGATTCCCTGAGCGAGAAAGGACGTGGGATGTGAAAGACACACTTGCGGTTATTTTCACTTTGCACAGACTTTAACTCGGTGAACCTCGACCTGTGAACTCGCACATCCTTGGCGAGGAAGTCGCTTGAACCCTTTTTTAATAAAGACGAACTCTTATCTTCTCACACAGATTAAGAAGATCGGTGGCGGAGGCTTTGGGGAGATCTACGAAGTCCTGGACCAGCTGAACCACTGTAACGTGGCTCTTAAAGTGGAGTCGGCTCAGCAACCCAAACAGGTCTTAAAGATGGAGGTGGCTGTTCTCAAGAGGCTCCAGGGTAAGAGCGCCAGTCTGAAGTCCAGCATAATGAAGAAAGTGATGAACAGAAACCGGTTCTGTGATCGATCAGTTCAAAAATGAACCTTACAAAGTCTGGGTTCTCAAATTTAGTAGCCAATGTGTACAATCATTTACCAGGAGCAGCTTTGGGTTAAGTACCTGACTCCAGGACACAATCGTGGATGAAAAGAGACACCTTTAGATTCTGTAGCGTCTTTGTATCACAGTTTCAACTATTTTGAAATTTTCAATGTTTGTACACAGGTAAGGACCACGTCTGCCGCTTCGTCGGTTGTGGGCGTAACGATCGATTCAACTACGTGGTGATGGAGCTTCAGGTATGTTACATTTTGAAGTTTTCACAGAACAACAACCTAGTCTGACAATATCGCGGTATTAATCGACGATTTAACGGAACCCAAGGAAGAACCGTGAACCTTCTTTGTGCAAAAGTCTCCTCGCACGTCCTTGTGTAAAAGAAATACCCTATAAAATGATTCTTCTTTCTTAGACAGGCGTTTAGGAAAAAATCTCTTACCCTGTCCGTATCGATCACGTTGTTGTTATAAACCCAAAGAGAGAGAGGCTGTGAGTGTTCAGAGCTGCTTAGCCTAAAGTAGAAAGTTGTTTGGGTTCAGTTCTGGTGAGCAATGCCCTGTACCTCTGTACGTTTGATAGCCGCTGCGTACGGTAAGGTTATGGACATGTTCAGAGCTGAGTAAACCCGGTCAAAGGGTTTTCAGTAAGGAACAGTCGTATCCCTGCACCGAGGTCACGACCTCAGGCGAGTCCAGAGGGAAGGGGTTGAGAAATATTTTAGGAGCTGTTGCAGGACACAGAGACGAGAACGACCGGAGTAATTAACTTGAAATGAGATGGTAACAGACCGAAAGGCACTTTTTTGAAGACGTGAGCAGCGAGGTAACCATGACACCGGGACTAACTGTGTCGGTGTAACAATGCTAATAAGGATGATGAAACGTCACTGAAGGGAAAACGGACCCGGTTGTTGATGTTGTTGAGTTGATAACCGGCTGGTTACGTGACTGATGTGTGATGTGCGCAGGGAAGGAACTTGGCCGACCTCCGGCGCACTATGAGCCACGGTATGTTCTCGGTGTCCACCACGCTCAGGCTCGGCCGACAGATTCTGGAGGCTATCGAGAGCATCCACTCCGTGGGCTTCCTGCACAGAGACATCAAACCGGTGAGCGATGACGGCAGGCTTCAAATGCCAGCTTCATTCCACTATAACCCGCAGACGAGTTTTTAATCCTGCACCGTGCAGACTTTATCATATCGTAAACATACAGTAATAAGATTTCTCCTACTGAAATAGTGCTGAAGTGATGTAAACTCCGAGATTGCATTGTGCTGAAATTACTCAGGGCCTAACAATGCTAGAATGCAGTAATAGTACAGCGTGCCGTCTCACACCTTGTGCTTTACTAAATCTTCTGAGCTTTTCTTTTTCTTTTTCTTTAGTCCAACTTTGCCATGGGTCGACTGACGAGTACATGCCGAACCTGCTACATGCTCGACTTCGGTTTGGCGCGTCAGTTTACAAACTCCTGCCAAGAAGTCCGTCCGGTACGTCCGGTATTTTTTTTTTTTTATTGCAAACATTCCTACACAGCGCTGTGGTATTCATTCTCAATTCTGATTGGCCAGAAGCAGCTCTATAAGACAGCAGTGCAGCTACAAATCACAGGTGTTCAATCTTCTACGTTATCGTTTCTATAGTAACGGCCCACGTCTTAAAGATTGGGCGAGGCAGACCCTCTACGTAATCGACATAAAGATGAATAAAAAACAGTTAAAAAAGAGTGCTGTGTCGATTTTAACGAAAACAAAGCGTATAATCGTTGACGTTTTCCGTAAGGAGACGTTTGTTTAATATTTCTGGAAGGAGTCTCCAGTGTCAGCGGACTTCTGTTCATCTTCCGTCTGTTAACATGACATGCTGATTTGTTTGTATTTTTTTTCCGTCTTAACAACTTAAAGCGATGTTAATAAATAAAAAATATTGGCATCGTTGGCAAGTTGCCGTGGAGTAAGAGGAATAAAACTCTTCAGGACATAATCCCGGTCACTGATTATTTTCCTGTACCAGTACACCACGGAGTGTTTTATTACTACTCACAGAAAATACGTGCAGTAGCATTAAACATATACATAACATATAATATTCTTATATATCTCGTGTATATGATTTTTGTCTGTCCTAATCATTTAAAGCCTCGTCCAGTGGCAGGATTCAGGGGAACTGTTCGCTATGCCTCGATCAACGCTCACAAGAACAAGGTACGTCGTTCCCAGCTTTTTACTCATCCATACATAGGTTTTGATATTCATACGTCATTTGAACCTTTCAGTACATATTGAATTGAATAGAACAGTCAGATTCATTTTCAGTTTATAAAATCCTTTGTCTTTGCTTTGTGTGTGTTTTTTTTTTTTTTTTTTTTAATGAAGCCATTGCTGGACATTTTATGAGTGGTTAGATGTGAGCTGGCTTTAAATAATGTACCAAGTCACTCCTGCTGCAGGCATGACTCATCCCCTGACTGAAAAAGCACGTTCTGTCTTACTTCTTGGTGCAGGAAATGGGTCGGCATGATGACCTGTGGTCTCTCTTTTACATGCTAGTGGAGTTCATGGTGGGCCAGCTTCCCTGGAGAAAAGTCAAGGACAAAGTACGTGACGTTTCATCGACACGTGTTTGGGCGCATAAATCAGACTTCGGTGCGAAATGGGTCTGGGGTTAAGTTAAAGACGCAACGTAGAAACAAAAACGAAGCGCACGGTTCGGACTTTTTAGGGTTAACTTTTTCTGTCCATTTATTATTTAAAGAGCCTTCTTTGTTCTCGTTCAGGAGCAAGTAGGGAACCTGAAGGAGACCTACGACCATCGCCTCATGCTTAAACACCTCCCTGTAGAGTTTAGCGTTTTTCTCGACCACATCTCAGGCCTCGACTACTACACCAAACCTGACTATCAGGTACTTTACCAGATTTCTGTGTGGTGTATGACTGGGGGTGTTGCGTGCTTCGGCGAGTGTATTAATAGACGTTACGGCGTTGTGTTCCAGCTCCTGACGTCGGTGTTCGAGAACAGCATGAAGACGTATAACGTTATGGAGAACGACCCGTATGACTGGGAGAGGAGCGACTCGGAGGGATCCCTTACAGTCTCAGCTCTAGCGACCACAGGCCAGCAGTTGACCCGTCTCACACCAGCGTACTTGGGGTATGTGTAGAACAAGGCACCGTTAGGATAGCAACATGCCTCCTGACCCATAAAGAAGCTACAAACCCCCCCACCCCCGTTTTAATGGTACGCTCTGGAATGTCGTATAACTGATTAAATGTTCACACAGCATGGCCAACGCATCTGCGATACCGGGCGACATGCAGCGTGAGAACACGGAGGACGTCCTTCAGGGCGAGCGGCTCAGCGAAGCAGACAATTGCTCGCCGATCCCGCCTCAGCACGCTCAGGGAGCTGACGTATGGGAGGAGATGGAACGTAGCAGAGAACGCAACCGCAATCACGTCCAACCACAGATCAGAAAGGTACTAAGAAGGAAAACGGATGGGTTTAAGGAGCGGAAAGGCAAATCAATGCGTTCGAAGTTTATGACGCTTTTGTAAAGAAAAGTCTGACTGTCTCTCCACCAGGTGGCCAGCGAAGACGAGCGGAGTAAAGAAGGCAATCAGAGCCCCAACAGCGGCTCTGCGCAGGGCTCTCCGAGGCGGGTGCACTCCGAGACCTTACTCATCGACCGCATGGCTCCGCTCCTGAGGAGGATGCGTCACAGCCACAGCATGGGCTTGGACAAGAGACTGACTCCTGAACCCAAACCTACTATCGAACGCTTCCTGGAAGCCTAGTCAGTATCACCGCAGCACACCGTTACATTAACAAATTTACACTGGAACATAATGTTAGTTCGGAAAAGCATCGATATCCTCCGAGAGCTCCTGAATTTGTGTGACTCACGAATGTGAACCTCGACTGACTGGCTTCAGACTGTATAAGTGTTGATGAATCGGATTATGGTGTCAACATTTGAACTCGATTACGCACTTAATGACCATTTTGTGTAACTCGGTCATTTCATATCAATCTGAGTTTTTTTGTGAACGTTGCGGCCAAAAACGCTTGATTTTGTTGCAGATTTTTTCACGATTTGCGAGGTTTTTTGTGCTTTTTGTGTGTGTGTGTGTGAAAAACTACTCCTTCATCTTGTTTCCAGCTTAGGAAAGCAGCGACCAGTCCTACCTCAGGAGAGGATCGGGTGTCGTCCCGAACAGGGCTCTCTGGAGGATGAAGAGGGGGCAGCCAGCAGTGGCTATGTAGCAGTGAACCTCAGCCCTGTACCGCAGGAGGGCGACTCTCAGGAGTGGGTGCTGGTGGAGCTGGAAGGTGGAAGCGGATCAGCGTGCTCTAAGCCCGAGGAGGAGGAGCGCTCCACCAGCCCTCTGGCTCTGCCTCGCACCTGGTCCGACCCCCTGCCCCAGCGAGCCAGCACCCTCAGCGGCTCTGGAGAACTCCATACTGCCCTCTGTCACACCGGCCCTCCGTTTACCCACCTTCCTGGATTGCCAGGTCTGACGGGGCTTTCTGGCATCACGGGGCTGAGGAGGCTGCCTACTATACAGCCAGCATCGATGGTTCACATTAATAGAAGTCAGTTAGAGCAGGTTAGTGCTCAAAACGTGCTATTCGTTGGGTCTCTGTGTAAACTTGCTCCTTGTGTAATTATTATATGTTCTTAAAGCAGAGGTGTCAAAGGATGTCTGTTCGAGATAATTGGCCAGAATTAGGCCACAGCAAGCTCTGTTTTGTTTGGGTTTTGAAGTCACTAAAGAGGAATCTGTTTTCTCTGCATACTATCCATCTTGTCTGTAGTTATCCAGCACTTTACCACAATCCATCCATCTTCAGCAAAAGGGTGAAGGCGATCCAGTTCAGGACTCTCCGACACTCGCTGCGGAAGACGACCCCAGTCAACCTCCGGGGAATTCGCCACCCAAAACCTCCTCGAAGCCTCCTGGCCCAGTGCACGAGCAGCTGAGCTTTGTCAAACCGAGCGAGAAAGACGTGGAGAGTGACTCGGGTTGTCCCGACGTCGGTCCTTCTACGACCCCGAACCAGGGCGAGACCACTGGGGACACGGTCGACGCAGGCCCCTCCTCCCCGGTCCCGGCTTCTCCTCGGGAATTGTCCCCGCGGGCCAGCCGTATTCCTGTCCGTGACCCAGACTCCCCCACCAGGAAGGGTTTTGCCCCGCTCTCACCATCCCTGTCTTTATCCTGCGAGCACTTCCCGTCAGCCCTGCTTCGTGACAAGTTCTCCTTCCCCTCCGAGCGAGGTTCTCGTGCATCCGACTTCCAGGGAGATGACCTGCTCTCGCTCTCCTCCTCCTCGAGCCCGCTGTCCAGCAGGAGCAAGATCCCAAGGCCCATAAGTCCAACACTAGTTCCAGACCAGTTCTCTGCTCGCTTCATGCCACGCCCGCCTCCAGGAAAACCTCCTCTCCGCCCAGGGGGAGAAAACAGGTCAGAAAATGCAGTCGGTAATCTACTGTTTAAATTATACTTGACTTATGTAGAGTTTTTTTTATGTGTGTGTATATAGACAATAAAGTACGGCAGATTTAAATGTGACGAATACAAGACTACAGTACTAGTAGGCGACATTACATCATTTTTTATTACATCATTGTTTGCATGTTGTTTCTGTTTATGCCGCAGTGCTGTTGAATTCTCGATTCTGATCGGTTTAGGAGGTTCTGATCAATTTTCTATAACGCCATGGCTCGGAAAGTAGTTCCGACTGCAAGGTTAACCTTAATGCACTCGTTCTAATATGCTATCGTTTCTATAGTAACAGTTTTAGTGCTGAGAAAATGTCTGTGGTATAGTAGGAATAAAACACTCACGGCTATAGGAAATGAATCAACAGTTAGTCTGAAATATATTAAGATCATTTTGTATACATACATTTGGTCCTAGGCGCAGACGTTACCGTATCCGGGCCAGCAGCACCAGCGATACGGATCTCCTTGACAACCTCACCCAGCTGATGCAAGAGCGCGGAGGCGTGGCTGTATCCCGCTACCAGCGTACCACTTCCTCCATACAGCGCTCGTTAAGCTCGTCCCCTTCTCGCTTCGAGGGATGTCACAGCCAAGCCCCGCTCAGCCTTTTAGGCTCCCCGCCGCCTCGGATGTGCGATGTACGAGTTAAACGTAGCGCCGGTTATAGCGCTGGAGGAAGAGCAGGAAGCCCTGAGAGCAAAACCACTACCAAGGTGAACAAATAAAAGATTAAAGGTGAAGGAGTGACTGTTCTGGTGGACCACTGATTATTTTATGATGATTCATGGACTTGAAAGGATTCATTTGGTTACAAGCAGCTTTTAAAGTGGTAATAATGAGGGTGTGGGCAGGGGCGTAACCTGGCCTGGGCATTCGGGGCTGTATCCACAAAGATTTTTCTTTTTTTTTCTTTAGCCCTGAATAATTCTCCACTTGGAGCGGTTTTTCACTACGTACCTGAACGTCAGTAAAAGACGACCTGTAATTTGATATCTTCGGCGAGACTAATCAGACAAGGTTTACAGGAAAATACGTGGAAATACTCGTGTCTTATTGGCTTATGACGGGAATCAATTCTGCCACACGCTAGCTCACACAGTCCGACCACGATTTTAAAAATATTTATTAATTTATTTAAACCAGTAAAGGAGTTTAAACTGAAACACTAACGTTCCGCTGATGCTGAGCAGGAAAACGAGTGTAAACGTCGATACGTCTCTTCTGATCATGTCATATACAGCTAAGTGACCTCAGCGTCCATAAAACACAACTCTAGGCTCAGCCCCGGATGATTTAACAGTCCAGCTAACGCCCCGGAGTGTGTGTGTGGGTGGGTGTTGGTGAATAGACTTCGTCTATTTTAGTAAAGTTAAGTGGAGAACGAGAAAAAAAAAATTGAAGCCAACAGTGTTGGTTGAGGTTACTTGAAAGCATTGTATATAAGCCATTTGATCATACCTCCGACATTCCCATGCTGCACTCCATTTCTCCATAATCGATATTGCTCATTAATTCATTAGCGTGTTTGTTCCATTTAAATCGTGTACCCTCCTGTGGAAACGTTCAAGCACGCCAAGGATTTTTGTACAAACTCCCGCGAGACTCCGTCATCGTCATGAAGCCTTCTCGCCCTGCATCACGATCAACCCAGCGTACAGTCAGTTCCCGGCTCACGCCATTTTTACGTTGATTAAATTAGACCGGGCAAAAACGACATCGTCCCACAACGCCTCAAATGTAGCCTAATCATCCAGGTCATGTTTGGTGTCTGAAGTTTGCTTCGTTCATTGTGCACTGGAGCAACAAGTCTAAAGAACGTCTGTAGCTACCAGTTTAGCATCGTGCAATAGCATCTCTATTAGTAGCTAATTCATCACACGCTTGTCTCGGCAAAGTCACGCCAGAGAATATGCAAATAACATATTTATCATCACGTGGTTTTAATATATTATATGACGTTATATTATATATCACCACGATGCAAGCTTTGGGTCACGCCTCCTGCCCAGTAGGAGTGACGCCAAACGATCAGAACTATCTGCTGAGATTTTTTTTAGCTCTGATCTCGTGCAGTGTCAGAATTTCGACACGAAACACACGCTAGCTAGTCAGCGCTTTCTTCGAGTCACGTGAAGCCATGGCATCTTTTCGAAACCCGTGCCGTGCCGTTCACGCCACGTGAAAGGAGGAAAGCGCACTCGATCAATCCGCAACGTTCCGCACACACAATCTCACAAGGCGCCCGAGAATCGCCGCAATCGACGGGACACGCGTGTGTGTGCACGCCCGATTTTACTCTCTCGCGATCTTCTGCCGCTCTTACAGCTCCACAACACGCGCCTCGTACACATGGACTACTATTTCATTTTCCAAACACTTGCGATCGCAGCGCGTATGTATGACACGATGCTCACGAGTAAACGTTGCTTGGATAGTTGTTGTTTTTTTCGATCACGGAAACCTCCTTGTAAATAAATAACTAAATGAGATTTTTTTTAAAAAAGTAAAAACCAGACTTTGGTGTAGCTGGGATATTATATTTAACGCGTAGCTGTGAATAGCGAAGACGTGCATCAGTCCTACGTTTTCACAGGAGCGTATTATATTACAGACCGTACACTACACGGGTCATGTGCCAATATGTTTATCACTTTTATTTTTATGGAATCGCTTGTTTACTTATGTTATTTTTGCTCGAACCTGTGTCAGACATGTATTTGAAATCTGGCCGTTTTTTATTTTATTTTATTTTTTATCCAAAACAGTGGAATAAACATATCGTGTTTGTTTAAAACAACAACAGTATTTGCATACACATTTACCTGAACGTGCTTCATATTCACTCTGCATCTGTCATATTTGTACTTTTTTATTATTATTATTTTTAATTATTTGTCTTTTCGCTCTACCCATGTATCAGTGAGTGATTTGCTCATTCATGCCGTGTGTGTGTGCGTGTGTGTTTGTATGTGTGTATATATATATATATATATATATATATATATATATATATATATATACACACACACACACACAAAAACAAAAAACGTATGTATAGTCACGTATGTTAACAAGCAAGCATGTGTATATACTGTATGTATTTCAGGGAATGTACTTACTGTAAACTACATTATCTATCATAGACTGTATTTATTTATTTATTAATGAATTCGACATGTTAAGATGACAATGTAGCCCAGCTGTTCGTTACTGAGCGTCTTTATCTCTTCAGCGCTCTTCAGAACGTTTAAAAGAAACCGCCACCACCACCACCACCACCACCACCATTACCGAATGGCAGATCAGCACTGTGTGGAAAGAGTTACAAGTCGCTGTAGTTCTCTGACAGTCGCAAATCAGCACGATGTCAATTTAATCATTCCGGGGGGGGAGGGGCTAATATCTGTACATTATTAATGCTTCAATGATGTGTCTTGCATTATTATTATAATTTTTTATTTATTTTTTTTTGTACTGGATCTGTCTGGAAGGTTGTAGAGCGCTGCATGTCAGATGGCTGTAATTAACGGAGGACATCAAATCAGGATTCTTAAAAAAAAAAAAAAACCCGACCGAACTTGTTAACGTTAGCGTCGCGTGTTCGTCCCGCTGTAGCCGTGTGTACGACGGAGTTAGGCTAGTGCTTTTTGTTCTTGACCTCTGAAAGAAAGTACCCATTTACTTTACACAACGGTAGAGCCCCTGCTATAGTGTAACACGGCATACTGCTTAAGCAATGTACAGAATCTGAAGTGTATATAGATATAAATACGTTCAAAGGGGGAAAGAGAGCTTCATGCTTCATGTAACGTATTTCACTAACAAACATCATTTCAGTTACGAAGAAAAGTCACTACATTTGGAATGTACATGTATTCACATAAACATAATAAATACTGACGTGCAAACGATAGCGCTCCTCCGTGTCGCCCTGATTTTAATAAACGTTTATCACTTCTTCCTTTTTTTTTTTTTTTTTTTTTTTAAAGGCATCCTAATCTTTCTGGTGAATTTGTTTAATTTGTTTCTTAAACATGTGACGGTTATTGCATCATAGAATTTGAGAGCCAATCGCACAGCAGTATGGAAATGATGGTCAGGAAAAACGATGGGTGGGGGAGGAGGTGGGTTTCTAATTTGCATATTCATAGCATCTGGGTTGATTTATTTATTAAAAAAAAAAAATCGGTGAAACCTTCAGGGTTGGGGGTTCGATTCCCACCTGCACCCCGTGTGCACGGACGGAGCTTGCATGTTCTCCCCATGCTTACTCCCCACGGTACTCCGGTTTCCTCCTCCAATCCAAGGACATGCGTTGTAGGTTCGTGGGCATCTCTAAATTGTCCGTAGTGTGTGATCATGCCCTGTGACGGGTTGGCACCCCGTTAAAACAAACCCGAGGACGTGACGGAGCATCGTTTTTAATTTGATTTATTTAGACAAAGTGTATAAAAAAAAGAGTTTGAATGAAAGTTTACAGTAGACGCTGAACAAACAGGATGGACGAGCAGGAGGTTTCAATCTAAAACATACTGGATTTAAAGAAAAAAATATATAGTTTATGATATTCGATTATCGATATTCATTCCAGGTCCATCTTGGGAAGGTTCTCCAGGACATAAACAAGTACACGCACACACACGTAATATTATTAATATTCGTTATAATCAGTCACTCGTTTAAAAACGGCCTCCGGAGCTCGGCGTGGACGAAACTCCACTGCGCACGTGGAATCTGTTCTTTAATAACTGACGCCATGTCCTGCGTCTTCTCTGTTTAGAAGAGCGGAGCGGACTGTCTGGGATCGTCCGGCATCACGCTGATGGAATCTTCCGCCTTTCCGCACAGCATGCACAACATCGTGTACTCCTGAAAGATTAAATAATAATAATGGTATTACTCCAGTATTGTTATCTGGAGAAAACTATTCACACACCACAGCACTGCAGAATTCTCGAATCGCGAAGGTACGGATGAAACCGGCAGCTCTGACTGACGTTCCGGCTGTAGCACCTGTAACGTCACAGGTTTATTTACACTCGTCCACTTTATTAGGAACACCTGCTCGTTTGTGCGGTTCTCCGATCAGACAATCGCAACGCGTAAAATCGGGCGGATGCAAGTCGAGAGTTTCAGTTATAATGCTCACGTCAAACATCAGACTGAGGGAAAAACAAACAAATAAACAAATAGTCTGATCTCAAAAGTCCGGCTTCGCTCACATGGACTGCTTTCGGGTATTTCCGAAACCTGGGACTTTCACACAGAACGGCGAGTGTACATGAAATGCACTCGTAGCATCTACAGGAACATCTCGCACGGCGTTTCTGGAAGGAGTCTCCAGTGTCAGTTCCAGTTAAACTCTTAACCTCCGCTTTCTCTCGAACATGACGAGCCGCCTCGGTTGTTTTCATTTATTTATTTATTTATTTTCTCTCTATCGGCGTTCGTAGAGATTAAAAAGAGGCTGACACTGAACGCGACCATAACGGGTCGAGGAGCATGACGTGTCCGTAAATACGTTTAAGATCGTGATTGTCAGCAAACCGCCGTGGCGCAAGTGGAATAAAACAGTAACCCCGCATGATCCCGCTGTTGATTATTCTACTCTCGCAGCGCGACACGGACTGTTCTTATCTGGTGCCGTTATTAGAAAACGAGGCGTCTGAGCTTTTCTCAGTACAGAGAACAATGCTGAAATCTTCGTCCACGGTAAACACACACTCACACACACACACTCTACCTGATAGTCATCCACCACGGAGAAGGTGTACTCGTGTCTGGCTATGACATGGTCACAATTCTTGCACTTATCTGTGAGGAGAAAATAATAGGAAAAGGTTTGGCTTTGTTGAAACGTTTTGCTTAAGACGCCCATATGACGAGCGATGTTTTACACAAGTTACGATCTTAATCCGGAGAGAAGGAGAGAAAAGAAATCGCGCACAGCAGCTGGATTACAGGGATAAAATACATGAGGAGGAAGGAGAGAAAAACAACAAAATGGGACGGGAAAGATACAGACTTCATTTTATTGGATTACACAGTGGGGGGGGAATTAAAAAAAAAAGAAGCCTCACGCAGGTAAGTGACGATCTCCTCCTCGTCTTCATCCACCAGCGTCTTGTTGCTGATGAGCACAAAGTCTCGCTTCTGACAGTTGGCGCATCCCAGGAAGTTCATCAGATACGAGCCGTTATCCAGGCAGGTGTTTCCCTGTGGACGTTACGGAGTAGAGAGAGTAGAGCTGGGCGAGTTTCACATCAAATCACATTCCAGATCAATTACGTAACGTACGTATTATCGGCAGCTTCGGAACACGTTGGTTTATTTAACATTTACGGAAAAGAGTCTCCGGTGCCAGCGCTTCGTAACCGTCAGTAAGACTGAAGAATTTACGCTTTTCTCTGTAACACGAGCCGCGTTTGTCACGTCATGTCGACTTCGAGAGAGAGAGAGAGAGAGAGAGAGAAAGGGGGGCGAGAGAGGGAGCGCGAGAGAGACAGAAAGCGCGAGAGACAGAGAGAGAGAGAAAGAGAAAGAGGGCGAGACAGAGAGAGAGAGAGAGAGAGCGCGCGAGAGACATATAGAGAGAGAAAGAGGGAGGGCGAGAGAGATAGAGAACGTTTCATTTCGGAAGTGGAATGCCAGTTGCGCCGCCCACTGATAATGTTACTACGGCAATCAGAAGTAGGAACTCCTACTAGCGACTTGCAGCGATAAAAATTGCTGTACGTGTGAACTTACCGTTGCTTGTAGACGTTCGATCTATCGAACTCAAAATATAATAATAATAATAATAATAATAATAATAATAATAATAATAATAATGTATGTATCGTGGGGAGAAATATCGCGATATGATGTTTTTTCCGATATCGAACACCTCTCTGTATCAGTCGCGGATCTACTCCTACTAAACACGTCCACATGAGTCACAGCTCGGAACTAATCCCCTGAATTGGTTCTAAAGCCGGGACTGTGGATGTTCTAAACCGATTCAGTAGATTCTCATGTAAAAGTTGAAATATCGATGCACCGTGACGACACTTCCACAGTGTCCGTCTTAGCGCTGCTCGCTAACGGGATTTATTAAATAATGGATTAAATCAGCCAGAGATGTTGATTATAAACGGCATTAAACTCACTCTGTCAGGATATTCTTTCTCCACGCAACCCGTGCACATTTTCAGATTATAAACTAAACTTATCAAATAACCAGATTTATACCGAGGTTTTATTATTTTAGTGCTACTTCCGCACTTCCTCTCTTCTTCTGTGGTTGGATTTTTGAGGTGTGTTTGTTTCAGCGCCATCTAGCGCTTCGACGAGGGATCACTATGTAATACCTTTGAATGGTTCAAATCTAAGCACATTAAAGACGTTTCTTAAATCAGAAGCAGTAATCTGGTCAAATATCCATCCATCCATCCATTCGTCTTCTACCGCTTACTCCTTTTCAGGGTCGCGGGGAACCTGGAGCCTTTCCCAGGGGGCATGGGGCACAAGGCGGGGTACACCCTGGACAGGGTGCCAGTCCATCGCAGGGCACAATCACATACACACACACACACCCATTCATACACTACGGACACTTTAGACACGCCAATCAACCTACCATGCATGTGTTTGGACTGGGGGAGGAAACCGGAGTACCCGGAGGAAACCCCCGCAGCACGGGGAGAACATGCACACTCCGTACACACACGGCAGCGGCGGGAATCAATCCTCCAACCCGACTTGTGAGGCGAACGTGCTGACCACTAAGCCACTGTTCGCTCTGGTAAAATATATATATATATATATATATATATAATCATATCATAAATAAGACATAAGATCACACAATATTTGGCGGATTTTTACACCGCAGTGCTGACTGGTCAGAAGATTACTTTTCCATAACGACAGCTCTCATGATGATACGGTGAAGATTTCTATAATGAGATTATTTAAAAATGTATTTATTTATTGTTTATTTAAATATATATATATATATATATATATATTTTTTTTTTTTATTTTTATTTTTTTTGGAAGGAGTCTCCAGTGTCAGCACTTTGTAAAGGTCTCCAGGACAAAGGAGAGGCTGATGAGAGAACAGCTGTTATAGCAAGAACTTGTTTCGCGGACGTTTCACAATATTAAAATGTAACTATAAATTTATTTTTTTTAAAGTATGACTTGTTCTATAACCATTAAGAAATTGCTTGTGTTGGAAAATTGCTGTAGTATAAGAGGAATAAAACATGCTGTTATAGGAAAAAATAATCAATGACAAAGTGGTGTGATGAAGTGGAATTACTGTAACCACAGCAAAGCTGATTATTTTCTATTGACAGGATGTACGTGGGGTTTTTTTTTTTTTGTTCCTGTTATACTACAGCAATTTGTCAATGCTAATTATCTATCTTCTATACCTCTTATCCTTTTCAGGGTCGCGGGGAACCTGGAGCCTATCCCAGGGGGCATGGGGCACAAGGCGGGGTACACCCTGGACAGGGTGCCAGTCCATCACAGGGCACAATCACACACACACTCACACACCCATTCATACACTACAGACACTTTAGACACGCCAATCAGCCTACCATGCATGTCTTTGGACTGGGGGAGGAAACCGGAGTACCCGGAGGAAACCCCCACAGCACGGGGAGAACATGCACACTCCGCACACGTTCACGAAATCCTCCAGTGCGCTGGAAAAATCCCAGAATGCACAGCAAAAACAAGGGAGTTGGGGTGTCCCAACTCATGTACACTATACACTGATTGACCACCTGGGGAGCTGATTAAAGTTCCACTGACACTGGAGACTCCTTCCATCAGTAATTTCCTCATAAACATCTCCTTAGAGAAAACTTCACCATAAAAACGATTACACACGTCCCTGTGAATGAGCTGTGATAAGATTGTCAGCAGAAAACCAATCAATCTGCCCCTTGTGACCAATCAGAATCGAGAACAGAACGCTAGATTCCCGGATGTGACCGCGGTCTCTGATTCGTCCATGGACATATTCTTTTTCAAACCATAAATCAACACCAGCAGGTATCTTTACTCTTCCTGTTTACTCTTTGCTTATATTTTCTTATTTGTAAGTCGCTTTGGATAAAAGCGTCTGCTAAATGAGTAAATGTAAATATAAATGTCCACTTATCGTTTTGAGAGAGTGCTGATGTAATGTGGCCATCCGGACGCTAGGTGGCGATATTAGCATAACAACCGCAAACCGTTACTAACTCTATAACAACGAAGAAGAAACAGGAGACTCGAAGAAGTGCTGTTAGAGTTGATTTGGGATCAGCGACGCAGCTCGCCTGCTGTGTTTATAAACAGGAATTAGTGAGCACTCTCTGACCTCAGATCAGTTGATACAAGACTGTTATGGTTTACAAGAGCGAGTGAGATTCACGCGCGCGTGGAAAGTTTGGCTGGCTCGTTTATTATAAAAGCACAAAATAAGCATGTTTTAAAAACAAGTGTAGACGTCATAAAGAGGCTCCTCCCTCATCCCATTTGTTGCAGTGGGGGAACTGAGACCAGTTTGTAAAGTGGCTAAGAAAAAGTCAACGTCCTTTGCTGTGGCAGGAGGAGGTGAGAAAAATACTCCATCATCATCCTCAGCAGCAGTGATGAAGAAGAAGAAGAAGAAGAAGAAAAAGAACAACAACAAAGGAAGACCGATCAAATGCATCATCTGTCTGCACCAGTACACATCCCAGGTGGGTTACACCACATGACCAAATACAGGTTATGATCACAGACCTGGAGCTCAGAAGGTTCTTATTCCTACAGAAGACATGCACAAATCCTATGCTTATGTGAGTATTGGCATCGAGATCCATTTCTGAAGCTCTGACTCTGATCAGACTCCTGATGATATGTTTATCGAATTGGACAGTGGATTAGACGCGCTCCTTGGTTGTCTTCTCCTGTTTAACCTGCAGTCTCTCACTTCCACTCTGTGTCTAGTTTCAGAACGGCGTATCCATCTGAGCATCGCCATGTTCGACACTCATACAGATGTGTGAACTTTAAACATTATTATTCCCCCTCTTCTCTGACCAGAACCTGGATAAACACATGCACGGCCGCTCACACCATGAGGCGATCGAGAGGCTTAAAGGCGGGTAGGTTTGCCATAGCTGCTCAAGACGCTTCTCTTTCAATCGCTTTGATTAGTATAGAACGTGACGTGATGTCTTCGTATGGTGACGTGGCGTAGACTTTTGATCGGACGCGTCTGCTTGTTCTCGTCCTCTCAGGGAGCAGATGCACGAGTGTTGGGCGTGTGATGTATCCGTGCTGGGCTTGGAGCAGTTCAGGAAACACATTGAAACCGTCGAGCACAAGCACAAGCTGCTTTCCCTGAAGAAGCGCAGAGAGAGCGGCTTCACCGTGGATTACAGTAACGACGAGATGACTGCGCTCTGTGCTCAGAGAGATCGGAACCGCTCCATGTTCAAGTAAGCCTCAGGTCAGCGTAAACCGGGGGTGTCCAAAGCCCGGCCCCAGGTCCAAATGCAGCCTGTGAACCCATGTTAATCGACCCAGGACTGCTTTCTTAGTATATAGGATAGGTGGCCAACACGTTGTTCCTAAATACTGAACCATTTTGAGAGCCCTCCGATGGTGACCTTCACCATGCCATGTGATTGCAGAAAAGGACGTACAAACAGCACTTTCTGGTCATGTGACATGGCTTTTTTAACGTTAAAGCCCCCCCTTTTTCTAGTTACATAGGAAAGTAGTAGTTTTGTATCATTCCCTGTCAAAAAATTGGAGATAAATGAATTGTTGCCAAACGTCAACATGCAGTAAAGGGTTTGTATCACGAGACCTTATGAAACAAATCGTGGGCCTTCCAGAAAAATGAATGAATAAATAAATAAATAGAGAGCTCGGAGAACCTGAAACAGCTGGAAACTGTCGGGGGAAGAGGTCACTTTTTTATATAAATGGTCTGCACTTATATAGCGGTTCCAAAGCGCTTTACACGGTGTCTCATTCACACACACACACACACACACACCAATGGTAGCAGAGCTGCCATGCAAGGCGCTAACTTGCCATCGGGAGCAACTTGGGGTTCAGTGTCTTGCCCAAGGACACTTCGACATGTGGGGTCATGTGGACGTGTGCCAGCCCACTCTACCACCTGAGCGACAGCTGCCCAACGTTTATCAGAGCGAACAAAAAAAATAATAAAAAGTATGGACACCCCTGGTGTATACAGGTCTTCGGCATGTTAGTCTAAAAAAAAAAAAACATCACCGTATTAACCGACCACGCATCTTTTCCGAAGACTTGACGAAAGAGTACAAGTGGACGAAATGAAAATTAGATACACGATCCGAATCGAGTTTAACTTTGAGTCATGTGTTCTGTCGATCTTTACTATTAGACAGCAGAAGAGTAAAGAGAAGCTGAAAAAGCTGAAAGAAAGAATGGCAGCGAATTTCCAAGAAGCGTTTAATTGGAGGTCACGGATGAAAGATCGGGACTGGAGGACGCTGGGTAAAGGTTTCGGCCCGCCGGGATCACGATCCGGGTGGAGTGACGATAAAAGTGTCGCGTATCCAGTTAATAATGAAAATAAACAGGGAAGGATAAACGCAGAACCTGGTCTCGGGTCTATAAGCGACGAAAGAGCCCAGACTATAGGTTGGAACAATTTTTGTTTTCAGACATCAAAGCCCATCACATGGTCCCTGAAGGAAGATGTGGACTTCACAAGTGATCTGTTTGCTCAGTCGAGGAAGGAGGAAGGTGAATCGTGGCAGAGCCAGTGCACATCCAGAGAGCAGGGTAAAGACGTGCTGGGTCAGAAGAGATCACGTGATGCACACACCTCTGATTCTCCACCCGTGAAGAAGCAATGTTTAAGAGCTGTTCCATCCATGAAGCCTAGATTAACTCCGTCTGTTTGTGGTGAAAAAGTGGAGTGCGTGCGTACGGGTCAGTCCGCGTCCGCTCCCGCACCGCTCTGTGCTCCAGAGCTGGTCCAGAGTCAAATGGAGCACTTGTGCGTAATGCTGAAGAACATCCGGAAGTCCCTGGACGAGGAGCGTCTGCCTGTGGGTCCCGATCCCGAGCTCAGACCTGCGACCGGCGACGGATCAAAGCGAACCGAGCACGGAAAAGAAACGCCGCTTCCAGACAGTCCGCAGTACGTCGAAGCAGGCGAGACGAGGTCATCTCCACGCAAACAGGTGAACAGCCTTCCAGCATCCGATGCTGACCCGCAGGAGAAACCAGGAGCTACCCAGACCAGGAACGTCCTCCCGACGTTGTTGAGTCGATCGGTCAGCAAAACGGAAGCCAACAAACCCAACCTGAAAGTGGCCCGAGGAATCCGCACGGCGCAGAAGCCGAGCCAGGCCGCCGAGTCGTGGGTACTGAAGCCGGCGCTGCAGAAGCTCATCAGCTCGAAGAGCTCGCAGTGGCGTATCAACTGGGAGGAGATTTATCAGGAAGCGACACACAGGAAACTGCAGAGGGAGAAGGGCATGCCCAGGTGAGTGGAGGACCGGGAACATTCATTCACAAACTCTTTCGTGTCATTTCAGCACGATTTTTCCGTTTGTGTTGGTTTTTGTTTTTAATCCTAATGGACTGCAGTTGGCTATTTAAAAATATCTAATTATGTAATTATTTAAAATGCACGGTTCTCGGAAATCAAAAATCCAGTATCTCGAAATATTCGAAGAAAGAATTTATAATGCGGAAATACAGCCTTACTTTGACTCAAAGATCTATACGTTTAAATCCCTACGAGAAACATTTAAAATAAGAGTTTTGTACCTAAATTATGACTAATCGTAATTAAAAAAAAAAATAAGAGAAGAAAATCAACTGCAGTAAAAATAATAGTGATTCTCAGCTCTAGTTTCTTGAGCCGTAACCTTGGCATCCTTTTGAAGGTTCGGGATTGAGCTCGTGTCTCCGTTACCTCCTGACCCACAAGGACTCGTGGCTGAAGATCTTGCGCACTTGGAGTTAGACGAAGGCTTCCAGTGGGCGTCCGTCGAGTGTGACGCTGTAACTCTACCTCGCTCGGTCAGTGCCTCGAGCAAAGACGCCTGTAGTTTCCCTCCTGCCGAGGCCTTTCCCGCCGAGAGACGCGACCACGGAAAGACCACGGAAACCACAAATCGCACTTCATGGTCAGTGGAACGGGAAAGAAGAGATGTCGGAGAGAATCGCAGAACCTCGGGGATCAGCAGATCAGCAGAGTTTGTTGCAGATCGGCTGGAAAACCGTGATCTTAATGACGATAGTACATCAGAAGACCGAGCTTTAGGAAGACGACAAAACTTAACACCACGAGACAGTCTGGTTTGTGTAAAGACGGAGAAATCGGATAATTATTGCGCAGAGCTGGACAAACCTGACCACGACAGAATCCACTCCATCCCTGACCACGACAGAATCCACTCCATCCCTGATGCGCAAATAAAGCAGGAAAAGCAGGTATGACGAGACCACTGCATGGTATAAATTATGGAATGAATAATCAGGAAACGGTAACGAGTTCAAATATGATCCCTGTTCTGTTTCTTCCACAGGATTTTCCTAACGCAACAACACACATCAAAAATCCTCCGAAAAGTAAGTGAAGGCTCATCAGGAAAACATGGGTATAAGTAGGAGAATGTACAGTGCCTTGTGTAAGCGTTCACCCAGGGTAAAGAGGGACCTATAAAACAACGGGCTAGGGATGAGACGGTCCACAAAGCCGGCATTTATGGGAGAGTGCGAAAGCGTTTTTTCCCTCAGGATTTCATACATCTTCACAGTGAAGCATGGAGGAGGTAGCATTGTGTTACGCGGTACCCTTGGCAACATGGCTGCCTCTCAGACTAATCCTCTCTATCGTTTCTAGTCACTGATTTATTTATTTTTTTTGTTTAGGTGTGCTCTCTAATGAACTCAGGGTTCTTCCAGGAACAGGTGACCTACTGTAAATTGAGGTCACGTGACACTGGAATTGCACACAGGTCGACCCTGTTGAACTAATTACGTGATTGTAACCGACTGCGCCAGAATTAATTTACAGGTTTCACAACAACGGGGAAATGTAACGTACACAAACAAATTCTGTAATATTATGGGCTGTTTTGCGTAGATTCCTGACATATAGTCCTAATGAAGGCCTTTTTAATTCCAGGTTGTAACTCTACCAGATGTGGACATGTTCAGGGAGGCGAATACTTTTGACAGGCTGTATAAACAAGTTCTACGTCGTTACAGGTTATAGTGCGCCGCGTGTGTGTGGTGTGGGGGGAGAGGAGGGGGGTGGGGGGGGAGGGGGGGTGGAACATGTGTTGATAATCAGCAGGTCTGATGCAGTCAACTTTTTTTTTTTTTTTTTTTTCTGTGAGAGGTTGTATAGTGCCTCAGTTTTAGATGTTCATAGCAGACGTCTGATGCAGTCAAATTTTCTTGGGGGCGCGTTTTTTCCGTCATTATGATGAAGCTGATCCAAGCATGAATATCGGTGTAACAGTAGAAGTGAACTAAAAATGCCAAAGTGAAAAGCTACCCGTGTTCCAGCTAAAGTTCCACCTACAGTGAACACGGGTACATCTAAAACAGTGGGAAAAAGAAAACACACACAGTTACACAGGCGAGAGCGAGGATTCTAGATAGTGACAGCAGTGAAAGTTCAGGCGATGTTGAAACCGAAACCGATAGTGATACAAACTCTCCTGATTCAGACCCTGATCCGTCTTCATCTTCAGCATCATCCAGTGCAACTGACACTGCAGGGGTTTGGATTCATAACCTGACCATCTCTGTGCACTCGTGAAAACACGACCTGCTGGTCTGATTATCACCAGAAACTTGACTTTTGGCGCTAAAATGCATTTATTTATTTATTTACTATTTACTTGAATTTATTCAAAGGCATTGACCACGCTGATGCTCGTGTGGTACTTCTAAATGAGTAGAAGGATTTTAGCGAGCATTTCTCGTCATTTCTCTAGTTAAGAATCGTGCTCTACGTGAAGTAAAAACACTGAACTGCTTCATTTTCAAAGTAATATTACACAAATACGTTATTATGAGTTGTTTCAAGGCCTAAAAATGTTCAAATTAAAATGATTTTGGGAACTCAGGCTTGGCGTGCTGTTTCTCTGGGGAATATAGGGTTGTGGGACATAATACTGTGGGAACGTAGGGGTCAGAGGGTTAAAATAACTTCAGCTCTTGGAAAAGATTAAACTGAAAACCAAAAGGAATTTTCTAGAGCGTTAATCCTTCAGAATTACAGACTCCTAACGAATCTGTGCATTTCATAAATCTGTCCGTTTTTGTGCGCCGGTGTAAATGCAGGAAAATCCTTTTCGGAAATGTGTTTATTTGCTTTTACATGTCTTTTTTTTTTTTAATGTCCAAATGTTGTGGTGTTTTATAGGTAACTGCAGAGATGTCGTCCCTCAGAAGTAAACGTATTGGCATCCTGCAGAGGATAAAAAGTAAGGGCTGTTCATTAGTTAAGTCGTATCGACAGGAATATGTACCGCAGTCATGATCTGAACCTTTATTACCGTTTATTTTTTATTTGACAACAGTGGAGGCGGTCTTTTCATCCATACAGTAAACTTTTAAACGTGATCCAAACCTTTTCCTCCTTCTTCGAAATTTTTTAAGCTCTCCTCAAACAAAGTCCGTACTCCTCACACTTTGTCCAGATTCCGGACTTGGATCCGCTGCGGGTCCTCTCGGTCCTGCCGTCCGGACCCCACGGAGAGCTGCAGGTCCGTCGAGGCAGCACCAGGACGCGGCGTCGGATCGCCCGTCTTTTCCGCCGGAGGGTCATACCGACGGAGACGATCAGAGACGCACCGATTTAGCTCCAGTCTCCGAGTCTAGAAAGACGCACAGCGAGCCCCCCAGAAGCACCGTCACACACACCCGTCAGCTCGGTGCTCAGGTGCGGCCGAATACCGGCCCGTGATCGTCGCTCGGTTGCGTGTGTCGACGCGACTGCAAATCTCCGCTGCTGTATTGTAAAAATAAATAAGTGTGACCGAGTGACTGGAAGGATGAGCTCGATCCTGTTAGAAGTCATTTCTGATGAGCGTTATTGGCTGTCTGCTTTAAAAGGGCGTATTTTTTCCCCCTGATCATATTTTTCTAAACAACGAACTGAAGTGTTATTTTTTTTATTTATTTTTTTTTGCACCAATATTGTGTGTGGTTTTTTTTTTCCCCCTTAACCTCCTTAACAATCCTCATCTTTCACCTCCATTTTTGTTTTTCTCGCTCGCCGTCACTTGGCGCTAAAAATAATTTAAAAAAAAGCCACAGTACTATTAACAGGCTGTTCATATTAAAGTCCACCATCAAATTGCACTTTAGCTACATGAAAATACTCGTGTTTATTTTGCACTTCTGTTTACATCACTGTGTGTTTCTGTGCCTTCTCTCTCTTTATGTGATGCGGTGGTATTTCTTTTTTTTTCAAGTTGCACATTACAGAAGAACGTTGTGTTTATTTTCCCTCAGGATTAGGCCTGAACTGTTTCTGTGAGAATTTAGCCTAATGTTCATTTTAATAGTTATCTAAAATGAAAGAATTGATTTACTTTATAAGCTTTCGGAACTGTTAACTTTTCAATGAACAGTTTAATATCCTGGAACTTCTCTCTCTCTTTCTCTCTCTCTTTCTCTCTCTCTTTCTCTCTCTCTCTTTCTTTCTCTCTCTCTTTCTCTCGTTCTCTCTCCCTTTCTTTCTCTCTCTCTCTCTCTCTCTCTATCTATTCAGTTTGTTCTATGCTGTGACGTCTACATGTCTTTCGTTTACAACAATCGAGCACAGGGGTTCCCAAACTTTTCCAGGGCAAGGCCCCCCAAATGGCGTTAACATTTGACTGAGGCCCCCCTCTTGCAAGATGTCTTTAAAACACATTAAAAATACAGACTTCTGAATATATACCCCTTTTTTATTATTAATAAAATTACATCTTACACCGTTACATTAGGAATTGATTGTGTGGCTGTATGTGTGTGTGTGGGGGGGGGGTCGTCTGAGAGTGAGAATTGATTTTTTCACACCAAATTGTTGAGGCGCCCCCTGGCGGCCCCCACTTTGAAAGCCACTGATCTAGCCAGCTCCGCCTTAATCCTCAAGACCTCATAGAATTAAAGAAGCGAATACGTCTGATAATCCGTCTCAAGCAAATGCACAGTAGAACTCCTTTAGAGCTTTCTCAAGATTATTAAGTCTCTCGGGTTATGTAGGTGGAGCTGAATAAGAATAAGAGCCCTGTTCAGTGAGCAGCCATGTTTGTGACGTCACTTGCTGAACTCCGGGTTCTGACTTTCCGAGTAGGAATTACGAGTTTTCCGTTTCATTTGTTTTATTTGGTTTTGCTAGTCGGAGGTTGGAAATTCCCGGTTACGAGTTTTAGTCGAACGCAGCATAAAACCTTACCAAGTGTGGGATGCATTTTATGATGGGTTTGTTATCCATTCAGAATCAAGCTGAAGACGTGTGAAATGTTATTCGCAATTGCATTTCCAAAAAAAAATGACCTTAATACTTTAAAACGTTTACATTTATGGCATTTGGCAGACGCCCTTATCCAGAGAGACTTAGAGAAGTGCTTTGTAATGTCTAGCAATAAATACATCGTGATCGTGGTTCAGTAAGAATACCATCAGTCTAAAAACTGACTGGGGAGTTAATATAGTAAGAAAAGCACACAGACAACACTTTCTTTTTAAATTAGTGTGCTAATTTAAGTACTTGAGGAAGAGGTAGGTCTTTAGACGTGGTTTGAAGACATCTAGGGGAAGTTCAGTCCACCATAGAGGTGCCAGAACTGAGAAGAGTCTTGATGTGCACCTTCCTTGTGTCCTGAGAGATGTTGGGACCAATCGAGCGGTGCTAGAGGATCGGAGGGAGCGTGGAGTGATATAAGTGTATGCTGGTCCGTTTTTGGCTTTGTACGCAAGCGTCGGTGTTTTCTCTCTGACGCAGAGAACTACAGGAAGCCAGTAGAGCGAGCAGGGAACTTAGGAGAACTTAGGAAGGATCAGTTGCAGAGGTCGAATGGTGCTCAGAGGCAGACCTGCCAGGAACGAGTTGCAGTAGTCCCGTCTCGAAAGGACAAGGGACGGAACCTTGTCCTGAGCGGCCCGTGTGGATAGAAATGAACGAATCCTTCTGATGTTGCAGGAACGCTCACATTCTTTATGCTATAGCTTGGGAAAATAAACATGTTAAATGATTCGCACGGCATTGCTGTGAAGTGACGGGCTTATTGTGATTGGTGTATCGTGTCTCCGGGTAAACGAGTCGAAGTTTAGCATTAATCCATTTGCACTAGATTTATTTCAAAAATAATTGCATTTAATTATTTCAAGCACAATTACTTCTAGAACAAACTTAAGGGTCAAACATTCAGAATGAATCAGAAGTTAAACTCTGGATCAGAGATTCGCTTTTCATTTCTGTTTGTTAAATAAAGTCCTTGGGAAGCGCCTTGAATCGCGTAGCATTGTTCGATGTGTAGACGTAATGTCCACTGAAACAGGAAGTCACGGCGGGACTTAACGAGTGGCTCCTCCCCACTTTTTTTTTAAATAGCCGATCGCGTTTATCTTACCTCACAGCCACAAAATAACTATAACTGTTGGAGGCGGGACACGTCAGATTCTAGAGAGCGTTTGATTGGACAGAAAATCAGATGAAAATCTGCTGAAGTGCAGAATGATGTCATCGAAACTGTTGATCCGTGTCGGTGGTAGAGAGAGAGTGTGTGAATTTTGAACGCGCGTATCTTCTAAATGCGAATTCTGTCGTTTTCGAGGACACTAGCTTATAGATAACCTTAATGCGAACGTATTCATGCTAAAAGCCACAAAACTTCAATCTTTATTTCATGGGGACTTTAAACACCATCTGATATGAAGTAAACCTCAGATCAATAAATCCTTTATTAGAGTCATTCCTTAATTGAATCGTTGGGTGGTGAGACGTCATAGAAACAGATCAACATGAACAAAGGGGATAATGGAAGCACCACGTTATAGAAACTGTCGCAGGAGTAAACCGAATGCATTGCAGAATGTCTTGTTGGCAAAAATTATTATTTTTTTTAAATCTGTCTTTTTTCAGTTTTGTTTTCCAGGGGATTTGCAACATCTGCTGTAAAAGCTGTACGAAAGTCATTAGTGCTTGCTCTGCAGTCCTTGTACGCGTGTGGAAGATGGAATTATTCACGTCCTCGTGTTTTATCCAAGTGAACAGGTTGTGTTCGTGACTACGCGTACATGGTGAGTTGAAGCCACTGCGAGGAGAAAAAAAACACGTGGAGAGGTGTACAAAGCGTGTGCAGCACGTTAATGCGATAAAAGGTGAATCTGTGAAGTTCTGACTTTTACCTCTAGGACATTGAGCTTGATGAGACCATCGCCGTCCTTGTCGAAGGCTTTGAAAGCCCCTATAAAAAAAAATATACACACTTTAGGATTTCTTAAGGACAATGATTACGTGATATTTTTGCAAATGAATATTATAAAGATCACTCTAACGATGAAGAGGCATTGTGAGTGCTACTATTTAGAGATGGAACGATATCACTGAGTATCAGCTGGTCTCGATACACATCCGATAGTTTTCATTTACAAATTACTACGCTTTAAAAAAATGTTTTTTCACTGAAGAAAGCACTTCAGAGTTATTCTCTTTGGCACAAAAATCAATTCCACTGAAAATATAATAAATATATGTAATAAAATCGATCCTGATAGAAGGAAGAAGAAGAAGAAGAAAAAACCCAGTGAAGTCTCTGAATGATTTTATAAAACAATTCTATAAACAAGAAATTAATATCAAGTAATTGACATTTCGGATACAATATGGCCAAACGTTCTGTTTGAAGCCATGTTCACTTTATAGCACGTTAGCTAGCTGGCTAACTATATCGCATTCGTTTGTACATTAGCGTTAAAGGTGCTAGCGGTGAAATTGTCGTCCCTTCTTCCTTTTCATCTTCATCTGACGAGATTTCATATTTTGAGTCAGGAATATTCCTGAAAAAAAAATTTGTTTGCTATGTCCGCTGATGCTGTCGAGAACTAGGAAGTGGAGATTTACGTGGAGAACACAGACGAGCGCAGTGATACACACGGTGAAATGTCCCAGTGCGGTTATAAGAAATATAAGCAGTCTTGGAACGCCACTCGACCAATCAGATTAGTGGGCCAGAAGTAACTGTTGTTTGAGTGTAAAAAAATTCCAGTTTCAAAAAAATACATTTCTGTTCCAAAAACCATTTTTTGATGCTATCGGCCTGATAGCGATACTGGGTATCACGCCATCTCTACTAAATGCTACTAAGAGTTCCATTAAAATTTGACCCAATGGTGGCGCTAAAGTGTTGGCGACATTTGGTCCAAAATTGGTGCGAATGTTCCTCAGATCCTCCCCAATCAGTGTGCCAAATTTCACAACTTTTTACCATACGGTTCTATGGGCTGCCATAGACATCCTAGCTAGGTGAAGAACAACCTTTGGTGCTTGGCCCCCTAATTATAATAGTAATAATAGTAATAATAATAATACAGATATAACAATTGGTCCTTCCATGTTAGGCTTCATTACATGGCACTATGAAAGATCGAAAGCATACTTACTGAACATTCCCTCAAGGCGCACTAAACAGCAAATGTAGCTGTTGAAATCCAAATACAAGTGCTCGTTGGCGTACCGCATTGCGATGATGTCATGAAGCTGGGGGTTGAGCTGAAATCCTGAGTGAGCAAAATATAATGTTTAAAGAACACGCGAGCATGTTTTTTATAACCAACTTGTCCACAACTCTTGGTCACAGCTCCTTGGTCTTCATGGTGCTTTTATAATATCGTTATAATATACATGTACGATCATACTATAAGAAAAGATGATGTATGATATCATTTTATATATGAGATCATACGATTACTGTATATCTCCACCAAACGTCAGTGGAAGGTAAAGCACCCGGAAAGCACCTGAAAAGCACCCAAGCGACAAACGACAACTTTTAACATGATGCTCCCACCACCGTGCTTCACCGTGGGGGTCCCAGACAGTTTTGGGTTTCATCCACGAGGATGGAGATTGTTCAACGAAAGATGCGTACCTGCATCGGCAACAGCATTTCTCATCTCAAAGCTACTGATGGTGCCGGATTTGTCCGTGTCATAGCGGGTGAAAATGGTCTGTAGACAAAATGTGACACGCGGTGTTATGTTATGTTTACAAGGCTTTGCAAGGCTCTGACTGCATATTATATGCATTAAAACAAGCTTAGGACCGTCAGACCTACCTTCCACTGTTTGATCTTGTTCCACAAGTGCTTGAACTCTTGCAGGTTTAATCGTCCTGTTCCATCAGTCTTTTATAGTACAAGGTCAAGGTGTAATTCTGCCTCGTTCTCAAGAATCTCACTCCATTTTAATCAGCCTGTCTTCTTCTAATGAGCCTTTCTCTCAGGTTTCTGTAGGCTGAACCCATGCATGACAAAGGATACATCCATGAGCGCTATCATGCTTCTGCAGCTATCCAAACTGAAACCTTCTGATTTCAGCTCTTTGTCTGATCGAGTAAGAAGACGAGATGAGAACACGAATCGGAAAGTGAACCGAAACTAGTCACAGATTTATTTATTTTCTTCTCCCCGTTGAATTTGATGGCTCACATTTGCTCACTGCTTTGCTAAGGACGATCGTCAGCTCTTTGGCGTTGATCTGCATATCCTGAGAGAGAAATCCACATGGACGGTGTGAGTATAAGAGTAGATTTCATGACACTGATGAGACACACTTCAAACACTCTGTATTTTTGACCTCACATCTCCAGAAATCTGCTCAAAAATGGCTCGGAAATGCTTCTCCTCCTCGCTCTCTTCCTCCTCAAAGAGCTGAAAGTTGTTTTGTTTTTTTAAAAAACAAAAGACAGATGTTAATAGACATTGTGGGTTTTTATATCAATGAATGTTTGATCAATTTAGCACTGAGAGAAATTGTACAGGAAAAAAAGGTCAACCAAAATAATTGTAAATTGGTTCAGAATATTTCTAGATTTGACTTATTTCTAGTTTGAAGTGTTCATTTTGTTTTGTTTTGTCAGATCATTTCATCTCTTCTAAGCCTTTATTTTTTATTTCCTTGCTAGGGCAATACTAACAATATTCTGTGCAGTATATACTGTACAAAGAAATATTTTTTTTGCAGAGTTGATCTTTGCTTTAGTTCATACAAAGGTGAGATGAGTCAAATAATATTAAGCTGATCATCAAACTGCTTCACCTTGATTTTCTTCTTGCCATTTTCCAACTGTTGAAATGAAAAGAAAAAAAAAAGATGATTAGACTCAAATTTGTACATCGGTGCTAAATACTTTCTACTGAAGAAAACCATAAAGTCAATTTAAATATATATATATATATATATATATATATATATATATATATATATATATATATATATATATAATAAATGTGTGTGTATATGTATGTATATATACATAAAAAATATTGTCACAGCAATTTTGTAGAAAAATCCCATGGAAAATGACGTGCAGGTTTACACGAAAAGGACTTGTGTGTTGAGTTGACATGATGCCATGATAAATGTAGGTTTTTCCTGCTGAAAGATGGACATGTTAAATAACTCACCAAATACGGCTCAGCCTCGATCACTGCTCCCATCAACCTGAGAGAAACCATAAAGCACTGATAAACCACACATGGTGACATGTCACTGAATTACACGTAAATAATCCCATGTGAGAAGAAGTGGGTCATGTTGAAAAACTTAGAGGTGAAATTAAAAAGCACATTCAGTACATGTGAAAAATGTAAGGTGTAAAATTTGACTGTAAACAGCCTACACACACACACTCAGACACACACACACACACACACACACACACACACACACACACGGATACTGTATATATATTTCTGAAGACCACGTTACTTTGAAACTCACTCCGATGTGCTCTTCTTCTCGGAGAAAACCCTGAGAAGGAAGTCGGACTCTTTGTGAGGTTCGAAGGTGGACGGGACGATGACGTACTCTCCGGGGCTCAGGCAGAAACGCTCCGTCACCTCCCGCAGGTTGATGTAGGATTTGCAGCGAGCTTTGGAAGCGTTGTACAGGAAGAAGTCTTTGGGGAGGTGCTGCTTATTGCCATGCATCTGTGGTTGGAGAAACAGAGCATAGACAGTGAAAGGCTCAATTATTAAAGAAAGGAGGAGAAAGAGCATGTAGTGTGAAGATGCAGAAATAAAAAGTCTTCTAATAGCAAATAATCTGCTTTTACAGATAGAAATGTACCATATTTGTAGTTACTTCTTTAGGAACTGACTTATTGATTACTAAGTTGAGCATTAGTCTGTTAGTACCATTTACAATAAATATGTTTCATATGAGTGTGTGTGTGTGATTGTGCGCTATGATGGACTGGCACCCTGTCCAGGGTGTACCCCACCTTGTGCCCGATGCTCCCTGGGATAGGCTCCAGGTTCCCCGTGACCCTGAACAAGGAGTAAGCGGTAGAAGATGGATGGATGGATGGATGGATGTTTCATATGTGCTATGTGATTATATACTATTGTTTAGTTAAAATTGTCAATATACAAAGTAAAAGTAGAATGTGGGTTTCAGGAAAGTGTTAATTTGATAACACACAAAGGAATGAAGGAAGGAAATTTGGAGGAAACTGGAAGGAAGGAAATTTGGAGGAAACTGGAAGGAAGAAAGGAAGGAAATGTGAAGGGAACTGGAAGGAAGGAAGGAAATGTGAAGGGAACTGGAAGGAAGGAAGGAAATGTGAAGGAAGGAAGGAAACTGGAAGGAAGGAAATGTGGAGGAAACTGGAAGGAAGGAAGGAAATGTGAAGGAAGGAAGGAAACTGGAAGGAAGGAAATGTGGAGGAAACTGGAAGGAAGGAAGGAAATGTGAAGGAAACTGGAAGGAAGGAAGGAAACTGGAAGGAAGGAAGGAAGGAAGGAAATAAATGTGAAGGAAACTGGAAGGAAGGAAGGAAACTGGAAGGAAGGAAGGAAGGAAGGAAATAAATGTGAAGGAAGGAAGGAAACTGGAAGGAAGGAAGGAAGGAAATAAATGTGAAGGAAGGAAGGAAACTGGAAGGAAGGAAGGAAGTAAATGTGAAGGAAACCGGAAAGAAGGAAATGTGAAGAAAACTGGAAGGAAGGAAGGAAATGTGAAGGAAGAAAGGAAATGTGAAGGAAGGAAATGTGGAGGAAACTGGAAGGAAGGAAGGAAATGTGAAGGAAGGAAGGAAACTGGAAGGAAGGAAATGTGGAGGAAACTGGAAGGAAGGAAGGAAATGTGAAGGAAGGAAGGAAACTGGAAGGAAGGAAATGTGGAGGAAACTGGAAGGAAGGAAGGAAATGTGAAGGGAAGGAAGGAAACTGGAAGGAAGGAAGGAAACTGGAAGGAAGGAAACTGGAAGGAAGGAAGGAAGGAAACTGGAAGGAAGGAAGGAAGGAAACTGGAAGGAAGGAAGGAAGGAAACTGGAAGGAAGGAAGGAAGTAAATGTGAAGGAAACTGGAAAGAAGGAAATGTGAAGGAAACTGGAAGGAAGGAAAGAAGGAAATGTGAAGGAAACCGGAAAGAAGGAAGGAAATGAAAGGAAACACAAAAGAGAGGGGGGGGGTTAAATAAATTGAATTAAAAGTGTGAAACGATAGAAGTAAAAGGAAAAAGGGAGAGGAACAAATGAAATGTTATGCAGGAAAATTAATCAAAAGTGAGAAACAGAGGATGCAGGTTTTTAGAAAAGTAAACAAAGAGAAAATGGGAGAAAAAATAAAAGGACGGAGGAAAGGAAATAATAAAAGAGTGAAAGAAAATGAGAGTGAGCAAAAGTGAGTGCCAGTGCAAGGGATGTGCAGTAAGACGTATTGTGTAAATAAATTAGTCTGATCTCCTGCTCAGATCGGACATCATGAGAAAAACCTCCTGACACTCATCCCGTCACAGCATCCTATCGTAGTCATACCTCCTTCGGAACCTAAGATAGAGATTGGGGAAACACAGAAATAGAAAATCAGTGACACGGAATTATTTTTTAGATGAAAAGCTTTCTAGCAAATCATCCCTAGCATTATAGTCTTGACTGCTCAGGGAGCCATTTTGGAATAGTTTTTGAGTGTTCTTTTAGCTTACCGATGTTTTATCTCAGATTAGTAATTGACCATGTAGCAGACAGTGATAGATTAGATAGATTGGGTAGATTAGATAGATTCTCTCACTATCACCAATCATGAATGGCTAACTAAACCATGCAGTTCCACATCACATGAAATAATAAAAGAACAACTGAACTAGCATCCACATAAAGAAACACTGATGTTTACTGTGCTTCTGAGAGCTAGGAAAGAATAAAACCTTCCAGACGTTGTATTGTTTGGTGTACCTCGTAGATGGCGAAGCCGACGGCGTGCAGCGTGGCTCCTGCGTAGCTCTCTCTCCTCCTGCCCTTCTGCATGAGCGCCACCACCACGGTGCAGCCCTTTTCCCCGTACTCCGGCTCGTCGTCGTCCTCCTCGGTGAGACGCAGCCGATACTGAGGGTTTGTCCAGAAGGTGTCTGCATCACGAAAGAGGACTTCAGTCTCACAGAGATACCGAGACCTCGATATCTGAACGTCTCTGACTCGTATTAATATATATACCTATGAATTGTGAATAAATGACATTAATGGTATTAATACCACAGCGTTATTCAATTCTCGAGGTCAGGAAGTGTTGATTAGTTTTCTATAACCTCACGGCTACTGATACGTGTCCGTCATAATAACTCGTTCACAATGACCGTGCCTGTAAAGAGGTTCTCCAATGTTAAATGTAACCACAAATGGATAAAAAAAAAAAAAATTAAAAAGCTGAGATGCGCTGTTGCGATAAAAATAACTTTGGGCCGCATCACACCACCTTGTCGTTGATGATTTTTCAACCCCAATACTCCAATGTGTTTATTCTTGACCAAATATTTGCACTCTTTGTGATGTTGTCGCGTACGACGTTCTTTATTTAGACGACCGTGTAACGCTGCTCCACCTGGGTAATTCCTGCAGCCGCCCGCCGAGCAGCCTCTCACCCAGCGGCCCTCGTTCACGGATACAGTCCATTTGAGTAACTCGTCATCCTGCAGCGCGTCAGGGGTCAGATTACAGATCTCCAGCTTGGTGAAGGTTTTCTGGAACTCTTCAAAGTACATCCTGATGGACGAGCCGAGGTAAAGAATAAGTACGACGACGGACTCAAGGCCGCATTCACCATACAGAACTTGAATCGTCTAGGTTGAATATTTTGCAGTGCTACTGTACAGTATACATGCTATTCCAGATATCAACATTAAAGGAATATGGTCGTTTTTTTTTTCCCCCCAACTAAATCGCTACCCACTACATCTGTAACGTATGTAAGAATTACGTACGTCACCTTTCTATCTAGCAAAAAGAAAAAGCCAAACATTAAACCCAGTTGCCTTGAATCTCACGTATAATGGAATACTAAGGGCAGTTGTTGAATCCTGACAATAAATGTGTAACACGAATTGAATACTACACTCTGACAATAACACGTGCTTATGGAATTTGATCAAACGTGAGCAATACAGTAAAGAATTCATACGACGTAATGCTTTCCAAAACGTTTTGTGGTTTCCATGCACCATCAGACCAGAACAACCACCACAAATATTTCCTTAAAAATATATATATATATAAATAGTTCCATCGTTCCTATACTCCGATTGTTATTTACAAAAAATTTTTGATTGAAAAACTCATGAAGAAGTCCTATCACAATACGTTTCATGTTTTAAAAAGGTTTCGCTGACAGATTTCAGCAACTGCCCTTCATTCTTTCCACACAAAAACCCCTCCTTTAAAAGTCAGTTTGGAGTAAACAGGTTTTCTATTATTCTTTCAATACAGGGAAATGTATCGAAAGAATACATTCTTGTTCGTGGTAATGGAATATATGATGCAGATGAAGCCGTTAAAGGCTAGGCTGAAAAATGCTGGTGTATTCCCTTTAAGCCTTCCCTTTAAGGCTCTTTAAGGAAATCGGAGGACTAACCAAAACTCCCCAGGCCCAACAGGCTGGAGTTTCTGTTTTTCTTGCTCGGAAGTCGCAAGCTTTGTCCAGTCATTAGACTTGCAAGATGGTGGAGGAGCCACTCCCCACGGGTCACGGACACGGACCAGACGGATACGAGTGTCCCTTCCGTCCTGCTGTTTACCCTGCCAATACAACACAACTATTTAAAAGAAGACAACTTATGGCTGACTATTAATCAGTTTTAGTCTGATAAGGAGTTTCATGGGACAGGCAAGGCGAAAATGTTTGCCCTGGCTTATACTGATATTTGTATGGATGACTAGGGCTAGGTTAGGATTAGACTAAGGTTACGGTGTACTAAATGTTTACAGATGGACCTACTATTAGGGTGTGCCTAGAGTTATCTGTGGTTATGACTGTACTAGGGTTCCGCTTTACCTTGTTTTTTGACGAAACTGTAACGGATTATATTCTACCGTTACATGTATTCCGTTACTCTCCAAGCCCGACTTGGGGTCTGTAAGTCCCCAAAGAAAGACGCTGAAAGCTGTATTGAAATGCAAAGCGAGACTGGTATTAGACATCATGATTAGATAATCACATGGGTCACTGACCTGCTCGACGCCAGTAACTGAGTAAGCATGGCCTCTCATTAGACCTGTCGACGTTTTGGTCTCACTAGCAGTTGGTACCAAAGCCTGAAAACAAGAAGGCAGAAAATTTCCTAAAAATAAATACGCCTATTAGTTGGTAGAACGTTGACACTGCACTAGCAATTAGTCCTTAGGAAAGTTAATCCTGGAAATGCCACGTAATTAAACTCTTGTGCTCGCAGCATTCACATATGAAAGTTGATTAATTCAAGAGAAAGTGCTAGTCAAGATCTTGACAGACTTCAAGACATCAAGGCACTCACATCTATGGAGCAACCCATAAGTGAACCTCGATCCAAGGCCTTTCTCATGATGTTGTATATTTCTTTTGGTGCGTCTGTAATCTCGTAGTATTCTGTTACTCCTCCGGTGAAGTCTTCCATGGCCTCTAATGTGTTACCACCTTTCAGAGCCTCATAGGAGCCATGCAACCTGGGACCAAAAACAAAACTTTTTTTATTTTTTATCAGGAAAAAAAACCCCCCCTCTAAACCTGAGATTTTTGTTGTTCCCTATGTCCTACTCAGGTCTTAACCTCCAGACAATTAAAAACTCAAGTATAAAGTTAGTCACTTGGCATAAGCTTTCTCCAGAAGAGCGCTCCAGAACTCATTCTTGTTCCCCGACCGAGTGAACACCAAACGGTTTTTGTATGTGGGAAGTCGATCATCCACGAGGACGTCCACCCACTCACCATAGCGCCAGAACTGCACAGAAAAAGACCGATTTAGGAATGGATTATTCCCAATGACCTCAATTTAATCATCTAAAGTATGACTTTTCATTGCAGGAAAACAACATCATGCTGCAAGATCCCCCAGACCTGGAAATGGAAAATGCCAGCATAGTTCTCAGTGAAGCTCTGGTCTGGTGGAACGACTCGGTACCGAAGGGTTTCGTTCAGAGTAAGACAGGCAATGGCAGCCAGGAGCCAGCAATCACCTGCAGCATGTAGAAATGAAAATGACAGATTTTATGGATATACATGAGAAAAATCTACACATATGCAGGTTTAAAATCTGTTTATAGAAGGTGTGCTCATGCTGTACAAAGGCAAATGGAACGACTAATATATTGCACTTAATGGTTGTATATAGTAAATAATAAAAGAGATCAAGGAGAATTGAAGCGAATCCTCATAGGTCCAGACATTTGAGTGTCAAAAACAAAGGAAGTCTGCAGAGAGATAAAAGATATAAATAGTGTATGATATGTACGCCCAAACATCTGTGCTGCACTATTGCAGAGGGAGGAAGTGAAAGTGAGGCTTCTCTAAAAAAAAAAAAACGACCCCAAATACTTCAGAATGTAGCTTGAATATCTGATCGGAGTATGGTATGGTAAACTTGTGGTTGCTTGTGGGTGGTGTGGTTTTGGTAACGTGTCCAGATCTTTAGACATGGGTTGATAATCCGCTTTTCTTGATGGGGGTCGCAGTGAAAAGAAGGCTGAAAAGGTCATCCCAGACGTTTCTATTCCTGGTCATAGATTCCAGCTTCTACTGGGGAATCTCTATATAATCAAGCCAACTGTGAAATGTCCACGTTTCTATCAGGTCCTGGGACTGCTCTAGGGTCTCCCTTCCAGCAGGAAACCTGATATAGCTCTAGCACTCGCTAGAACAACCTCAACTGGCTCCTCTCTATTAGCAGGAGCAGTGGCTCTACTCCAAGGCTCTCTTGGCTCTCCGAGCACCTTGCCTTATCACAGTAAATCCAGCAACCAGCCCAGAACCTCATTTCTGTCACCTGTACTGTTCAGTCACTACCCAAAGCTTGAGATCATACTGCAGGACAGGATAGATTAACCAGTAAACAGAGCTTTTGGTCTGAAAACTGAATCCCTCCAGCAGAAAGTCTTTTTCCATGGCCTCTCCAAACTCCTCCAATGCTAAGGCTCTCCTGGCTCGCCTATACTTCTCAAATGACTCAGCTCTCCATGAGCATTACTCAGAGAGCCTCATTCTTCAACTTGATGGTTTCCCTCATCACTGGTCTACCAGCGTATCCTAGGTTTACCGCTATGATAGGCAACATCATGAGACTTGTTCCTGACAATCAAACCCACATAGAGGCAACCTTGTCCACCTGAAAAAAACTCCAACTCAGGCCTTCAGCCTGGGACTGTTAATTGTCCCCATACGAGTCTAAGGCCACATTTTGGAACTAGAGTATGACAGAGACCACCACTGATTGAGAGTCTGAACTGTGTGTGATATCTAGTATGTAGTCCACACCTTTTCATCTCACACACTGACTCGGCCTCTTTCCTCACCAGTGAAGTGACATTCCATGCTCCCAATGCAAGCTTCCATATCAAAGGTCTAGTCAGTCTAAGGCTGTCCATCACATGCTTGACACCCAGCTGGCATTTCACCTCACGCCTACCTTTCATTTTGCAAGTGGTAACCCCACAAGATGGCTCCACATTGCCCTTCTGGGTTGGCCTGGTGACCTGTGGATACCTGTAGAGCCACAGGTCTGGCTCTAGGTTTAGGTCCTGGTATGTCTAATCCAAGCAATCCAAGACTGTCTTTTTTGTACCTTCTAATTGCGGTTTTGGGGATCAATCTTTGCGTGACCTCTCCCCTCAGATCTGTTTATCAACGCCGGCCATACTGGAGAATTAACCTCCCGGTGACATAGCCCTGAGGTTCACTGAAGTACATAAACTCATTCACCATGACAAGGTCTTGATCCATGAGGGAATGGTACTGGATGCAAGTGCAACAAATTGTCTGAGGTCTTATTGATGTTTAAAAGACCTGAAAGGCAACCGATTCCCTTATAATTCCATTTACATTTTGAACACAAAACCCGTGGTGTTCATTTGCAACTGATAAACTTTCAGGTTTATTTGATCAAAACCGAATGTCATCATATGTTCAGAAAGCTCACTGAAACACCCTTCTCGCTGATGATGCTGCCCTGATTAAGTCTAGAATTAATTTTAGAAGACATTTGTGCTTCGTAACTGATCTATTTTTGCCCAGCGTGATATATGATTTGAGCACAGCGTATAATAAGTTCTTGCTCATCCGTCAACAAGACGAAAACAAATGCTCCGGGCTGAGATTACAGAATTCTCCTCGTGTCTTTCAGTTCTGTCAGCCTGCCTGATGGTGGATTATCACTGGATCACTATCACTATCATGTCACTGGATCCCATGGCCAATAGATCTGGTGACTCAGCATACGTCCTGATAACCTTAGGCTACGGGTCATCTAAGCGACAGTATTTTTGCTCTTTCTCGCTCGCTCCCATCTGGCCTTGAGAAGCGCCATAGAGTGTCAGCTGTCTGTGTCTATCAAAGGTTACTTTCTAGAAAGAAGACACCAGTCACAGCCAGTAAGTGATTACTTCCCATTTTCAGTTTCTGTGATGTCTTTCTTCAAAAATAGTTGGAACCTGGAACATATAAGTTTGTATGTAAATTGACTTCCAATTATACACAATGCCCTGAGCAACTTGGACTTAAAACAATTAAGAAATAATATTAATTAAGAATATGCTGGGGGGATCGGTGGCTTAGTGGGGGTTTCCTCTGTATACTTCGAAACGAGTGAATACATTGAAAGTCCTTTTAAACTGTGGTTGTGCTTGTGCTGTGAATTGGATGCAGGCGTGCGTGATTTGAATGAAGGTGTGTTCTGGAAATTGCGGTCCATGACGGCCAAGGACTACAACTCCCAGAACACTCACCTTCATTCTAATCACACACACCTGCATCCAACCTCACACACTCACTCCACAGTTTAAAGAGACTGTTTTCAAACAATGTCTTTGCGAAGTATTACGCTCCGTTGCCATAGTCTCTGTCGTGTACCACGCCTTTATTCTTGGCTTTATATTTCATGGTTTTGATCTGGTTCTCGTCCTCGTTAATTGAGTCTTGTCTTTGTCTAGTTTATCGAGTTTGCTGATCACCTGACCGTTTGCCTGTTTTGACCACACTATTGTTTCATGATTTGGATTTGTCTGCTTATATTTCCTATAATAGAACTCTTATCTGCATCTGCATCCATCCTCTTCCTCCTAACGTGACTGCTTGCTATTCTCCTGCGATTATCCAGGACCTGGGGGCTGCTGGATTTGTCGGTAGGTCTTAAGAAATAGTCTAATTACTCACAGAAACCAGAAGATTGAAAGGAAAAGAGGTGGGTTTGTATATTAGGAGTGAGTTACATCTTTCACATAGGCAACATTTGGTGAATTGCGGCAAGTGTGAACAGAGAAATCGCTCACAGGTGTGAAGAAAATAACTAGTCCAAGTCATCTGTGAGAGAGAGAGAGAGAGAGAGAGAGAGAGAGAGAGAGATGGTCTGAGTCTGCGTTTCAAAAAGGCCTAGTGAAGCAAGAGCATGATTCAACCCTCATTAAACTACAGGAAGTGACCAATGCATGAAATATGTCTGAAAGTATGTTTTAGTTCCGCCCTTTTTCCACACACACCGTCATTTATGGCATTTGGCAGACGCCCATATCCAGAGCGACGTCCATTCATCTCGTTTACACATTTGAGCCGTTGAGGGTTAAGGGCCTTGCTCAGGGGCCCAGCAGTGGCAGTTTGGTGGGATTTGAACTCATGATCTTCCAGTCAGAGGTCCAATATCTCAACCACTGCCTCAAACAGAGTTCTCTCTCTCGACTCACCCAAGTCTCCCTGGCAAATATCCATCCTGTTTGCTCCTCCGATAATGAACTGTGGATTGTCACAAATGTCCTGTTAAGAAAAAGAAATGGGGTATACATGAATACATGCAACAGTGAACACTTTTGTGCATAATTAGCTGTTAGTTAGTTAATAAGGTCTAGGATCCACCTCCAGTTGACGTGCACATTTGAAATCTTTGATATTTTGAACATTGAACATCGGGCATGAATCGAGCAGTGGAAGTTGGGGGGGGGGGGTTTCCTCCATAATCCCTCATTTTTGGAATGGCGTATCAGGGAACATCAGAAAATCCAGTTTATTAGATCATTTTAAATTCAGATTGCTTAGCTTGTACTCTGCTCAGTTCTCTGATATTTTACCTCGTGAAATTTGAAATATTTGAGCTGTAGCACTGTAATCCTCATAGATTCGCGCTTAATCCATTTGCTCGTCGTTGTATCATAATTAATACGCATTTTAATCTTATCAAATTTTACCTACATATATAATCACTCACGTTTAGACCTGAATGTTGAACATTTTGGACGTTTTAAAAATTATTATACCATTTTAGCTATTTCTTTTTTTTTTTTTTACTCATGGACAATCCATAAAAAAAATGTAATCATATTAAATAATCTGGATATGCATATAGAAAATGTATGGATGAAAGGGTTAACACTGGCTCTCTCTCCATGTTCACTCCCCCCACCATCTCACATTACTCTGTACTGTGCCAATATCGACATCAGCTCATATTACACACATTCTGGACATATGTATTCGCAGTCCAGCGTAATTTCCCTAAGTGCAATTTAATCTAATATTTTTCCAACTGCAATAACTGTGAGGTATCAGTCATTCTGTGCTACACTTCATACTACGCCTACTTTAACATCTACAATTATATATGTAACTATTTATAACTCTTTATTTTTGGCATCCTTCAACATATCCGCTGTGAAAACTGCTACGACCGCTTACCCCTTCACCAGACAGACTCAGGTCGCCTTCGATTTCTATTACAGTCTGTAGGTTTTTGTTTTTTTCAATTAAAACAAGAGGTATTATCAAAACATACACATGTTGTCCAGACATAATTATGTGGTGAGAGAACACTACTGTCCTATCACTATCTGGAGTGCTTTCCCGCCTCACACTCGGCATCCCTGGGATAGACTCTGGATCAATGTCTTCTTAAGCTGTAGGTGTCTACACATTGTAAAGGATGTGGGTTTAGAACCCGTGATGCTAAAAGTCTTAATGCCGCTTATGGTGGAAATCCTCTAAAGCTCCTGTGATACTTATAGTGATATTAAGTTGTGCTGAAACAGGAAGAGGAAATGAAGCTTTGAGTTCATTTGAAAATGAAAAAAACAACAACAAAACAAACAGGAAGCTTAACCACACGGTTACACACATACTGTTAAATATATATATATATATATGACGGATCATAAAAATTGTTATTATTTTTGTTTTAAAATCTTTTAAACATGTCTCCCAAAAGACAAAATAATAAGAATTTACCCTTATCATCCTGTTCAAAAGTTTACCCCCCCCCCAGCTCTTAATGTATCGTGTTGCCTTCTCGAGCATCAGTGAACGTTTGCACCTTTTGTAATAGTCGTGTACGAGTCCCTCAGCCGTCCTCGGTGTGAAAAGACGGATCTCAACATCATATAGCTGCTGATGGAAAGCGGTCAAATATGCAGAAGGTGCTGGAGAAGCAAAGAATGTGCAGGACCTGGAGGATTTTTTTCTGAAGAACAGCGGGCAGTTTAACTGCTCAGGACGAACAACGTGCTCATGAAGAACTCTCACAGAACAAAAAAAAAAAAAAACAGCCGTGGATCATCCAGGTAACGATACACACAGTATTAAGAATCGAGGGTGTGTAAACATTTGAACGGGGTAATTTTTTTTTATAAATTCAGTTGTTCTCTTGTCTTGTGTAAACAACTCTTATGTGAAATAGCTTCTTCAGGAGAGGACTCCATAAAAAAAAACACATAGGACTTTTATGATCCGTCTTATTTTCTTAACAGGATTAAGATTTAGCAGATTCTTCGAGGGGTGTGCAAACTTTTGGGCGCAACTGTATGGTCTCGCCCTGTCTGGTGTAGTGTAAGGCCATTCCTTCCAGTTTAGCTGCACCGCACTAAAAGATCACACGTGCAGAAATGGGGACAGTGTGTGCATACCGTACGTCTGCACGGACGTTTCCGTTCTCCTGTCAGTATGTCGGAGTCACTAAACACGTTTATGCCTTTACAACATGGAGTCTTTGAAGGCCAGGCCCGAAGCCACAGCTTTCATGAAGAGCTTGTAATCTGACGACTGTCGGCACTGTGTACATTACCGCCACCGTATCAGCTTCGCTACTAAATTTATACACCACCTGTCAATCACGTCGTATAACACACACGCTAGCCTGCAGGTCAGGGGTACGACTGTTCACCAAACCTACAACTTTAAAACTATACAAGATCAGATGCTAAAGGAAAATGATTTCCTGCTGTGGGAAAAAAATGTACACGGATAGACGTGAGATAAAAGTATCAAGTAAAGGTTCTACGTACAACCCTACAGCAGTGTTTTTCCCTATCAGAAACAAGTCACTTTTAGGAAGCGAAGCGTGAATTTCCTTTATAGTCCCTTCGTTTTTGTTATTTCTTTATCCCCGCCCCCTTTTCTTCATTTTCCCTCCGTTTTCACAGTGAACCCATAAAGAACGCTTGAAGAAACGAGTGTATTATTTAGATACGTGAATGATAAATTATTAGCCGTTGGTTTCTTTTTAAGATCTAGAACCTGCCAAATGTTTAACCCGTGTGCGTCACTTGAAAACAACAACAACAACAACAACAAAAACACTTACACTCAGGTCTATAAAGGACAAAAATGTCCAGACAAGACAAGGGTTAAGATTTAGTTTAATCCTGGAATGTGGTACATCTTGTTTTGAGGGTTCTTTAAAGGGTTCATTGTATAATTAATGGTTTGAAGCTGTGAGACAGACTTGGTACCCTTTCTGATAACCATACAGAAACACTGATGAATTTTTAATTTACTTAAACTTACAACAAACTTATGAGAAACGGTACCAAGTAGAACCCCTTTAGGAACCCCTAATTATCCAATGAACCCTTAAAGAACCCTTGAAGAACCATTTTAAAAAAAAATAAGAGTGAATGTATTACTTGGATGAGTTGGTGGTATAAACTTCTAAGACATAGAACCTGTCTACGTTAGATGTTTAAAATTGAGCTAAACTGTGATCTTAGATAAAGTACGTCTTAAAAAGAGGCTTGGTCTTTAATGGTTTAATGAATAATCAAAAGATCTTCCAAAAAAGGGGTTCTTACACTTAATCTATTTTCGAGATCTACTATGGAAGTGTATATAGATGAAGAACCTTTAAGGGTTCTAAAAAAAAATAATAATAAAAACGTTAAAAACTACACTGTTTCTTAATGTCTAGAACCTTTTAGGAGTTTTCAGTTGTTCCTCTGTGAGAAACTTTAAAGGTTCTCTGTAGAGCCCTACAACAAAGCGCTTCCCTTTTGAAAAATGCTTTCAAGCAGAACTCATTTGAAACCATTAACTATCACAAGAACTTCTAAAGAACCATTTTTTCTAAGCGTGTAGGTTTTACAATGGGTAGGTGTGTGACACAAACTTCAAATTATTGGTCATTATTTTCTTTTTTTAAGACCTAGAACCTATCAGACGTTCCAAATTGAGCTCAACTCTCCGTGGTACATGGTACCCTGACAGAAAAAAAAAAAAAGCTTCGTTGGGGTTCATTGGGTTCTTAAATGTTCTGAAAATGGGTTCTGATAAACACTTGGTCATAGAGTTCTACAACCTTACAACTGACCCCTTTCGAGGAAGGCTTGCGACTAGAACCCATTTGGGAAGCTAAGAACCCTTACCTGAGAAGAATCGGTCATTATTGTCAGCATTATTGTTTAGCGGGGGAAATGGTTCTTCGAGGGTTAATCGGGTCATTAAAAAAGGGCTCCAAAAAGGGTTCTAGGTGGAACTTTTTCTGTTGGGAAAACACTCTGTTGTAGGGATGTACTGCGGAAGTGTAGACAACTGAAGGAACCTTCACGGTTATAAAGTGTGTAGTAGTATCATAGTACGTGAATCTAAAATGAATTCACGTCAAGCAACTTTTTTTTTTTTTTTTTTTTTTAAAGTTACAGCATCGTACGTCAAATTTCATAAAGAATGAAACAACATCCGGGGCGCATATAGTTTCAGGAAAATAATCAGCGACAGATTTACCGTTATCACCCCGAAGGTGATGACTTTCCTATAACGGTACACTCCGACGGGTTTGATTCCTCTTACAACACAACGATTTGTCTACGGTTACAACTTCTATCTAACAGTGAACGGCATTGTCTTTCTTTTGATCTGTTTATAGTTACATTTAATGTTGCAGAGCGTGCATGAAACAAGCCTCTATATTTCTCGCGATCTGCAGCGGCACAACTGCCAGAGCTGCTGTTATAGGAAATGAATCAACTCCTGAGGAGGATTCAACAGCTGTGAACGGATATAGACATAGAGCTGTAAATCACAGCCAGTGAAAGCGGCTGATTATCGGGTTTGTTCTCTCTCTCTCTCTCTCTCTCTCTCTCTCGCGCGCAGAGACGTGGCGAGTCAGCTGTCCGAGAGCTGTTCTGAGAACACTACGGTGCGTTAAGTCCCCAACACACACGTAGCCGGATCACTCTCACATTCCCAGAGCACGCAGGATATCAGAGTCGTTTGATTTCAGCACGCGGCAGAGCTGACAGGAAGTGAGCTAAGTCCTGCAGACTTGTCTAGACAGCAGTAGAGGATGAAGATGGAGATCCTGCTCGGTGTTGGGATTTAACACCCGTACATGCGTGCTCTCAAACACTATCGCTGCTGACGCGATAACTGCGATGTCCATATATGGTATACGTGTGTGTGCTGTATACTATGTCATAGGGTGTTATTATATGTTTATATGTGATTGGCTATTATATCTGAAACTTGTACACTAGAAGCGTGTACTGGTCTGCGCTGTACTGCCTGTTGTCCGGTTTTAGTAGTTACTATGGTTACTGACTTGTGCTCGTTTGCAGACGTTTCGCGTGCGCACGTTATGTAGAAATGCGTCGGTGGTATTTGGTTCTGTGGAGTCTCGTGTAGTCCTGTATCGCTTTGAGGAGCACGTTGTTCTCAGGGATGTTTCTAGGCATAGGTCGAACGAGGCGGTCGCCCAGGGCGCCTCCAGCTTAGGGGCGTCACTGAGCACCCCAAAGCCCTTGTCTGACCCACCCACGCATAAGAAAGGTTTATTTTAAATCTTTAATCAGGTAACGCTTTATGATTGCATTCCATTATCTGGTATCCCTGGTGATAGGGGGAGAGAGAGAGAGAGAGAGAGCTGTAGAGGCCTGGGAGCGTTAATGTTTACCGGTGGGGGGAGGGGGAGGGGGTTTGCAACAATAGGAATCTCTCCTAACCTATCATTTAAAAAAAAAAGAAGAAAAAAAAAAGACAAAACCGCTTTACATTGTCTGTTTTTGTCATAATAACTGACATGAGCTCATTTGTTTATGGAACAATGCCAGCCAATCAGACGCAAGAGTTTTCTGTGGTCATGTTACGACACTTGGTCCAGTGTGTATTATCTCATCAGTCATAAAGCGTGTGCTAAGTAGCGCGACGTGAGCCATAACAGCATCATATATCCTATGTAAGGAATAATAATAATAATAATAATAATAATAATAATAATAATAATAAAAAACATCTGGGGTGTCTGGATTATTTCTGGAACATAATGAACAGTAGAGTCACTGTTTCCACCCCAACGTCGATGATTTTCCCTTAACATCACACTCCGGAATGCTTTCTTCTTCTTAGCACACAGCGATCTGTGTTTTTATTTACTCATGAACATCAGGTCAAAATTTTTATCCGTTTATAGTTATATTTAACGTTGCACGAAACAAGGTTATAGCAGTATAAACAATGGTTCCCTCACCAGCCTCTACGCTCCCCCCCCCCTCTCTCTCTCTCTCATTCAGGAACTGTTACAAAGCCCTGACACTGGAGACTCCTTCCCTTCCATAAATGTTACATAAACACGTCCTTACGGTAAACGTCACCATATCGACGATCGCACGTTTTTCTTCGTTCAGTAACGACATACTGTGTTTTTAAATCTGTTTACGTGCGGTGTCCGACGTACAAGTCCCTGTGTACGAGTCCCTGTTGCTATAGAAACGACATCGTATTAAGACGAGCGCGTTGATAGAGTATAAAGCTGTAACTACTGTCAGGGCTGCTGTTGTAGAGAACTAATCAACATCATCTGACCAATCAGAATCATCGGTGTGGAAGAAAGCATTATAAAGCTATCTATCTATCTATCTATTTGTCTGTCTGTCTGTCTGTCTGTCTACCTACCTGGCTTTGTAGAGAAAGGAAATGGACGATATTGGCTCTGACGTGTTTGTGACAGGGTTCTGAAGGCCAGAATGAAACGTATATACGGCACTAAGGATCGATGGAAACGTTTCCAGCTGTGAGATGATCATTTGGACGTGACGATGTAACCGGTCCACTCACCGAGGGACGCTTCCACACCAGATTCAGAGGGAACTTCTGACTGTAGTAAAGAGACGAGTCGTCTGCAGGGAACAGCGGATCTTTAAACAGCACCTTCTTGCGCACGTATTTCTCCCTGAGCTCCAGGAAATCCTTCAGTCTCTTGGCATCTTTGACGGCTTGGTTGCGGCTCAGAATGGCCGAATAGAGGTTCCCCGGAGCCTGAAACACACCTGCTGGAGCACCTGAAGCCGCTTCTGTAGTACGAGCTCTCGCTTCTGATACTGTCTCCTGAACTTCACGTTTCTCCTTCTCACTCGTTTTACTGGTCTTGCTCTTCTTCATGATCGGTGCCGCTGGCGTGGGAGAGTTTGAACAAAATCTCAACAGCAACAAATCGAATCAGTTCATAGGCAAAAGGGTCGCAGCGTTCTTCTAGAGTTCTTCTTCTCACACGTTCACACTTTGAGTGCCTTGATATGCCTGGAGTCACACCCTGTGCCTTTTGCCATCTCTTTTAAACACACAAGTCAAACACACACACACACACACACACACACACACACACACACACATGGCCATCCTCATAGCCTGGTCTATTAATAGATTTAGGAGCAGGGTCTCGTTCTCTCCCTCTTTTGGCGAGTAAAATGGAAGCCTGTTTAGAAACCCTATAAGCATTAACTATATTCATTTAAATGCAGTCTGCTTCAGAATTATTGGCACCCTTTGTTCAATATGTTATATGCAGGGTGCATGAAGAGTCAGGACCCAATGAAAGTTTAACAAAATATTCTATCTGTTTAACAAAATATTCTATCTATCTATCGATCTATCTATCTATGTTTCTCATAGCTGACACCTAGTCGAACACTTTACAGCTGGATGTGGGACTGTACATCATTCCCTTCAAATGCTATTGAGCTTTAAATGATGGTATATTTTGTGTATGGGCCCGTTCAGTAATACAATACATGACAATATTTATATATGATTGAATTGTTTATTTTTTTAAATATGAAAACTCTAAGAGGTGTGAGTTATAGCGGACTCCCAGATGAACACTGTACAGTGGGTTATGTGACTGTAAGTCATTCCCTTCAAATGCTATTGAAGTCAGAATAGCATTTTTTTATTTATTATATATATATATATATATATATATATATATATATATATATATATATATATATATATATATATATATATATAAACGTAGTATATACGTCATATATATGGAGGCTATGAATGTACTCCATACACAAGATGGCACTGTGCACACGAACCCGTTCCCGTAACCCACGAAGAAGAACAGCATCAGCACCGACTCGTTGATTTTTTTTCCCCTACCCATATTCGAATGAGATCCCCCCCGAGTCATGATTGGCAGGTTACACAAATCCGTGTTCGTGCTCGGCACTATGATTGGCTGCTAATTCGTATTCTCAAACGGCTTACCAATCATACACATAGGAGGCGGGGATATTCGTGGAATACGGGTGGGAAACCCGCGGCGGCGACTACGCTCCCGGACGCTAGTAGTACTGCGGAAGGGGTCGCTTCTGTATATCTATATATGTGTGTCGCCATTTATACGTAGCGTTCCGCGGAATGTCCGTCTCGACTTAAGTCATCGTTTCGAAAATAAGAAGCGTTCAGCCGTCCGCCGTGTTCGAGACGCCGTACATCTGGTCACGTTTGGTGTTCGTTCTAGACAAAGACGCGGTCGGTTAAAAACTTAGCTTAGCCGAGTTCTCGCGAGCTTAGCGACTCGTGCTAGCTTCAGCTCGGGGTTTAAAATAAAAAATAAAAATAGACACAAACCAGCTCCAATACGCGCAGTTGATTGTGAGTAATTCTCGGGTTTGTTTTGAATAAGAAAATTGCCGGAAGTCAGTGGTCTGGGTGGTTGGGTGGTTCCGAGAGAACCGAGTCAGTGCCGCTAGCAGAGCTAGCTCGCCCCATCACGCCCCTTTAGCTCTGCTCAGACGCCGCCTTCCGCCTTTTACTGATTTATTCCTTATTTTGCACAACATTGGTAACATTTGGACGCTGAAGCTGGCGACACCGCACATCTCCGGCTGAACAAGGTGAGTAAAGCCTTCTATTATTATTATTATTATTATTATTATTAAATGTCCGGCACGTGATCAATCAACCTGTCTCCCAAAACAACCCCCCCCCTTCACGACCTAACTTTAACGCGTGCCTGAGTGACGTCACACTCCTGATTTGCATACCTATTGGCTCATTTGCATGATGCTCTGATGGAGAGAGTAGTGTTTTTTTTTTTTGTTTTTTTTTATGTACATTCGCACGTTTGAGGGTTTTCTTCTTCGATGAGATGAGACTGTTTGCGCTGCGTTTACGCCACAGGTCTCGACACATGTCCGATTCTGGATCCAACGCCCCACGCATGTCTTGTTTTAAAAGCGACCCGCGTCCGATGTCATGAAAAAACCCGAGGTAGATGTCGCTGGAAACGTTTAGGCGGGAAAGGAAGTAAAGACGGCGACATTTTTGCGATGGACGCGGAGGGGAAAATCTGTTACGAGGTTCGGCTTTCCGGAGCGTGTTTAAAGGGGAGCGAAACAGGCGGAGGAAAAGCAAGAAGAGAGGCCTTGGTGAGAGTTGTGTTTACGCGGTTGGTGTCCACAACCATGAGCTGACGTCGTTCGCCGCCATCGCTTTTTCACCGACGCACGACTTGCATTGATTGGGGACTGTCCGACTGTCTGGTCTGTCTGATGGGGGACTGTCCGGTCTGTCTGACGGGGGACTGTCCGGTCTGTCCGACGGGGGACTGTCCGACTGTCTGGTCTGTCTGACGGGGGACTGTCCGGTCTGTCTGACGGGGGACTGTCCGGTCTGTCCGACGGGGGACTGTCCGGTCTGTCCGACGGGGGACTGTCCGGTCTGTCCGACGGGGGACTGTCCGGTCTGTCCGACGGGGGACTGTCCGGTCTGTCCGACGGGGGACTGTCCGACTGTCTGGTCTGTCTGATGTGGGACTATCCGATCTGTCTGACGGGGACTGTCGGACTGTCTGGTCTGTCTGATGTGGGACTATCCGATCTGTCTGACGGGGGACTGTCTGGTCTGTCTGATGGGGGACTGTCTGGTCTGTCTGACGGGGGACTATCCGATCTGTCCGACAGGGTACTGTCCGATATGGGAGGGAAAAAAACAGAATTGGGTCACTTGAACCATGTAGTGTAAATGTGGCCTGAGATACTAGTTGTGGGCGTGTCTGGTGACACAACAAAGTTGAGAAAATGTTTACGCTATGCAAATGTGGAGCGACTTGATGCAGCGACTTGGTTGCACCACCCACTGGTAAATGTTACTATGGCGACCTGTAGTAGGAACACCTACTCGCGACTTCGAAGCAGAGCGACTGGTGACTTGCAGCGGTTTTTAAATTGGTGTGTACTTTTTTCCACTTATTTCTGCATTTACTGGTGTTGGTCATCTGCGAAAAAAGTTAGTTCCTGTTCTCGCTCACTAGCCTTGTAGCCTTACAGCAGCTGTAAACAAGATAATCCCTTACCAGACTACCTGAATTTTTCTCTCCCTCTCCTTTGTCCTGGTTGAAAACGTAGTCACAAAGCACTGACACTGGAGACTCCTTCCAAAACTTATAAAAACTTCAATTATGCCCCCCCCCCTTTGTTAAATATAATTTTTTTTCAGAAATATTATTATTATTATTATTAGCTGCAGTAGTAGTAGTAGTGTCCACCGTACAAATCCCAGAGTAAGCGAGCTGTTACTATAGAAACGATATCGTGTAAGAGCGAGCACATTCATTGACTCAAACCTGTGAAGACAACCGTCTGCGCAAAAAGTCGCTCGATTTATCGCTAGGCTCTTTGTTGAAGTCTACTTCAAATCTATTTGGCAACCTAGCACTTTTTTGGGGGGGGGACACACCCCCTTCCCCCAAACACACACACACACACACGCACACACTTTTAACACCTCTGAATGAGCTCATGGTGTAATCATGGTACTGGCCGTGAGCAGCAGCGTGAGGCGTGTGTGTGAGAACAGAAAGTTGTGAAGCGGAGCAGATCAGCAGGACTGGAACAGTTCACGCAGGCGAGAGGAACGAGTTCGACCAGTAAAGCAGCTCGACTTCGAGTTTAAACCCCTTCTGCGTTTCTCAGGAAGATCGACAGTGATCTAGTTTTACCGAGACGCTCTCAGAAGAATCTCGTGCTTCGGGGTTCGTACCGTCGGCTCTTTCGACACGCTCGGTACCGAAAGCGCTCTACTGCACCTGACTACTTATGCTTTAATACGAGCGCGTGACAAATAGTTGAAGAGAGTAAGGAGATAAATGACTTTGATTGTGCCTAAACCTTGCAGACCCCACTTTATTGACACGTTAAGGACACGACTGTGCGAACGTGCCGCTGTTGGCGGTGTCTGATGTGAGTCTGTTGAGTCGACCGATCCGTTCGAGGATTTAATCAGTGTACAGTTCGTCCAGGACGATCACACCGCCTCCTGAGCAATCTAAAAATAGCCAGTAGTCATTATTTTATAGCCTGCATGCATGTCCGTGTAGAGATTTAAACAGCATGAAAATTTCACATCACGATTATCGTGACCCAGACCATCACGGTTATCAGTATTATCACGGTATTGTTAACGTGTGCTGAAACTGTACAAAAGTACTCAAGCACACGTTGAAATCATTTAAACAGGTTTTATATTCGACTATAAACTGATGGATGGTTGTCACTAGGTTCGCTGTGATAGGCGGTATTACCGGTGTTACGCAACCGTGCACCGATTCGGCCGCATCACTCGCCCACCACGGCACCGCCCCCACTTTGCTTTTTTTCACCTCGCTCCTCCCGTCAGCCGGTTCGCCTCGTTCGAATCACATGATAAATTAAATCCACCTCCCACTGATCTGTGCTGCGACTCTGACTTATTCGACTCGTGCTGAATCGAGCAGACGCGTTCTGTTTTTAATTGTAGCGTCCGTTTTCACACTCATAAACAACGTTGCATGCTGCGCGTGCGTCAGACTCCTGCTGCCTGCACTGAAATACTTAAAATCCCCAGAGCAGACTCACGGCTCGTTTAGATCACTGAATCAGACACTGATCTATTGAACGAGATCGGGACGAATCTGTCTTTACCAGAAAGATCCAGTGAATTGAACGCTGCTCTCGTTGAATGATAGAGGAGCAAATCGCAGTCTTGACCAAAACGATTCACTGATTTATTGAACAAGTGAGGCGTGAATCTGTTATGACTGAAACGATTCACTGAACAAGAGAGGCACGAATCTGTTACAACCAAACTGATTTATCGATTCGTTGAACAAGAGTAGAGTGAATCTGTTACAGCTGAAATGATTCACTGATTCATTGAACAAGAGTAGAGTGAATCTATTACAGCTGAAATGATTCACTGATTGATTGAACAAGAGTAGAGTGAATCTGTTACAGCTGAAATGATTCACTGATTCATTGAACAAGAGTAGAGTGAATCTGTTACAGCTGAAATGATTCACTGATTGAACAAGAGTAGAGTGAATCTGTTACAGCTGAAATGATTCACTGATTCATTGAACAAGAGTAGAGTGAATCTGTTACAGCTGAAATGATTCACTGATTGATTGAACAAGAGTAGAGTGAATCTGTTACAGCTGAAATGATTCACTGATTGATTGAACAAGAGTAGAGTGAATCTGTTACAGCTGAAATGATTCACTGATTCATTGAACAAGAGTAGAGTGAATCTGTTACAGCTGAAATGATTCACTGATTGATTGAACAAGAGTAGAGTGAATCTGTTACAGCTGAAATGATTCACTGATTGATTGAACAAGAGTAGAGTGAATCTGTTGCAGCTGAAATGATTCCTGATTCATTGAACAAGACAGGGGTGAATCTGTTGCAACTGAATCGATTCACTGAACAAGAGAGGAGCGAATCAGTCTTGACCGAAATAATTCACTGACTCAAACACAAGAGGAGCGAACCTCTGTAAGCTCAGAGATTAATAAACGACATTTTTTATTTATTTATTTTAATCTGTTTAGGGTTACATTTTAACATCACCAGTCCTGCCCTCACCAGCCTCTATTTCTGTTTCCTCTTTCCTGAAGTTAAAGGAAACGCTCTAACTCAAAGCTCCAGCACTGACGAAGACTTCTTTCTTCTTCTTTAGGCTTTAATACTGCGAGCAGCTGCCGCACTCGTCCCCTGATAATATACTGTTACTATAGAAATAACGTCTAACGGCCAGCAATTCTCTTCAGAAGCCGTACGGTCTGTAAAACAGGAGGAATTCTACAGGTTTAGAGCTTTTTACAAACACCCATGACTGGGGAATTTATTTTTATTAATTTAAGCTTCCAAAAATAAAAAAGCAGACAGGTTTTTTTTGTTTTTTTCGTCGCTCTTTTCTCATTAAACTCATCGCTGTTATGGTTCACTACGGACCCATTCGATAGAGATTACACTGAAAAACTGCCGGAGTGTTCCTTTTAATTAACTACCAACATGCAGTGTGCAGTCTGACACGTTTGTCTTTTGTCTTTAATTCCCTTTGCTTTGCAGTTATTTGTCTCCCACCCTCGTGGTGTGAGCAATCCCGGCCTGTTTTTTTTTTTTTTTTTTTTTTTTTGCAAGCCGAGCTCGTTCACAGAGCTGCCGTCAGTGATGTCTGAAGGAGAAGCAAAACAAGCTCCCGCTCCGACCTCCACCATGGAGGCGAAGTCCGAGGCAGCAGCCGGCGCTCCGTCCGGTCAAGGCGTCTCGTCGGTGTCTTCCCCGGTGTCCACGGTAACGCAGGCTCCGCCGGCACCTACGACGGCGACCGAAGACGAAGAAGAGGAGAGCGAAGACGAGTCCGAGATCCTGGAAGAGAGCCCGTGTGGACGCTGGCAGAAACGCAGAGAGGAGGTACCGTAGCGTGACTGTTTTTTGTTTTGTTTTTTTTAATTTTTTATTTCTTTTTTTTAATGCAGTAAAAAAAATTACACAATAATAGAATAAACTGCAAGTAAAGGTGATTCAACAAATTTTTTTACATTTTATTTTCCAGGTCAACCAGCGAAATGTTCCAGGCATCGACAACGCCTACCTGGCCATGGACACAGAAGAGGGTGTGGAGGTGGTGTGGAACGAGGTCATGTTCTCCGAGAGGAAGAACTTCAAACTGCAGGAGGTACGACTGAGTCATCAGGGAAACACGCGGATATGTCCGTATCGAAGATAAGATTAAGTACAGAGCAGAGCGCACACATTGGGTGTGGATACATGATATTCACTCTGAAGTTCTCATAACCTTTTATTTAAGTCATTTAGCCCATTCCTATTTCCATCCATGTACACAAAGCTCCGCCCCAAAACGTCTAGCGGTGCAGCTAGAGTCATCGTTAACAAGGGCCACTCGAAATCCGAGTTAGCCAAGTTACAACTCTATAAACATGCTAAACTCTCCTCGTGATGATTGACGAGGCCGTGAAGGGGTGTTAATAGAAAAGGGGCGTGTCTATACAATGACTGACAGGATGGATATTTGAATATCCTGGAACAGACGGCAGGTTTCCAACTTGGTTTGTTTATACATCTACATAATGGACTTGTTCTGAGATAATGGCTTAAAGTATTATTTAAAAAAAAAAATAAAAAATTTCTACATAATGTTAAAGATTTTTTGTAAAGTTTAGACGTATTGCACCTTTTAATCGTCGGTTGTTTGCGTGTATGATCGGACATTTACTGTACCATCGACTTATTTGTTTATTTATTTATTCAAAATACATGTTCGAATGCACTATCGACTATTATGTGATTATGCTTTCTTTTCTTTCTTTTTTTTTTCGTCTGGCTGTCTTGCTCCCCAAAACAATTTCGCGACCAGTTCCCTCTGGACTCCTGTCCTAAATCGCACCGCCTTTTCTCCGCGCGGATCGTTTAGTTTTCGGTACAGTTTACTCCCTTCAGTAAAGCTTCGATTAAATCCGGTTCATGCGTTCAGCCATCTGTCCATGCTCCGTGCACACACCACGCTCCTCTTAGCAGAAGCACGTCCTGCGCTTTTAATGACACGATAAAAACGACTCGGTTACGGATTAGGCGTTGGACTGGAATGTGGGAAATGCTCCAGCGCTACCGGATACGCTCACGAGTTTTGGATTAAATCTGGCTGGAATGTAGTAGACCTTTATTATTAAAAATAAAATGTTCTCAACTATGCACGTGCAACCTTGACAGTATGACGGTGCTCCTGTTCTGGCACGTCTCGCTGAAAATGTTTCTTTTTTTGGGGGGGGACACGTATTGAGAGCATGCAACCTGCACCGCCGTTTTTTGCCTCGAGGGTTTTTAAACCTTCACGAATAGATGCGCCGTGACTGCTAGGTCGTGTACTAACAAAGGTGAACTTGGATGGATCTGTGGGCAAACAAGACAAAGTCGTAGAACTTTCTAGCTTCTCTTCACACCCCCGTGCTTGTTCTCTCTCCACGCACCACATAGTCGGTATCTATTTTTGAGTAGGGCTTTAATTAAGTCCTGAACATAGATTTGCGCTGCGTGAGGCTTTACTGTTAATTTGTGTCTTCTTAAAGAGACACCAACCCCTAATTTTACAGTCCGCTAAATTCCTACTTTTGCTTAAACTGCATGGCTTTTTGTAGAGTTTTGCCTTTCAGGCAGGCGGAGAAAAACATTTGATAGTATTCACGGACTTGTCGGCAGTCCCCGATAATGAAACGATTTCTTGTATTCCAGGAAAAAGTGAGAGCGGTTTTCGATAACCTGATTCAGCTGGAGCATTTGAACATCGTGAAGTTCCACAAGTACTGGGCCGACGTGAAGGAGAACAGAGCCAGAGTAAGTACACCTGGATTTGCCTAGGTTTTTGCTTAAAGGCAGGTTGTTACAGTCCATCCTGTGCTTTATTTCCGAAGTAGGTGTTTTCTGAGATCTGGTGCGCTCAGAGCCCGATTTTGGCTTGTGAATCGTCACGTTTCTCCAACGTGAGAATAGAACGTTACAGCTTCAATACTGAATGTGTAAATGTTTGCTTCGGGGCAACGAGACGAACCCTTTAGCACGTGTAGTGAGACGTTTATAGAGAGGGTGTCCGGAAAGTCACTGTCCGTGCTGTGTTCTCAGCGGGTTTTGCCCGACGTTGGTTTGTGACGTTTCGGACGACCTGTAAAATAACGGCACAGGCCGGAAGAGTGGCGTGAAATGAAAGCGATTTCACTCTCAACGTGTTCTCTGTCTCCGTGTTCACGGCTCTAGACTAAAACGTACGAGTGTGGTTTCTTCGCCCTTCGGTTTAATTCAACCGCTGCCTTGTTCTTGAACACTGATCTACGACAGGCCGGTGTGACGACGTGGAGTTACACCTGAAGTCGATTATTTCCCTTTAACAGCACGTCTGAAGTGTTTTATTTCTCTTACCATGGCTATTTGGAAACATTTTAAAATGTATTAATGGACATGTCATACTTTTTATCCATTTACAGTTATTCCCTCACTAGTCCCGCCCACCCTCCCCCTTGTTTCTCTTGAAGTGAATACGACAAAACAGTGTCCTGTTCCATAGAAAGCGTGAACACTACAGCTTTATCTCTGACTGACGGAAAACTACACGTCAACAGGGATACGTTTCTTATTAGGCCTAGGTTAGGTCGAGCCATCCGCCATACACGTCCCCGTGCGAGAGCCGTCGCTATAGAAACGCTCACACATCAGCGCGAGTGCGTTAACGTTAAACTTGAGATGTTTCTGTCACGATTTGTCTTATAAACTGGTCCGAGCTGCTGCGGTTACAGAAACCAATCAGGATTCAGCAGCGCGGTGGGATAAAAGGCGTATCTATAAGTTTAGTAGAGTGGGGAAAACCTGAATATTTCTAAGAGATTGATGCGGTGGGGGGGGGGGGTTTGTATTGTTTTCTGTCGCAGTTTAACCTGAAACGACTTCTCGTTCTTTCCCGTCAGGTTATTTTTATAACGGAGTACATGTCCTCAGGGAGTCTGAAGCAGTTTCTGAAAAAGACAAAGAAAAATCACAAGACTATGAATGAAAAGGTATGGATGTTTTTTTTTTTTTTTTTTTTTTTTTACTCTGCCGGACGAAAGTGATGATGTGTTCAAAATGTGTTCCTTTATTCTCTTACCGTTAGGCGTGGAAACGGTGGTGTACGCAGATATTATCTGCTTTAAGGTCAGTTATTAACCCTTACATCTCTTTCCTCTCTTAACTCTCTGAAGTGCTGCGTTTTTGCTAGTAGTTACTAAGTAATTAGCTCGTATATGATTTAACGTGAATGACTGAATGATTAGGAGCGCGTCTGACACGTTGAAGAATATCGAGTTGGTCCAATTTATATTCGTTCTGTGCTTAAAACGGTCTAAAGGATATATATGTTTAATAAACATTTCACTATGATGATGATGATGTCTTTTCTCTTTAGTGTGCACTTCTTAACTTTTTCCCCTCATTGGTCCTTCAGTTATCTGCATTCATGTGAACCCGCCATCATCCACGGGAACCTGACCTGTGACACCATCTTCATACAGCACAACGGCCTCATCAAGATCGGCTCAGGTGGGCCGCCGCTCGCTCTAGTACGAGGGTTCTTAGTTTGCAGCCCAAAAAAAGTCCCGTTTTCGGGTTTTAGGTGAAGAGCCTCGAGAATCATTAAGTGTGAGTCGTATACGCATGGGTGAAACGTATTGAATTTTATAAGCAGAGACAGGATGAAGCAGAAATCAAGTATGATAAGAAAAACAGAGTTCAGCGGCGCTGTGGTGTAACGATAAAGCAAACGAGTTTATAAGGACCGAGGTAGCAAAGCGTCCGAAGCGGTTCTGAAGTGTTCTGTTAACGGTGTGATTTTCTTTGTGTCTTCACAGTCGCTCCAGACACCATTAATAATCACGTCAAAACATGTCGCGAGGAACAGAAGAGTTTGCATTTCTTTGCACCTGAATACGGAGGTATCCCCCACGCTTCATTGCTTGAACACATGAGCACGGATTTGTCCTGTAAAGGTCTCATTTTAAACATTTCTCTTCCCTACATCCAGTCGTCGCTGGCGTGACCACAGCCGTGGACATTTATTCCTTCGGGATGTGCGCCTTAGAGGTGAGCGGCGAGTCCGTGGCGTTTGCGCTTCACTTCCTGGGAAAACCCGCTCCAGTCCGACGTTTTCATTTCTATCTCTCTGTTCGTAGATGGCCGTGCTGGAGATTAGTAACGGCGAGTCGTCGTACGTGTCGCCAGAAGCCATCAACAGTGCCATCCAGTCCTTGGAGGACCCCCTGCAGAGAGTGAGTCCATCCATTCAGTCGTGCATTCCTGATACCTGTTGGTTATGTGCAGTAAGAGATCTGACATCAGAAACGCTCGTTTTTTAAATCGACCCTCCTTCAGAAAGAGCGTCACAAGCTCTCGAGCATTCAGGGTAAATGTTTGATATGTAGCAGGAAATTGCGCTTCGGGCTTCTTTAGTGTTGGATATTCACGTCTGCGTCGATCAGAGGAGTACTGAATGCTAGTTTATAAGTTCTACAGTGTGTGTAAGCTGTTGATTCTGTGTGCGGATCTGCAGGAGTTTATTCAGAAGTGTCTGGAGATAGACCCCAGTAAGAGGCCCACAGCTAGAGAGCTGCTTTTCCACCAGGCGCTGTTCGAGGTGCCTCAGCTGAAGCTCCTGGCGGCGCACTGCATCGTCAGCCACCAGCGTGAGTCCCGTCTTCTCGACAAACCCGCTGCGTGCGATGTGACGGTTTTTCTTCTTCTTTCTTTGAATTGATCCGAACGGGAAATGCTGCGGTTTTTGTAGCGTTGGGGATTGTTTTAACATGGTGGCGTTTTAGTCAAATCCTCCGTCCCGGGGTGTTTCTGCATTGGGCTCTAACACAAATCAGCACGCGGTGTGAGTGAATCTGCTCTGTATTGTAGACATGATCCCTGAAAACGCTTTGGAGGAAATGACTAAGAACATGGACCCCAATCGGGTGATCATGGAGATGAAGGAAGTGCAGCTGAAGTGAGTGTCTCTGTCTGACGCGTCTAATCAGGAGAGCAAGCAGATGTGAATCTGTGCAGAAAGACGAAACGCACAAACAAGTTTACTAGATCAGTGGTGTGTGTGTTGTGTGTGTGTGTGTGTGTGTGTGTGTATTTCTGCTCCTGCAGGTTGTCCCAGTTTCCAGCACTTGAGCTTGACAAGTTCCTGGAAGATGTGAGGTGAGAACTAAAAGAGATAAAACACTTAGCGTTGCGTTGTTAACCGGAAAGTAATTAACGACAGGGGGCGGAGTTGGTGTGAACACCCTGAAGTTGATTCCTTTCTAACAGCAGCATGTCCTGAAGTGTATTATACTACAGGAACTTGACCGTTCATCGCTATCTTTATCGCTGTAAGCTAAAGTCAGGCGTGTTTGTCGGCGTGTAGGAACGGGATCTATCCGCTGACGGCGTTTGGCGTGCCTTACCCACAACAGCCCCAGCAAGAGGCAGTGAAATCCCCCATCGTCCCGCCCTCTGTGAAAACGCCCACGCCAGAACCTGCCGAACTGGAGACCAGGAAGGTGAGCAACACAAAGCCGTGGTGCAGGTTTAGGGTTTGATGATGTCCACGGCGTCTGGAACGCTCCTGAGCCGGTTTGTCCGAGGAAGGTGTTTCAGAGTGCCTCTCCTTTCCTCGTTTACTCGACACCGTAGACGGGAACTCGGACTCGGCGCCGAGCCGATATCCGGCTCTCGATCGTGTGTAACATGAGAGAGTTGCGCCACTTATGATAGATAGAACAAGACGAACAGAAGAGACTGAATGTGGTTAAAAGAAATTAGCCGATCCAAAAGCGTTAGATTTTCGCTCGTCTCCGGAACACGAACGAAGACGTTTTTAATGACACCTGGGAGATTTCCGTCCCTACGCTTATAGTCCAAGTGACCAAAACTTTCAAGTTCATAAAGGCGTCGTAACAGTAATCCACGTGACTCCAGCGGTTTAATCCCAATATTCCGAAGCGATACGAACGCTTTGTGTGCGCGTCCACAGACATCTTCGTTCCAGAGATCGTTCTAAGCGACTCGGTTTGCGTAGCGCGTCCCTCTTCCTCCGCTCCGGGAGCGCTGCACTGTATTAAAAACGTCCTCGTTCGCGTTCCGAATGCAAACGGAAGTCCGGGTTCAGAACGACGTGAGCGTGAGTAATCGATGAGAGAATTCACTTTTTTTTGTGAACTAACGCGTGAGCATCACACGTTCTGACGCCAGGATATTCCATGGGAACAAATGTCTGCATGGTTTCCACTCCTGTCCGTGGAACGTCGATCTAAACGCCAGTCGCAGCTCGATGCATCGTATGGCAGGCAGGCGGAGCCTACGTCGAAATGGTGCCTTTGTGTCCTGCTCATTTGCTGTGTTGATCAAGTTGTTCTCTTTTCTTCAAGGTGCTTCAGATGCACTGCAACATTGAGCCTGTGGAGGAAGGAGCAAAACATCATGTGAGCCCCCGCCCCCCCAACACACACACACACACACACACACACAAATACACGGTTCGAACAAAGTCCTAATGTTTCTTCTTCCTGAACAGCTGACCTTACTGCTCAAGCTGGAGGATAAGCTGAACAGACATTTGAGTTGTGATTTGGCACCAAGTAAGTGCGTCGAGTTTTGCGTATACAGTGCTCCACAGCCTTGGAGTTTTCATTTCGTTCTCATCCATTATGGAGGGGGAAACACATCCCCCAGGCATTATCAGTTTAAATAATTATACAATAAAAATTGCTACCATAAATGATAGAGATTTAATAGGGAGTAATGATTTTAATCCAGTTGTAAAATGCTTAACCCATATTTCTCTAGGTTTTTAAACAGCTATGAGTTATATCTTGTATTAAATCTCATGCTGCTTTGTTTTTGACTCTCTGTGTGTGTGTGCAGATGAGAACGTGCAGGAGCTGGCGGTGGAGCTGGTCCAGCTCGGCTTCATCAGCGAGGTAGGCGCTTCAGCGCTGTCGGGTTTTCCCCCCCGTCCTCTGACGCAATCCCAAGATCCGATTTCATTCAGATATTTGCTTTGTGGCTTTTATGTAAACATTGCGTCATTAGAATAGCTTGTGATCGCATGTCTGTTTAAAATAAATAAATAAATACTAATACAACCCTGACTAATCAGGCTTGGGGTATTAAATTTTAGGTGCTTTAGTGTAGATTTGTGAAGCAGTGCTTTGGTTTTCCTGCAGCCTGCTAGACAGATGCACGATATTGATCCGTTTTTATTCATCCCTCATGGGGGGTTGGGAATGAAGGTGTTACGGCGGCATGATGGTAAGAATAGATCCTGTCCGAGATGGTAGATCATTTCTCATTATGATATAAACGTGAGCGTATTCGTGTCGTTACAGAGCGAATGGTAGCAGCACGGCATGTGGTGCAGTAAATTTCAGAGAAACGTGCGAAATGACACGTCCTGGTGCAGCATATCGGAGCATTATTGGTAATGAAAGAATCCTCGCTAATTGGCTGAGCGTAGTCATCTGTCCAACTTGGCTCTCGTGTGAAAGCTGATGCCACACCATCTGCCCAGCTCTCGCACTCGTGCTGTTCGCTCTCTTATTTTAGTTTATTACTTTCATATCATATCATGTATCGCCTTCTCCTCGTCCACGTCTTCAATCTTTTGATTAGCGTTTTTTTTTTTGTGGCGTCCTGTAAAGCCATTTCACATGATCTATGGAGGATATTAAATGGTTCAGTGAAGCTACTGTAACCGGAGAGGTGCCAGAATGTACAGTTTGATTTAAAAAAAGGTTTTTGTGGGTTTTTTTTTTTTTTTTTTTTTTCGCCTCTCTGGTGATGTGGGAGAAACCCGAAAACCACGCTCTCTTTCAGAAGATGGACCAAACACAAAAAAATCTCCTAGCAGAAAAGCCAAATCACGTTAAAGTCGCACCTTTGCTTGAGAAAAATTTCTTTATCGTTTAAGCTTTTGATCTTCACAAAAATACTCCGCTCTTACAGATATCAAACAATTACAAGCACAACACAGGTTTATTTAAAAAAAAATATCAAATCTTTCTTAAATTTAGGTGTGGAACAGTTATCTTCTCCTAGAACGCCTGATGAGGTTGGAGAATGCATGGCGAGGGATCTGAGAGCGTTCCTCCATACAGAATCTCTCCAGATCCTTCACATTTCATGCTGGTGGACTCTCCTCTTCAGTTCACCCCACAGGTGTTCTAAGGGGTTTAGGTCAGGAGACTGGGATGGTCAGGGCAGGACTTTGATGTTGTGGTCAGTAAACCATTTCTGTGTTGATGTAGTTTTTGATCATTGTCCTGCTGGAAGATCCAACCACGGCCCATTTGAAGCTTTCTGGCAGAGGCGTTCAGGTTCTCATTTAATATCTGGTGATCTTTGTCCATGATGCCATGTGTCCTAACAAAATGTCCAGGTCGTCTGGCAGAAGAACAGTCCCAGAACATTAAACACCACCATATTTAATATTTAATATACCGTGGCCATGAGGTACTTTTCCACATGGCTACCTCTCTGTGTACCAAAACCACCTCTGGAGTTTATTACCAAAAAGCTCTATTCTGGTTTCATCAGAACCTGATCCCATCTGAAGTTCCAGTCGTGTCCGAAACTGCAGACGCTCGAGTTTGTTTTTGGATGAGAGTAGAGGCTTTTTTTCTTCAAACCCTTCCAAACATCTTGTGGTGATGTAGGAGACTTCAGATTGTAGTTCTGGTGACTTTCTGACCCCAAGACACAACTAACTTCTACAATTCTCCAGCTGTGATCCTTGGAGATTATTTATCCACTCGAACCGTCCTCTTCACAGTGTGTTGAGACGATACAGACACACGTCCAGTTCCAGGTCGATTCAGAACATTTCCAGTTGACTGGAACTTCTTCATTATTGCCCTGATAGTGGAGATGGACATTTTCAATGCTTATGCTGTTTTCTTATAGCCACGCCCCATTGTGTGAAGCTCAACAACCTTTTGCCACACATCACAGATATATTCCTCTCTCTTACACAGTGTTATGAATGACTAAGGGAATTTGGCCTGTGTTACCTCATATTTATACCCCTGTGAAACAGGAAGTCATGGTTGAACAATTTCCTGTTCTTAGTCACCCAGGTGTACTTAAATTCTTTTAAATATCAGTGGGAATATACTTCAAATATGTTTTACCCATATGAATCCATAGGAGGCCAATCATTGTTCCACACCTATATTTAACAAAGTTTTTATTTTTATTTATTTTATTTTATTTATATATATATATATACACACACACACACACACACACACCTGGGGTGTTTGCTTTTGTTTGATGTATACAAGAGCAGAGTATTTTTGTGATTTTATTATTTGTTTTAAAAAAAAAAGGCTATTTTTCACAGCTGCCTTTGCTCATATATACCAAGGGTGCCATTATTAGTGGAGGGCACTCTAGATTTAAAATCGGGTACCCCTGGCATTAGTAGTATCGTTTCAAAACATCCGGTGCATAGTCTCCTTAAACACACAAATAATTTGACTAATCTAATATATATTTTTAAAAATATTTGTGTAATCTAATGCTAGTATTCAGAATTTGGGACTCTAGACAGACATGTTGTTGTGACGTAATGCCCTAAACTCCTGAGTTGAAGAGTTTCTTCCCTAATGTGAGGTTAAGGGGGAGTTTTCTTGGTTTGTAAACAAAGCTCGGAAATGTCCGTGTTACGAGCTTCAGTTGATCGCAGCATTAGCTAACCAAGGGTACAAAACTTGTAGCTAGGTATTTACTGCTTACCTTAATCTGAGATATCCCGCATATAGACCGTTTGGATCTGCTGCCACTCCTGTATTTCAGTACCTAAACATTGTTCACAAGTGGAGACTGGAATGCTACTCGTCGTCGAGAGAACGGTCTATAGTTAACGTATCCACGACGGATAAAAACACTGACCTCCAGCTGCTGGTTTGTCCATTCCTGATCAGTGCTAGTCTTCCGTTTTTCTCCTCATCACGGCACGTGATGATGATCGTCACCACTTTTTCTCACTCTTTGTTCCTGTGTATCCACATACAGTTTTACACTCCGGTCTCCTTTAGTGAACAGTGGACTAGTTCAACAATCAGCCTTCATTATGAACTTCCCTTTACGTTCACACGATCCGTCGTTCCGCAGATGAGGACGGGTTCCCTTCTGAGTCCGGTTCCTCTCCAGGTTTCTTCCTCATATCCTCTCGGGGAGTTTTTCCCTCACCACCGTCTCGCTCAATACGGATAAACTCACACACTTCAGATCTCTATCCTGGGTTTATATGTTTCTGTAAAGCTGCTTCGAGACAATGTCTGTTGTTAAAAGTGCTAAACAGATGGAATTGAATTGAGTATCTGTTATCTGTGTCGCGCAGGGCGATCAGCCGCGTCTCGCCACCGTGCTGGAGGAGGCCTTCTCGAAGTTCTACAGCCGTAACGGCTCCCTGAATCCCGTCACTGTTTCCTCGTAGCAGAGAGCCGGAGACGGGTGCCTGTGTTCTCCACCGCGCCTCATCCTCACACACGGGACAGGACTGTAGCGCTCGATCGCTCGAAAGACTGGGTGGAAGCTCTTTTTTTTTTTTCTGCGTCTTTTGTATTTTTTTTTCTCCCCGCGGACTGGATCAGAAGACCTTCGACCTGCGCTCACACGACGACTCCTGCGTTTCTGTTGTTCTGCACGCCGCTCTAGGTGGCAGAAACGTTTGTCTGGCGTCCGTCTACGTTTATCTCTCTCTGTGTAGCCACCTGCTTCTCTGAGAAACGTCAGTTATTCTTCATGTCAGTATTACGAAACCGTGTTCTTTTTTTTTTTTTTTTTTTATTTCATTTAGTTTTTTTTTTTTTATTATTTCGTCCAGTATCTACACGGGATGGGTCATGGTTCAGGTTTTGTTTATTATCAGAACAAGCCCTTTATGGTGTTTATGCGCGCTGACGATTCGGTCTGGCGTCCCGCTCTTTATTACGAGAAGGAACCCCTCGTCTACGGCTTTGGCAAGTTTCTCACGACGCACCACGTGACCTGGTTGGTTATTGTTCGAGCTTTTAAAGGTGCAACGGCTTAAGTTTATTTCTTCAACTTCATATCTGCGTGAAACAACGGCATCAAGAAGCCACCGTTTAGCATCTCCTACCGGTAGTGGACTTCTTCGTAACCCTGTGGCAGATGCATCCCAAAGATCCGATTAGGTGTTTATTCTGTTGCAAGGGCTTTAGTGCGCGATAATATTGCGGCAATATTCACAGCGATTGCAGGCGCTTCAAAGGAAAGATTTAGAAATGACCTAGAGCATCTTTATTAGAATTCTGTAGAATTAACTGTGGTCAAATGCAAAATTCATTTAAGCAAATACTGTGAAAGGGTGGGGCTGTCGGTTTTTTTTTTTTTTCTTTTAGGGGGGATTCTAGCAGATTATTTATCTTGACATTACACATGTAATGAGTTCAGACGTGTTTCACTCTCAGCGTTTTCGCAACTATTTGTGAATGTATAAATTTCTTTGGTTTTTGCTGTATATTTTTATTTTTTACCAAGGCGGGGGGGTTTAGCGTGTGAGGAAAAGGCACTCGTTTGTTATTGGTTTTGTTGTTGTACGTTTTCCCCCGCTATTTTCACTCATCTTAAAAAAGATGGTTTGTTAAAAATGTGCCTTCTACAGATGAGTTGATCCTGGTTTGAAAAGGCAGGCTTGTTTTTTTGTTTGTTTGTTTGTTTGTTTGTTTGTTGTTTTCCCTCCCCCAGCGCTCGTTTTGCTTTCGATGTGCGTGCACGGATGAGTAGGTCAGTCGCACTACCTTTCGCTAACACGCGTATGCAGCACATGCTGTTCACGCCTCTGAAGGTAAAGTGTGTGTCTTGTTTTGTTTTTTTTATTTAATTTTTTTTTTTATTATTAATATTTTTTAAGCCAGAGGAAGCTTTGAAGGGAACGTTACGAAGATCTGTACGAACTGAATAGAAATGTTTCTCTGTGGTTGCTGGTGTTTGGGTAAAGGAAAGCCCCAGCTTGCTGCTGGTTTGCACACTTGTAAAGCATTTCCCCTCCCCAATGCACGCGCACACACACACACACACACACACACGCACGCGCGCACTATATATATATATATATATACTGTATATTAAACACTTGGGTTGTGATTGTGTTGGGCTTCTGAACAAGATTTGCTGTGAAAACGTCAAAACGGTTCAAATACAAGGATCTGGTTTAAGAGCCGTTATTAAGAGCTTGTCCATGTCGTCACATCCTTTCTTGCCTTTTAGTATCTTCATCAAATTCAGACTAGCAAAGTTTGATCGGTTGGTCAGTCAATCAGTCGATCAGGTGAGACTTTGTGGCAAACGAGGTGATCTTGTGGAGTTTTGATCAGCTAGGAAACATCCCGTCGTGCTTTTTCATTCAGGTGAAAGAGCCTTCACTGATCTTCCATGGAACCTCTTCAGAAAGCTCACGATCACAAAAACACCCAGAAGAAAAGGGACGCTTTTGTTCAGAAGCACATCATAATCCTGTGGCAGAAATCTGGAGAAAATAGTCATGTCCAGTTTTCAGCTTTTCTCTTTCTCGGAACAATCACACACACACACACACACACACACACACACACACTGCTTTTACAACCCAGTTTAGTTTCTGTATCTTTTCCACGCAAAAAAAGACTCGCACCATTTCTTGATGATAAAGACGACACTTCAAGTTTCTGAGTCTTGTCTTGTGAGTCATTTGAAACACAGCAGCACATCAGTAAAGAGAAAAAAAAAAAAACGCTTCTTAAACAGTCTGTGGTGCGTCGATTTACAAGCCTAGGTCTGCTCCGAAGCGAAAAGGGCAAAGTGTCCCAAAGCCGAAAATCGACGATTTGTTGGAAAATCCCAACAAAATGGCCGTGTTACCTGTAAAAACACGCACCGTTTACGTTCTAGCAGCGATAAATATCCGTTCTTTCTCTCTGAAATACACGTGAAAACAGCTTTTCAGAGGAACCAGTCCGTCTCCGAGGCTTCGGTTTATCTGAACGTCGGATCGGACCACATCCGAATCATTTCGGTGCTGAAATGAATCGATTCGTTGCTCAGCGTTAATGGTACGTGTTTACTTCGATTCGATTCGACACCACTGAATCTGCTAGGAGCCGATATCTTGGTTTTAGTAGCCTCCAATTGACGTGACCTGCTTTGTACAGAATCTGGACTGGGCCTTCTGTTAATCAGCCAAATGGTGATGGCGTACGAACAGGTGCATAAGTATTTGGACAGTGAGGCGTTGTGGGTCATTGTCGCCTCTGTCCAACAGCAGAGTGGATTTAAACATGAAGTGATTGAAGGGGTTTAACAAAAAATATTGCGTTAACTGTTTAGAAATGTTCACAGGCTCAAAAGTAATCGGACAAGCTAGCTTAATTATACGTACAAGGGTTCTTTTTAATTCTTGGATGCAGATCCTTTGCAGTCAATGACTCGTTGCGGTCTGGAACCCCAATGATGCCGGGTTTCTTAAGATGTCGGTTTAAAATTCAGAAAATTGTGTCGCTGTCCAAATACTTATGGACTCGACCGTGTCCGAGTCGGGGCAATTCACCTTGCTAGCGTGGTAAATAATTTTTTTTTTTTCGCGCCTTTCCTTGTCATTTCCACCGCCGATTTACGATCCGTCGCCTCGATTCGTTTCAGGCGTCGCCTTTCAGAAGCGTGCGGTCCGAACGCGGGAGAAGAAGAGAAGAATGGGTTTTTCGTTTCTTTTTTGACTTTTTATTTTTATTTATTTTTTATGACTTGTTCCAAAAGATCTTGGAAGAAAACATTAGCCCTTGCACAAATGCACAATTAAACATCAAAAACGGAGTATTTTTATTACTCAGAAATCAGCATGCAGACCAAGACCATCAATTACTCTGTATCTCTTATTTCAGGGATTGGGGGGTGGGGTGGGGGTGGTGTGGGGAGGGTACATCGAGGCAGAAAAATAAATATCTCATAAAAAACACCTCATCGACACGTAAAAAGGCGACAGGTCCAAAGACGTGAAAACGTACAAATTGAGAAGAAGTCAAATTCCTTTACAATGCGTGTAATGTAAAAAGGAATACAAAACCGTACAAAGCACTTTATATTCACATTACTGACATTAGGTGTTGGCTTTTTATTGTTTGAATAGTGTATTGAGGCACAACATGAGCCATTGAGCCTGATTTCCTTTGATTCTTTTTTTTTTTTTGTTCTTTCTATGAAAATAGTCATTGACTCCAGCTGAGACTCAGCGAGGGGGGAGGGGGAGGGGGCGTTTAGATTTGTCCGAATGCCACTGCTGAAGTTTAGAAGTAATTTAACGAGGAGTTCAGGATTGAAAATAATTAGCCAGTGTTGCTTTGTGTACTCCTGTAGCACCACAAATCAGACGTACAATCAGCTTTGTGTCCCGGAGAACCTCTGGCTCAGAGCCGTAAACTCGCCGGCGCTCGGTCCGGTCAGGGAAACTCCCGACGGTGCGTTCCCCTTTATCCGAATCGTCGAGGACAAACCGAAGCTTTTTAAAAGAGTTAAAAAAAAAAGAAAGAAAAAAAGCCTTCCCTTTGTGTCTTTCGCTGTGAGTGTTTGATTATTTCTTCAGACACTGGTACATGAGACCTCGCGGGTTCAGGACGTAGCGCTCCGAGTTGAGGAACTTGAGGTACTGCGGAACGGTTGAGCGCGGAGCCACGTAGGACACGCCTGGGGAAACCGCCATGACCTCGGTGATCTTCTGTTTCATCTGCTTGATCTCCTGGTCCTGCTTCAGGAGTTTAACTGCAGAGGAACGAATACAGGCACAGTGGGTGGCTCAGATTATGGAAAGCAGTTGTCATCAGCTCAGAGTATGACCATTTGAACCACGATCCGGTACCAATTTCACCAAGAACTGTCAATATAGTTAGTAGGAACCACAGCGTTAGTGATTTCTCGATTATGATTGGTCAGAAGGTGGTCATTAATTAGCAGTTTAGCTGCAAAGGGAATCATAGGTTTATATTAATGCACTTGGTTTCTATAGTAAGGAGATGTTTAACAGTTATGGAAGGAGTCTCCAGTGTCAGTGCTTTGTAACTGTCAGAGGTTAAAAAAAAAACTGTCATTGGAAAGTTTTCAGACATCTTCAGGACAGAGCGCTAGATCATCTCATTAATGAAGCGAAGGTGGTGAGGGAATGACAGACTTCCATTTACAGATATCTAATGGATTGTAATGTTTTTCTGGTGGTCTGTAATGGTATTTAAATGGATTGTGTTGTTTCTAATGATTCCTGATGGCTCATTACACTTTTTTTTCCAGTTGGTAATCATTTACCAATGATTATTATTATTATTATTATTATTTTTACCAATGGGTTCTGGTGGTATTTAAGAGTAACCTAATGGAAACCTACCGGAATGTGATGGAAACCATTAAGCCAGTTCGTATTAAAGGAGTCATGACATGTTTGTTTACACCGTTTATATAACATGGTGTCCTTTACATTTAAGACTTCAATGTAACCACCCACTGCTATGATTGGCTAACATCTTTGCATATGAATAAATTATTACAATGATGTAAAAGTAGGCGTCGATGTCTTGCTGTAGGGGCCGTCGTATGCAAACGTTTTTCCCGTACGACGTCACAAATCCCATCCACGTCCAAGCGTGAAACTTGCAGGAAGTTTTACTGTTACAATGGCCTTTTAATATGTCAAAAGATGAAGGAGAATTTGGTTTCACATGTCATGACCCATTTAAGCTCCCACAATGTGATGGAAATCAGAGATTTTGCTCATGGGTTGTAATGTGCTGGGACTCCTGAAGGATTCAATTAAAACCCAAGTCATCTGTCTTTCAAATTCATTGAACTCGTGATGGTAATCTTCGAAACGTTTCGGTTCCGTGAGAGTCACTAACCCTGCGCTATCTCCAGCTGTCTGCGAGCGTCCCCCAGCGCTGAGAACAGGTCCAGTTTGAGGCGCGTCTCTGCGCTCAGGTTGTACTCTAAATGCTGAGCTTTATCCTGCAGAGAGGAGAGAGCGGAGAGCAACGCGTCGGCCTCCTGCTCTGTACACCTGAGCTTCTGCAGGGACTGAAAGCAAGCAGGAACACATCGGGAGTGAGATGTACACATCAGCGTAAGGAGGATTGACATGGATGGAGCTGTGCGACTTTTATTTTATTTAATTTATTTTATTTTATTTTTATAATAAAATGTACAGCTGCTCATCCTGAAGCTCATTTCTGTACTCTGTTCATAAGCTGAAACGGACACAAGTCTGGTTGTTATTATAAGTTTAGCAAATTCAGTTAATCTTCAGTTGAGTGAAGAGAAGAGAGGAGGATTAAAGGGGAGGAGAAAGGAGAAGGACTGGAGGGAAGAGAGGAGAAAAGAGACGGATTGAAGGGAAGAGAGAAGAAAGGAGAAGGACTGAAGGGAAGAGAGGAGAAAGGAGAAGGACTGGAGGGAAAGGGGAGGAGAAAGGAGAAGGACTGGAGGGAGAGGAGAGGAGAAAAAGGAGAAGGACTGGAGGGAAAGGGGAGGAGAAAGGAGAAGGACTGAAGGGAAAGAGGAAGGAGAAAAGAGACGGATTGAAGGGAAGAGAGAAGAAAGGAGAAGGACTGAAGGGAAGAGAGGAGAAAGGAGAAGGACTGGAGGGAAAGGGGAGGAGAAAGGAGAAGGACTGGAGGGAAGAGAGGAGAAAGGAGAAGGACTGGAGGGAAAGGGGAGGAGAAAGGAGAAGGACTGAAGGGAAGAGAGGAGAAAAGAGACGGATTGAAGGGAAGAGAGAAGAAAGGAGAAGGACTGAAGGGAAGAGAGGAGAAAGGAGAAGGACTGGAGGGAAAGGGGAGGAGAAAGGAGAAGGACTGGAGGGAAGAGAGGAGAAAGGAGAAGGACTGGAGGGAAGAGAGGAGAAAGGAGAAGGACTGGAGGGAAAGGGGAGGAGAAAGGAGAAGGACTGGAGGGAAGAGAGGAGAAAGGAGAAGGACTGGAGGGAAGAGAGGAGAAAGGAGAAGGACTGGAGGGAAAGGGGAGGAGAAAGGAGAAGGACTGAAGGGAAGAGAGGAGAAAAGAGACGGATTGAAGGGAAGAGAGAAGAAAGGAGAAGGACTGAAGGGAAGAGAGGAGAAAGGAGAAGGACTGGAGGGAAAGGGGAGGAGAAAGGAGAAGGACTGAAGGGAAGAGAGGAGAAAGGAGAAGGACTGGAGGGAAGAGAGGAGAAAAGAGACGGATTGAAGGGAAGAGAGAAGAAAGGAGATGGACTGAAGGGAAGGGAAGAGAGGAGAAGAGGTGGATTGAAGGGAAGAGAGGGAGGATAAAGGAGAAGGATTGAAGGGAAGTGAGGAGAAAAGAGGAGGACTGAAGAGAAAAGGGGAGGACTGAAGAGAAAAGGGGAGGACTGAAGAGAAAAGGGGAGGACTGAAGAGAAAAGGGGAGGACTGAATGGAAGGGAGGAGAAACGAAGAGAAGGGAACTGTAAGTGTAGATGCTTGTGTACAGAGCGATGCAGGATGAGCAGTCCGGATTTATCATGTATAACATTTAATGATTCACATTCAAGCTCGGTGAAAATATCAAATCACAACACACAATATACAGCGAAGTGCAATAGTTTGTACACCCTAATTTGAAAATAGTCACACTAACGGCCTTTATTTGGAGTTTGGTTTTACCGTCGTTCTTTCACGATCACAAATAACCGAAAAAAGTCCATATTAAAGAACTCCTCTGGCAGTTTGGAGATAATTTCTTCTGCGCTTGCAGTGTGTTTGTGTTTGTCAAACTAACCAATAGGAGGCGACTATGCTTCAGGAGGCTCTGCAGCTTGATAATGGACCTCGGTTGGTTTTCCGTACCAGAAAAAACCAAGACATCACAATCTGAAAATAATCGCAGATCGTGCGGTAAGAAATCGAGCGTTCGTTTATTCGTTCATCCTCAGGAGGCGTTTTATCCTGGTCGAGGTTCTAGTGGATCCCAGGATACACTGGATTTAAGACTGGACTTGGACGTCCAATCAGCGCAGGGCACCATTCGTAGACACACACACACACACACTCATTCATACCTAGGATCAATTGAGAGGAGAATTTAGTCATCGGTACACCTAATGGCTTGTTTTTAGTGCGGTGGAAGGAAACCGGAGGACACCGAGGGAACATGTGGAAACTCCACAAAGACAGGAACCCGAGCTCAGGAGCTGTGATGTGGCGATGCGACGCGACCCCTCGGCAACCCCAAGCAAAATCATCAGGTGAATACTTTAGATTTCGTTGTTTTTTTCTTTTCTTTCTAAAAGTGGTGTGAATACTCTCTAATAACCATGAGGGATACAAACTTTTGCACTAAGAAGTGAACAAAAAACAGACACCATAGACATGAAGCAAACCAAGCACAGAACATAATGAAGCGGAATGAGTGACAGTCCTTCCTGGTACACAAATTAAAATCAAGCCACCCATATTCACAGACGTCAAACACAACGACGTGGACACGAAACGTCACGAGAGGCGTCGTCCGAAAAAGATGTTAGTGAAACACAAAAGGTTACCTCCACTTCTTTTTCTAGCGCTAGCATTCGATTGTCTTTCCCCTGACAGTCCAGCTGTAGCTGTTTGTACTCTGTGTCTAGATCTCTAGCTCTTTTCCTTAACAGCTGCGTCTCACTGTGTTCCTGCCTAGTGGACGGGAGAAAACACAGCAAGCGTGAGCCGACACACAGCGCCACGGCGTCACGAGCTGCTCCGACTCATCGCTGTAAACACTGGATCATCATGCCGTGTGAGCTTTTATTTCCCCGTTTGCAAGAAAAACTTAAAAGAAAGGGGAAAAAAAAAAACAATCACGGATGTGCAGTTGAGCAAGCAGCAGCATTTCTCGGCACCCTTCAATAAAGTGACCGGGAGAAGGTGATGTGAAAAGGTCTTTGTGGTCAACTGGGTTCATCTCTCACTGAAAATATGAACGACATCGAATTCTTTCATTGAAACACATGTATTCTAAGACTAGTGTCATCACTTTTTTTTTTTTTTTATTCCCTCTCTCGCGCACCCCTGCAACATCCGTTTGCCAACGTCCGTTCGACAGCACCGGGTTTTGGTGTGAGGGATCTGAAAACACTCGTCAGTACAGGAGATCTCACGTACATGTCAGACCTTTGTTGCGTACCTGTTCGACGCGTTACGTAGTAAAAAAGCCGCCTCTTCGAATTTCTGGGACCGAACGTCTGCGAGTTGTTTTTCTACGGCTAATCTGCTCTCTGTCTCCACTCTGGCTTTCTTCTCCAACACGGCACAACTCTGCTTGTCCTTCTGCCTCGATTTGCTCAGATACTGAAGCCTGAAAAGACAAGAAATGAACAAATAACAATCGAATCAACGAGTAACCGTTAAACAGGCAACGTGGACAATGGGATATCTTCTCTTTTTTAACAGTCACATGACTTGGTTGTACTGGCACCCTGTCCAGGGTGTACCCCGCCTTGTGCCCGATGCTTCCTGGGATAGGCTCCAGGTTCCCCGTGACCCTGAAAAGGAGTAAGCGGTTGAAGATGGATGGATGACTTGGTTGTAGTGATCGTTTACGTAAACAGTACAATACTCCATGTCGAGTTAGTGAAGTCTTCTTCCTCTTACACCACTGCAATTGTCATTAGTTAAAGAATGACACATCATAGGTGTTTCTTGTTGCCCAGGTGTTGCCTTGTTAGATTGAGTGTTTAAACAGTTAACAGCTCTGAATGTCTGCTCTTGGTTTCAGCCCTTAGTTTCACCTGTGAAGACTGCTGTGTTTTTTTTTTTGGTTAAAAAGGATAAACCAACACGAAGATCAGAGTGCTGTCTATGGGAGAAAAGCGAGCCATTTTGAAGCTGAAAAAGGAGGGGGAAAATCAATCAGAGGCGTTGCAGAAACATCGTGAAACATCGTGATAAAGAAAGAAACCGTCGGTGTACTGACAACCAGACTTGGAACAAGTTCGCCGAGGAAAACAACAGCAGTTCGCGACAGAAACGATGTGAGAGCAGTGAAGGGAAAAACCCAAAAACAACAGTCAGTGACATCACCAGTAAGCTCCACAAGGGGCAGGGGTGAAATTATCACAATCCACTGTTCGAAAAAAGACTTCCAGAGCAGAACTATAGAGGCCATACCTCTCATCAGCAGTAAGAATCAGAAAGTTGGATTGGAATTCGCAAAGAAATACAGAGCCAGACGTTCTGGCACCAAGATGAACCTCTACCAAAGTGATGGAAAGGCCAAAGTGTGGAGAAAGAAAGGATCTGCTCGTGATCCGAAACATACAAGCTGATCTGTGAAACATGGTGGAGGTAGTGTCATGGCTCGGGCTTGCGTGGCAGCATCTGGAACATTCTCACTAATCTTCATCGATGATGGAACTCATGATGAATTCATACGTTTACAGGAACATTTTGTCTGGCAATTTACAGAGAAATGCATCCGAACGAATCGGGAGGAAAGCTGCAGGAAAAGCCTGGAAAATCATCACAAAGAAAAACGCTTGGTGTTTGGTGATGTCAGCTGGTTGCCCACCTGATGCAGTTATAGCGAGCGAGCGAACGTTTTTTATTATTTATTTATTATTGTTATTTACTTGTTTAACAAAATATCAGGAAATGAAAGCTCAGTCTTTTGTTCTCAAACCCAAATGTCTTTAGTGTATAGCTAAAACAAAAGTACTGGCCTTGCCGTTCCGGTACCTTCAGTGCCGACTGTATATACAGTACACCATATATATATATACACTGTATAAAACTATTATAATTCTCAAATACGATTGGTCGGAAGGTGTTGATTGATTTTTTTTTTTTTACGGCTGCAAAAAAACACGTTATAGTTTCTATAGCAACGACTTCGACAGGGACGGTCATGTAAAAAGACAAGTAAATGTAATGTAAAGTCGTTAGACCTGAAATGGACGATGGTTCGAATTGGCTTTTAGCAAGCGCATCGGTTGCACTTCAGTGGCCGATTTAGCGGCGAGACTCGGTCGAAAAGCGCTCACTTGTTCTGCAGAAGTTCGTTGGCGTGTCTGAGCAGCGAGACCTCGGGCCGCAGGCTGTTCTCGCTGTTGGTGAGGTTACAGATGTGACTGCGCAACTCCTGCTCGTTCTGCCTGCTCGTCTGCAGCTCCACCTTCAGCTTCCTCATCTCCTGCTCCAGCCTGCAGACATACACCATGCTCTCATTTACTGCACGTTAAATACGTGGTGAAAGAATTCGAGCGGTATCGGTATCGAGGTTTGTAAACAGAATGGCAGCGAGGCGTCGTGTCACGTTTCAGATTGAAGATATTTAACTGGGGGCGAGAGGACTGTTAATATCAGGAACAGTCAATGTCAGGCATTAAAAGGCGTAAATTCTGCAGAGGACACGAGGAACGCATTTTTGAACGTGTACTTGGGTACAAATGATATTTTGCAGAATAACACTTTTAAACAAATATATCTTTTACCTTCGATCTTTTATTAAAATATCTCTGATGTTTCAAACGTCCGGTTGGCGCACGGATCAAAAACATCACACCCGATTAAACGCTCATATCCAGACGTCTCTAAACGAACGCAGCACGAGCCGCTTTCGATCGCGGGTACTTTCCGTCGAAAAAGAGGGGCGATACCGTACTCGTCATTTATGAACAGAACATTACGGTCGTGAATTTGCGGCAGATGTGAATATAAAGTGACGCTCTACACCGGTTCTAGTAGGCGCTATAATGAGCGATTTAAACACACTGTGATACTTCAGTTTACTTCAATTCTCCTTCTAACGGACGCTAAACATTATAACTACCCTAACGTGAGTGATAACAGGAACTAGCTTGTTCCGTGGACGTTCCACAACATTAAAACAATTAAAGGATCAAACATACGACGTGCCTTTTGTTCATTCATGAGAAATGTCATCGCCGTGGTATAAGAGGAATAAAAGCAGTGAATGAAGGCAGGATTATGCTTATGTAACACGTGCGTGTGTATATATATTCAGCTTACAGTACACGGCAAATCCAGTCATCGTCGTCAAGATCACAAGCGCTGGGCAGAGAACATCAAAAGTGGATCGATTATAATCCAAAACCAAGGAGAACGAGCGAAAAACCAGAAATCATGGAACAGAACTTAGAAAACAGGGTCTGGAGTTAATACAAAACGCGGCATCGCAACAAAAGACAAGCAGCAGGGTTTAATTAGACAGTGTAGAGGCGGACACAGTCGGGAAACACACCAATGACAGGGCAGGGGCGGAGCCAGGAGTACAATCCAAACCTGACGTGAACGAAACGAGGGGGAATTTGTAACAGTTCGTGCCGAATTCTTGCGGACCACAATGTCAAACATTTTATTCGGAGACTTTTACCGGTCAGAGTGTACATGTGGACGGACCACCGGCGTATGTTCTGAAAACGTATATATAAATATCTGAGTGTATTACCTCGAGAGCTGCTCGGCGTGAGGATTGTGAAGCCCCTGGATAGTTGCGCTCCGTTCTCCTGGGTCTCCGTTGGAGCCGACGGCTTTCGAGTTTTTAAGTTTCTTCTCCGCTTTGTTGGTCACGATGCTCACCGAGCTCCTCTGCACTTTCACCTGAGGACCTCTAGAGACTCTCGGAGCTTTCGCGCTTTGCTCCTCGTGAGGTAGGTGTTCGTGGACGTCGGAAAGCTGCGCTGAACCCGAGCGCGTTTCGGCTCCGTGCTGCTTCGTTCCTGGAGGCTGGGGGTTCGGCTCTCGTATCCTGGCGTCCCCTGCGTCCCTCTCCGTCCTCCCGTGCAGCCTTTGGAGTTGGAGACAGTCCTCGTGGTCCTGCTTGTCCTCCGATATGACGGCGTCATTTTGACACGGGTATTGCATGGGCCCTGGTTTGGTCCTCCATTTGGATTCTGGATGAAGAATAATAAAAATGTTGCAATGAAAGGTCGGTTCGATGGATAACGAATACGTTATGAATAAACCGGACGCTCTGCTTGCCTTCCACCCCCGGTTTTGGGTAGAGCTGCGTGTACGGAGGTAGGGGATGTTGATGGAGATGCATGTGCAAGTCGTTCTCACTCTGAACTGCTTTTTGTGTGCGAAGTTTCAAGACGCCGGAGAAGTAGCATGTCGCGTCAAATCCCATGTACACCAGTGGATAGCCAATGCTGTGGGGTTAAAGAAGGACGTTAATACCGTATCGCACTGTTGGTGTTGAGCAATGCTTTATATCACGAGGTCTCATCAGTGGCATAATGAGAACAGCGTGGAGAATACCATTACACACATAACGCACTTAAAGACAGACAGGCATCTGCGTGCGTGATTTCTAACATTTGGGACTGCCGTTTTATCTCTAAATACCAAACAGTAGGAAGAAAAGCTGCATGAACCGGAAAACGCTACCGTTATCCGCCCCTTGGTGTAATTTGGACAAGGTGCGTTTAGCCTGTCTACCTTAAGTTTCACTTTCAAAGGCATTTCGGCAAAAATCTATTATGATAGCGTAAATAATCCACCTTGTTCAACTGTACGGGCGCCGTTTCAGTCAAGGCTGACGAGATCTAGATCAAGATCTAGTAGGCGTGTCACTCTAGTAGGTGTGTAATCAGCTGACATGACCGTCACGGATAGTCTGCGTGAATCTACAGTCTGGGCTAGAAAGAAATCAGCCCCAGCCTCACTTCTCTGTGTTTGCTTATAAACATCGGTGGTGGTGTCGCAATCAGTTCCAGAAAAATCATTTTTAAAAAAAAAAAAAAAAAAAAACGATCTAACAGCAAATAATTAAAAGCCAAAGCTCGGTTTCGAACAGAGACGACGTACCAGTGTGCGGCAAAGAGGTGAGAGAGGTTGGCGTATGGATTCTTCAGGTCTCTCAGCCTGAGCGAGGTCTCCGTGTACACGAGAAGAATCCATAACGTCACAGTCGACAGGCAGATGCCTTTCTCTAAAAAGCAAAAAAGAACAGACAAGAAAACAGAGGCATAAAAATGTTTTTAGAGAATAAAGCGCTGCATATTCACTCTGCTCTATAGACAACGTATATAGCAATGACCACCAACCCTGTTCCTGGAGATCTAGCTTCCTGAAGACTTTCGCTCCAACCCTAATAATGAACCATGTAATCATTAGAAGTTCTCGATCGACTAAAACAGATTTAGGTTGGAGATGAGACCTGCAGGAAGGAAGATCTCAAGGAAAGAGCGTTGGGGTCTAGAGTAACAGGGTTAGTGGCAAATGAATGACGTCATTAATCACATGTGTACGGTTTCCGGTTCCGATTTCTGCAGTGAGAAGGTTCTACTGCTTACCTGTGTGCCAGATGTAGTTGAGTAACACGTATGTGCTGGCTGCGAAAAACAGCCAGTGTAGCGGTACAAAAATCAAACAGAATATATCCAGCGTAAAGGCAGCACACACAAACACCATACAGATGGCCTAAAAAAAAAAGGAAGCGAAAGAACCGTCAGCTCCTGCAACATCGAGCAGCGTGTGAATATTGTTCTAATAGAACTCCTGTCCAAATGTTCACTGTCTCCATGTTCAGTATAAATGTCATGCACATGTAAATATCAAACAGGAGTGCTTTGTGCAAATGTGAGCGCAAGAAAGCAGCGAGAAAACAAATCAAACGGCCCGTTCTCACTTCCGAGTACTTTTTATCCGTTTACAGTTACATTTGAAAGTTCCTGTTATCACTCAGTAAGACCAAAAAAAAATCAAAACAAACAAAACACGCAGCTTGTCATGTTATCGAGTGTAAACTCCTCGGTCGTGAAGTTACGGAGCGTGGACGCCGGAGACTCCTTCCGTAAATGTCTCCTCGGAGAGAAGCGTCGTCCCGTATCCGTATCCGTATCCGTGACGACGCACATTTTTCTTTGTTAAAATGACAACGCGTCGGGTTTTTAAACCGGTTTAATTATCGGTCTCGGATCGCGTGGCGTGTTTGCCGTACGAGTCGTCGCGAACGAGCCGTTGCTATAGAAACGACAGCGTCCGAACGAGCGCATTCTGACCAATCGGAATGGAGAATTCCGCAGCGCTGCAGTATTAAAGCACGTGAATGAAAAGAGTCTACAGTCGGGAATGAATTAACTACGGAGTTATCAGATATGTATTAGCACACAAACGATTTATTCAGGGT